>JAXRKP010000762.1:0-175000 GCA_037039925.1 Doris montereyensis | reverse complement strand
CCCTACATACTGTTGTCGCTGTTATGCAGCTGATGCAATACGATGAAAAAGTAACATGTATGGTTATGCTGATATGCATTAAAGAAGTTTTCTATCATGAAAATAAAATCTAAAAGCCAGGAAAATAAGTTTGATTGATATCATTTATTAAGCAAAGCAAAAGAATAAATGGATGAAATCATAATGATGATTTCTTGAATAGCCATTTCCTGGCCAGAGGTTAAAATTAATTCATTTTGTATTCTTTCTTTTCCCGTGTCATTAAATTGGGTTATTTTTGTGTTTTTTCAAATCTATTATAATAAAAAATCGATATTTCACTCCTGTATGATTAAAAATCTCAAAACAGAAGTTAGCAATAATAACAATTATGATAAAAAAAATACTATGTGCCTATTACTTACTACTACTTGCTACTACTACTACTACTACTACTACTACTACACTACTACTACTACTACTACTACTACTACTACCCACTATTACTACTACTACTAAAATTTCATCTGTTATCTCCTCTATTCAAATGACCTTATGTGTCTAAAATTATTATGCAATAAGATGACAAGTTCTACGTACATTACCTCATTTCCTATGCATGAACATTTATGTCATACAATGAAAAGTTCTACATACATGTACTGTGGCCATGCTGTTATGCATGAACGTATTTATGCAATACATTAAAAAGTCCAGGAAAATATAAAATGTCTGATTGTTTTGCCAATTAAGAAAACTCAAGCATTGAATGGATGAATATCAAATGATGATTTCTAACTTAAAACATGGTTTAGAAAAAAGTGCAAAAGTAAATGAAGTCAATGTAACATTTACAAATAGCCATTTTTCTGGAAACAAACGAGACACAAACTGCATATAATTCATTTTGTATTCTTTAGAATTTTCGTGTCATTATATTGGGTTATTTTTGTGTTTTTTAAAATGGTAAACTTAAGCAATCGATATTTCACTCCTGTATGATCAAAAATCTCAAACAGAAGTGGACAGAATAATAGCAATTATGATAAAAATATGACTAAAATAACTAAATACTACTACCTACTACTACTACTACTACCCCTACTACTACTACTATTGTTGACCTAGTAGTTAGGTTGCTACTACTACTACTACTACTACTACTACTCATGGGTTCTAGACTACTACTACTACCACTAAGATTTCATCTTTTTTCATTGTTGTGTTCCTTATGGTCTAAAATTATTATCCGTGAAGATCACACTGTTCCTTTTCTCATTTCCTTGAAATGACCCATCAGCCTGAGTAGATGTTGCTTGGGGTCATGATTGAAATGTTCATTAGGAGAGATGGTTGAAAGTCAAAACACCTGTTTAGCTTCCTCTATAGAAACCAGGAAGACTCCTGCTCTACAGAGCCAAGACACAAACTTAAGCATGGACAGAGGTCCTTCTTTTTTTTAAGTTACCCTGGACAGAGGTCAAGACACAAACCATGTTGCCACAAAATGGACAGAGGTCAAGACAAAAACTAAAATGGGCAGAGGTCAAGACACAAACTTAAAATACAAACAAAACATAAAAAAAAGGAATATTAAAAAAGTCCCCTCACCCCCTAGTAACATTGTTCCTAGTAGTTAGGTTGCTGGACTTGAGAATCATGAGGTCCTTCAGTTCCCAAGCAAAACCCCCACAGGTTTTTTCATTGTTTCCAAACAAAACCACTCCACACCTTTTCTCCACACACCCAGGTGCAAATGAAGCAGTGTTGCTTTGGGAGTAAAACCCACCCCTTTTAGCTTCCCAAACAAAACCCCCCACCCCCTTCTTCCCAACAAAACCCCCTCCACCACAACCCCATGTTCCCAAACAAACCCCACTCCTTGTTCCCAAACAAGACCCTCCCACCTCCCCAAACAAACCCCCCACCCCTTGTTCCCAAACAAGACCCTCCACCTCCTTGTTCCCAAACAAAAACCCCCACCCCTTCTTCCCCAAAACAAACCCTCCACCCTTGTTCCCAAACAAAACCCTCCTTTGTTCCCAAACAAAACCCCCCACCCCTCTTCCCCACCCCCTTCTTCCCAAACAAACCCCTTCTGCAAAAAAACCCCCCACCCCCTTTTTCCCAAACAAAACCCCTCCATCCCCTTCTTCCCAAACAAAACCCAACAAAATAAAGACCAAACCCATTCTCAACATGCAATACAAACATCATCAATAGCACCATCATTCCCCAACAAGGGAAGAAGAAAATTCAACAAATAATAATTAACAGGGCTTTAGTCATGAGAAAAACATAGGGCATTCTAATTTTTTTGTTACAGACACTAAATTCTTATCATACGTACACACATATTTGTTAAAGTTCACAGCTTTTTAACTAATTTAATTCTCCACACGGCCAAAGGATTGTTGTGGTCAGAACCAACCCTTCGATCCCAACACCTACGGTGGGCAGGAATATTTCCCAAATGACGAGACAAACACATAGACAAACGCATAGAGATGCTCGTTGAAAATATTTTCAATGAAAACTTACCTCAGCTCGTTTTTCTTCTGCTTCATTTGCCTCTTTCTGTTTTGCTTGCGCGGTCTTGGGACGTTTCGTCTCAGTGTCCTTGCCTTTACCTTTCAGATCTACGATCACAAGTCTAGGGTATGGCTCACCATCCATATTGTCCGTGTACATCATGATGTGACGGAGTAACTTGCGTTGCGTAAGTTCAAGAACTTCCTGTTGAAGAGCATCACGAAAATTTCCTTTGACATTAAAAACACGCACATTGTATATACCCTGGGTGATGTCAAGCGCAAACATTAGATCAACTCAGTATTCAATACTGATGAGGTTATGCGGGTAGACGTAAAACGCTATACCACAAATCTTATATTTTAATTAAGACACAGGTTTAAAATTGGTGGCTTAGGTCAATGAAAATTCTACTCAAAGACGGGGAAAATAATGAAATTTTCCTTCATGAATTGTCACTTTTTGTTGAAAAATTCCTCAAATGAAATCGATTGTTGCAAAATATACCTTCCCCGTCCGCCCACCCTCCTCCCCGAAAAAAAAAGAAACATTAAAAGAAAAGAAATTGCAACACATACATGACCATGTTACATAGTTGTGTATCACTGCAGCATTGTCTATCTAAAATCTAGGACATAATTCTTAAGTTCCTTCAAGGCCATTATGGCCTATAGAGCTGGAGCTTATCCTGGTTTCTATAGCGTGAAGCAGAACAAGTGCTAATCATCACCTCCTGGACAGGACGCTAGTCTGATGCAGGTTTTTACTCCCAAGCTAGTGCTTGTACCCATTTTGCACCTGGGTCGAGTGGGGAAAATGTGTGTTACGTGTCTTTCCTAAGGAACGGTGCCAGGATTTGAACTCAGGACCTCATGATCCCCAGTCCGGCAGCCTAACCACTCAACCACCGATGCCACTAGTACTTAATTAGTTCAGAATTATTTTTTCTTTCAAACACTACATAACATGACCAAAACTCATTTTCTATAAATGAATTGCTCTAATTTCATCGTCTATGTTGTTATGTTTCCTTTCATAGAACAGATTTTCCCCAGAAAGATGAGAAATTTTGTTCCAACAGCATTGGTGCTATGCCTGAAGCGTACTGGAAGACACACTGATAATATCAGACATTCATTAACAGATATCTATGAAGCATCCTTGGAATTCACTGGTCGGAAATAATCATGAATGAAGATCTGTGGCTAAAAACAAAACAGACGTCAATCAAGGATGAACTAAAGAAACAAATGGCGCCGACAGTGGACAGAACACACCTTTTGAGGAGGCCACCAGCAAGTCGTGTAAGTGGACAAGCTCTAACATGAAATCTGCATGGCCACAGAAAAAAGGGGAGACCAAGGAATACATGGCAGAGAGAACTGAGAGGGGACTGAAAGACTCAGAGATGACTTAGTGGGATGTCGAAAAAATGGCGACGGACAGAGATCGCTGGAGAGCTCTCGTTGATAACCTATGCCCCACAAGGGGTTATAGGGCATGATGGTGATGATTATGATTGGCTTTATGCCTGAAGCACACCAGAACTTCAGTGAGTTAAATATACAAAGCAAAACCAAAAAGGAAATAAAAAAGGAAAATGAAATGTCATTTCTTACCTGGAAAGCGACATTTTGCTGATTCTCAGTGGTGTACATGTCATCATTGCTGTCACCACTGGATTTGGGAGAAAATCCTGCACAGATTTAAGGAATTCCAGCATCCCTGGTTCATTCTCATACTGAAGATTGATCTTGGGGCAGTTCTGGCTGTGACCAACTGTCAATAATCCAATCTGAAAATGAAGGAAGTAAAAGTGTTTCACATATACAAATGTTTGTGGGACCATATATAAAATTTCACTGTGATAGAAGATGGAAGGTAAGAGATTTGGATAAATCAATATACCATATTCTTTACATATGTGGTGCCTCTTTTCATAGTCCCCTTCACTTCCCCTTTGACACATCCAATGGACGCTGATTCACCATCTACACCTTTCTCAAAACCTTGCCCATCAGTACATGATATTACTGCCTCTAGGTTCCTTCACCATGTGTTCGGTAATCTTCCTCTCTTTGGTTTTCCCTTGCAAATTCCGGGTCAGGGCCTGCCTCATGGCGTTTTGCTTAGGCTTTCTCAGTGTGTGGCCTATTCACCACCATCTTCTCTTATTTTTGTCTTCCTCAACCGAAGGTTGGGAGCTTCTTTGCCGAAGGTCTCTGTTGCTGATAGTGTTGGGCCCGTGTATTCGGGAATCTTTTGTGAACAGCTGTTAATACGTGTCTAGAGCTTCCCTTCGGTAGTCTTTGTTATTCTTCAGATCTCTGCTCCATGCCAAAGGACAAATTTGATGTTTGAATGAAATAGGAAGATCTTGGTTTTGCAGGAGAGTACTCTGGACTCAAAATATGTTTGAGTGACATGTAGGCTGTTCTTGCTTTCCTCATTCTTGTTCTTACATCATAGGATTGAGTGAGAAAAAAATCAGAACTGTCTTTTCTCTTTCACTTTAATGTGACAGGTGCTACTAGTAAAGAAAATAAAGTAAACTTATTTATCTGTTTGCAAACATGCACAAATACTTTGGAAATTAAGTTGATCTTTATATTCAGCTCATGTTCAGGTGTCAATGATTTAAATTATGTAAAATGTCATTTTCCTGAAATGAATACAGTGGCCTACCTCAGATCTTTCCCAGTCATAACCAGTTCCAACAACAGCCAAGACAGTAGGTATTCTCAGGGTGGATACTGCGAACCTGAATTCCATCTTGCAATTTTTGGAGACGGCATACTGTAATGAAACACAAGAGCAAAAATCAATCATCTAGACGTGAAAGCCTCGATATTGAAATTATTGAGATAATATTTATAAAAGGCTACTAAAACAGGCAACCTCAAGTTTTCAACTGCTTGGTGTCGTAGGAGTAGTATGAGTGTCTTCTGTGCTTTAAAAAAATCACAGATATTCTTTTAACATTTAAATTCTCTTGGCATGTTTACAAAAGATAAATAAAAAAAAACTCAAAATGATGTCGTCAGGAAATTAATGTTCTCTTCATTTATATTCTTTATATATTAAATTTCTGGAAATACGACAAATCTAGCTTTGAACTTCGCTTTCGCCTGAATCCTTTTGTAAGTATACAACTGATATTCTAATAATTCTGTCTCTTAATTCTCATTTCTTTCTTTCTTTCTTTATCATTTCTCATTCTACCTTCCAGTGTATGGGTTTAGATGACCAAAATGATCTTTCTCCAGGCTGCCCTGTCCTGGCACTTTCTGTTTTCTTCCGTGAAAGTTCAATTTCTTTGCTTTACTGCCTCTTTTATATCTTTATTCCACTTTCTCAGAGGTCTGCCTTTTGGTCTTTTACCTTGGGTTTTAGCACTGTATACTGATTTAGCTATTCTACTGTCATTCATTCTGTTTACATGCCCAAAACATCTCAGTTGATTTATTTCTATCTTAGTTTTTATGCCACCTGCTTTGGTTTGATCTCTTATTGTTGTGTTTCTGATTTTGTCTCATTTAGTTTTCCTTACTACTCTTCTTAGATTTGTCATTTCAGCTGCTTGTACTCTACTGTATTCCCTACTGTCTAAGGTCCAGGTTTCACTGCACTGCCATAGAGGAGGGTAGGACAATAGACTGTGTTGTATACTCCCATTTTGGTTTTTGTTGACAATTCTTGTTTACCTATAAATGTTTTTCCTAGATAGTTAAATATATTGTCATTGCCTTTTGGATTCTCTGGCTGATTTCTTCTCTTAGTTTTCCCTCTGAGTTAATCATTACTCCTAGGTAATTGTAGCTTTGAACTTGTTCTAAATTCTCCCTGCCCAATTTAAGATGTTGTGTTTTAGCTTCCCTAGTTACTAGCATTGTTTTGGTTTTCTTTGCATTTACTCTCATTTCTCTTTTTATTTAGTTCATTATTCATCTTGATGATATTCGACTAAATTATTCTCATTTGAATATTCCTTTTCATTGCCACTTTGTCAGTGTGAAAAAAAATTGAAGACATTGCCAATATCCTTAAATCAATTGAATTAGATCTATATCAAATTTAATTTCTTTCAATTCCAGATTCGAACAAAATTGGTCTTGCAGAGCGTGGGTATGCCACCAAAGTCATAAAATGATGATAATAGTGATGATGGTGGATGATGATGATGATGATGATGATGATGATGATGATGATGATGATGATGATGATGATGAATGATTATGAATCTTAAATCTGATGCTGTTTTTTAAATTGTAAATATTATTGCATTTTAGTAATTCGATTTGATTCACCGACACTCACAACTAAGGTGATCTCTGGGTTTTTGGTAGAATTTTTTGTGTGTGTGTGCCCGGACTGCTCTGTAAGCGGCCAAGGGATATTTAACGTGCACAAGTGTTGTGATCTATTATCATTACTAATATCATTGCAGTTGCCTTCATTGTCATTTAAATCACAAACCTCATCGGATACACAGGCCACCATCACTTTAGCTTTACGCAACCCATCAGCAATGTCTTCAAAGAAACCTTTCTGTAGAAAAAAAAAAAAAGCAAAGAAATATGAAGTGAAATTGGTGTGATATTTGATATTGGTGCATGGAAACAGTGTGGTTCCTTTCAAGAAACCCCCCCCCCCCCCAAAAACAAACCCAAAATGTCTTTAGAAAATCATAAAATTAAACACACTAACAGGTGGAAAATAAATAAACAACGCTGAGCCTAAAAACACCCACCTACTCCCTTCCCCCCCCTTCCCCCAAAACAACCCCTCCCCCAAAAAAAACCCCCACCCACCTACTCCTTTCTCCTCCCTGATTCACAATTTATGTGCCAATTTAATTTATCATCAAAGACTGTGCCTAGATATTCATAATCATTTACATTTCCAATTTTCTTCCCATGTAGAAATAGAGAGAACGCAAAAGGAAAGAAGCAGCCGCCTTACCTGACCCATCTGATTGACGTCCAGCCAGCAGTTGATTCCTTTTTCCTGTAGAAAATCTTTCAATTTTCTTGGATCTGCCCAGCCCAAGGCACCATCCTTTTTGGGTGAGCCTAAGTCGATGGCATGTTGTGAATTAGACCAGCAATAACTGATGAAACACTCTGGGAATACGTCCTGTTGGGGAAGAAATTTGTAGTAGAAACCTTGGTCATCTTTCTCTGAACTCTGACATAAATTAGGAGGAAACTCATGAAAATAAAAAAAAAAGAACTGAGAAAAACTAACACAACAAGCAAATGTTTTTTTATTAAGCAAAGGCAAAGACGAAAAGCTTGCCAAATTCTGCATGTCTTCCACACAGGGAAATTCAGAGATTTTTTACAAACTTTCTGGCCAAAAACCGTGTCAAGCGATAATTCGCTTGTGGTGTGGTGGAGAGCAGGAAAACCATCCCATTAGAAGACAAAAGAGTTTTGTTTGCTTTACTGCAATTTACAGCGTCCAACAATACAAAACTAAACATAAAAAACTCAAACTCTACAGCAGTCTCGTAAAGTCCATATTAGTATACACCAGTGTCACATGGCGTGTAAGAAAAACGGAGAAGGGAAAAATTGGATGCTTTTGATAGACAACAACAGAGGAGGGAAAAATTGGATGCTTTTGATAGACAACAACAACAGGAGGGAAAAATTGGATGCTTTTGATAGACAACAACAGAGGAGGGAAAAATTGGATGCTTTTGATAGACAACAACAGAGGAGGGAAAAATTGGATGCTTTTGATAGACAACAACAGAGGAGGGAAAAATTGGATGCTTTTGATAGACAACAACAGAGGAGGGAAAAATTAGATGGATGCTTTTGATAGACAACAACAGAGGAGGAAAATTGGATGCTTTTGATAGACAACAACAGAGGAGGGAAAAATTGGATGCTTTTGATAGACAACAACAGAGGAGGGAAAAATTGGATGCTTTTGATAGACAACAACAGAGGAGGGAAAAATTGGATGCTTTTGATAGACAACAACAGAGGAGGGAAAAATTGGATGCTTTTGATAGACAACAACAGAGGAGGAAAAATTGGATGCTTTTGATAGACAACAACAGAGAAGGATTTTAAGCAACCAGATTTCAAAAAAAAAACCCCAACGAATCAATCTCTTTATAAGATATGCAAGGACTGGCCGATATCAATACAAATTCTAGAATCAAGATGGAGACATTTTGAACAAATTATATAAAAAAAACCGAAATGATTCCAGCAAACAAAGCAATGATTTTCTATTTTACAAAAACTGAGGGCAGATGCAGTCGACACTTAAGTCACACTTAGCAACGATCTCAAGAAACTTAAAGACGACACCTTAAAACTAACATCGGCAGAACATCTTTCAAAACTTACGGGCATAAGCACATAACCATAGACAGTGGCAAACATTCATCACAGAGATACAGTAGTCGCTTGATAAAAGCACGCTACATAAAAGCACACTCTGCGTTATTGGCTCTTGAATCTCATCTTGTGCACATGACTGTGTGACCATACAGGGGCGTAATCAATATAATTGCATGACACTTTTCACCTGTAGACCTTCTGCATCTCCTACAGAGTTCCCATACACACATGGTATGCATAAAAGCACGCTTTTTCAGGCGTCCAGAGGGGCAAGCGTTCATCCAGCGACTACAGTAATGTGGAAAGTAGTCACGCTGTGGGGCATTAAGCTAAGCAAGTCAACATGTACATGCAAGCATCATGCGACCACCCTTCAACCATTATGCAACTATCATGCAACTATCATGCGACCATCATTTAACCATCATGTGACCATCATTCAACCATTATGCAACCATCATTCAACCATTATGTGACCATCATTCAACCATTATGCAACCATCATTTAACCATTATGTAACCATCATTCAACCATCATGCAACCATCATTGAACCATTATGCAACCATCATTCAACCATTATGTAACCATCATTCAACCATTATGCAACCATCATTCAACCATTATGCAACCATCATTCAACCATTATGCAACCATCATTCAACCATTATGCAACCATCATTCAACCATTATGCAACCATCATTCAACCATTATGCAACCATCATTCAAGCATTATGCAACCATCATTCAACCATTATGCAACCATCATTCAACCATTATGCAACCATCATTCAACCATTATGCAACCATCATTCAACCATTATGCAACCATCATTCAACCATTATGCAACCATCATTCAACCATTATGCAACCATCATTCAACCATTATGCAATCATCAATTTTGATGTCGTGGCAAATCAAAAGGAACAGCAAGACAAAGGGCGTGTGTGATGATGTTGTAGAAGCAAGACCTACAAGAGGAACAGCAAACAAAGGGCTAGTAGAGATGACTAGAGGTTTCTTTTATTTGATTTGAACTGATTTGATTTGATTTGATTTGATTTGATTTGAGTTGATTTGAGTTGATTTGATTTGATTTGAGTTGATTTGATTTGATTTAGCATGAACTAAGGTGACTCACAGGGTTTTTGGTAGGTTTTTTGATTTGATTTTGATTTGATTTGAGTTGATTTGATTTACACATCTACACCCTAGGGTGATCTCGGGATTTTTTTGGCTTTTTTGAAATTTTGCCGGACTGCCCTAAAGCCAAGGATTTTTAATGATGACTTCCTTTTTTCTCGTCAGTTTCTGATGAACAGCAAGGATCAAAGGGCCTGAGTGATGATGATTTTGTGGCAAATCAAATATTTTTCAACCGTTGGCTGGATCAAATCCATTGCCATTTGGTGATAGACCAACACCCTGCCTCAACCGAGTCCCCAGCCAAGAAGTGGTCACATACAAAGGGGGTAAACACCCTTAGACATCTATGTCCCATGTTGACTCCAAATCCATTTCTACCCAACTAGCAAGACAAATAATAGCGTGTTCATGAAACATCCATTTCAAATCCAAAAGGAACAGCAAGAAAAAATAGTTTCCTCATGTGATGATGATGTCCTGGTCTATCAAACTAACAGCAAGACAAGGGCAATAATGATGATGTCATGGCAAATCAAAAGAACAGCAAGACAAAGAACAAGTGATGATGATGTCATTCAAATCAAAAGGAACAGCAAGACAAAGGGCATGTGATGATGACAAACAAAAGGAACCATTTCTACCAGATGATGATGTCGTGGCAAATCAAAAAGGAACCTCAAGACAAAGGGCATGTGATGGAATGACATAGAAGCAATAATACCTCAAGAGCAAACATCCTTTTCTACAACTCTATAGAGATGACTAGGAGGTTTTTTGATTTGATTTGATTTGATTTGATTTGATTTGATTTGATTTGATTTGATTTGAGTTGATTTGATTTGAGTTGATTTGATTTGATTTGAGTTGATTTGATTTGATTTAGCCACATCTACAACTAAGGTGATCACAGGGTTTTTGGTAGGTTTTTTCATTTGATTTGATTTGATTTGATTTGATTTGAGTTGATTTGATTTAGCACACATCTGCACCTAGGGTGATCCGGGATTTTTCCTAGGCTTTTAAAAATTTTGCCCGGACTGCCCTGTAAAAAGCCAAGGGATTTTTAAAGTGCACAGGACTTCCTTTTTTTTTCAGTCAGTCTCTGATGAGACTAGGCGTGGATCCACTTACCTGAGTTAGGGGGTAGGTTTTGCTTGAACAAAAATTGAGAATATTTTTCAACCGTTGGCTGGGATCAAACCCATTGCCATTTGGTTGATAGACCAACACCCTGCCTCTGGGCTACCGAGTCCCACAAACAAGAGGTGGTCACATACATAGAAAAGGGGTAAACACCCTTAGACATCTAGTCCCATATTGGACTCCAACATCTATTTCTACCCAACTAGCACGTAACAAGTCAATAATAGTTTCCTCATTCACACAAACATCCTTTTCTATCCAACTAGCACATAACAAATCAATAATAGTTTCCTCATTCACACAAACATCCATTTCTACCAGACTAGCACGTAACAAATCAATAATAGTTTCCTCATTCACACAAACATCCTTTTCCACCAGACTAGCACGTAACAAATCAATAATAGTTTCCTCATTCACACAAACATCCATTTCTACCAGACCAGTATGTAACAAGTCAATAATAGTTTCCTCATTCACACAAACCCAAAACATTGTAAGATCACACTGTCTATCGCTATAGCGTCCCTTGATATGCGGCATTGGAAATGCATTTTCTTCTATGCCTAAACCTCTAGGGGATGGTCATCATCCCCATGTTCTGATTCCCGCTATAGAAACCAGGATAAGCTACTGCCTTATGGGTTATAGTGGCCTTGAAGAAGCTTAACGTATGTTTTAATGGCTGGTTGATGGACCAGCTGCTTCAAGGCTGAAAACAATCAAAGATGTTTTAAGGACATTGTCAATAAAATGTCCATTTTCATAAGGAGTCAAAAAAGCATGCAAAAGTTTGAAAATGATCCATTTTCATGAAAAATTTCTACACAAGAGAGAATCCTTGTAGGCAGTTTTAAAAAAAATGGTGCTAATTGGAAAGTGCGAAAATGATACAATGAAAATACATCATGTTTACAGCTAATCTTTTGAAACTAGGAATTCCTAAAGCAAACAGTTCTGCCAAAGTCCATGGTTGTTGGCATTTTTTTTCTCAAAAATCTAGGTGTAATTTTTTCTTTGGCACAAATCTATTACTAATGACTAACCTTCAATTACAAGGAAGTAGATCTAACCTTTTTCTGCAAAAATCTAGTATTTTTTCTGCAAAAATCTAGTATTACAAGGAAGTAGATCTACTACCTTTTTCTGCACAAACTAGGAAGTAGATCTAACCTTTTCTCAAAAATCTAGTATTACAAGGAAATAGATCTAACCTTTTTCTGCACAAATCTAGTATTACTAGGAAGTAGATCTAACCTTTTCTGCACAAATCTAGTATTACTAGGAAGTAGATCTAACCTTTTTCTCACAAATCTAGTATTATAAGGAAGTAGATCTAACCTTTTTCTGCACAAATCTAGTATTACTAGGAAGTAGATCTAACCTTTTTGCACAAATGCACAAAATCTAGTATTATAAGGAAGTAGATCTAACCTTTTTCTGCACAAATCTAGTATTATAAGGAAGTAGATCTAACCTTTTTCTGCACAAATCTAGTCGTGATGGCTCGTTCAACTCCTTTATCTTTGCAGTGTACCGATCCTAACAGTCATTTTTTGAACTGGAACAAAAAATCCATTTAGTATTTAACTGAGTTAATGTAAATCAACCAAACCAACACAAAAAAATAAAATGGTGTTATAAGGAAGTTGAGACTGTAGACTTGAGATCCTGAGGTTTTCTCAAAAATGCTGGGTCAAATATTATAGGAAGACACTAACATTTATTTCCCTACCTTTTTGCATCTGGGTACCAAAACAGTTGGGGAGTAAAACCTGGTACAGATTAGCATCCTGTACAGGAGGGTGGAACAGCAGCTGAGTGGTTAGGTTGTCAGAAATAAAGAGTAAGGGTTTGAATCATAGCAAAGCTAGTTTCAACGTTGTGTTCCTTTCTGGAAAAAAGTATTACTAAGGAAGTAGATCTAATTTTCCCCACAAATCTAGTATTACAAGGAAATATCAACCTTTTTCTGCACAAATCTAGTATTACAAGGAGTAAAAATCTTTTTAAAATCTAGTCCTTCCAGGAACTGATTATTATCTTTGCAGTTCCGACCCTGGTCAGTATTTTGGAATAATCTCACCTGGAAGCCAAATGGCCATTTAACTATTTACTATGAGTTAATGCACTATCAACTGTTTCACTTCACCTGTGAAAACTGGGAAACATTACTGCATCAAAGGAAGTATTACAAAGTAGTATAAACAGAGTGCAGAACTGTACCATCTTTAACCCTCTTGCCCTCGTGTCGTTAGCAATCTTGGCATAAACCCTGGGTCCCCTGCCATGCCCTCAATGCATAAAGACATAAACCGCCATGCCACACAATGGATTAGGCCTCCCCTATCTGGGTACCAGAAACAGTTGGGGAGTAAAACCTGCCCACAATGATTAGGCATCCTGCCATGCCCACAAGTGCATGGAGTCAGCAGCTGACAATGGATAGGCCCTCCTAGACTTGGGATAAAGAGTCATAGGCCCTCATTTGAATCATAGCAAAGCTAGTTTCAACGCATAGGTTCCTAAGGAAAGAAATTTCACACGCCATTTTCCCCACTCGATAGGTACAACTGGGTACCAGCACTAGCTTGGGAGTAAAAATCTGCCCTCGGAGTAAAACCATGCCAAAACAATGGATAGGCCTGTCCAGGAGGTGCCCACAATGGATAGGCCCTCGTTCACCCGCCATGCCCACAATGGATGCCATGCCCACAATGGATAGGCCCTCGGAATAGCCCACAATGCTCTGGCTCTGCGAGCCATAATGGCCGCCATGAACTCTACTTTACTATGCAGGAGGCCCTGCAGTATCATCTGTTTCACTGCCCACGCTGTGAAAACTGGGATGGGCCACATTACTGCATCAAAGGAAGCCCACAATGGATAAGTATGAACAGAGTGCATGCCCACAACCCTCTTGCCCTCGTGTCCCCACTAGCACCCATGATGCATAAACCCTCCATCCCCTGCCATGCCCACAATGGATAGGCCCTCGTATCACCCGCCATGCCCACAATGGATAGGCCATCGTATCACCCGCCATGCCCACAATGCATAGGCCATCGTATCACCCGCCCATGCCCACAATGGATAGGCTCTCGTATCACCCGCCATGCCCACAATGCATAGGCCTCGTATCACCCGCCATGCCCACAATAGATAGGCCCTCGTATCACCCGCCATGCCCACAATGGATAGGCCCGCATCATGCCCACAATAGATAGGCTTTTCGCGCTAACACTCTGACAAGATCTTTTTCTACCTGTAGCTGGGTACTCATTTTAACCTGAGTCGAGTGAGTTTAATAGAGGGAAGTAGTACCTTTCCTAAGAGTACAACGTAGTAGTTCCCCTTTCAATGTTTCCTCCTAAGCTGTGCGTGTGTGTGCATGTACACCAGGGAGAAAAAGGTGCGCACAGTTGAGAAATGTCTGTGTACACGAAATCAAATAATTTTTCTTGTCTAAACTTTACTCTCATGCACACAGTGCACACAACTGGGATTTTTTCATCAAACTTCGCACGAGGTCAAAAAATGTGCACAAAGAGGCTAGAAAAATAAGAGGGAACATTGCCACGTATCTGTGAATATTTTTTCTTACTAACTCTATATAAAAGGATCACTTTTGTATCTTTCCCGAGGTCATAAGATCAGTCATTTCATATTTACCTCATCAGAGAGAACAATGTTGAGGTCAGTCTTCTGCCATGAAAGACTTGAACCCAGGGCTAAGAGTATGATGTTCTTTTTTTAAAGTTTGTTTTGTGTAGATGACGAGATTACGGCATTGTTCTGACGTGACCAATTCATCAGAAATACCGATGATCACAACCTGAAAAGGAGACGGAAAAAAAAAACACCCAAGGAAGATTTTAATAATATTTTGATTGTTGCCATTTAAGCTTGTGTGTGTGTGTGTGTGTGTGTGTGTGAGTGCGTGTGTGTGTGTGAATGTTAATCATGCTTATATTATGTTCGATTGTGTTATATGATGGTGCGAGGGAACGATGTTTTGAACGACGTATTATGTGTAAACTTATTGTACTAAATGTATTTTGTAACATAGAATTGTAAATCAAAAATTGCCTTCTTTGGACAATAAAGATTTATCAATATTATTGTAACATGTAAATGTCTCACACTTAAATGAAGATCTAGATAAGCAGATGTTCCATTTTGTTGCCCTGCCTTGGGGTTTTAATCATTTTTTAGAAAGTCACAGATCAGGAAATGATGAGATAATAATATAATTCTAGGTTGATTTCTCAAAAAGGAAGAGATTTATTTTCATTCTGTATAAATATTGTTATAATGCTACGTTTCCTTGAACAAGTTTTCCTGGAGCGAAAGGAAATCTAATTCTGATATTATTGGTGCCAGGGCTGAAGGCTAGTAGTTAGAAGTCATACAGATAGTATTGGTGTTCAGGCCGAGTGAGTTTAAAATGTAAAATCACATAGAACAGATCAACTGACCTGAGCTGCCTTGATAGCCAGCGTCAGTGACTCCATGTTGGCCGTTTCAGGGTCATCACAATAGGAGCTGAGATTGATGAAGATAAATTCTAACAATTAACAGGAAAATTAGTTTGAATAGATGTATATACTTTACAAAAGACAATGAAGACGAAACTACCCTTTATCACATCACTAGTTAAAAGAGAAACCTGCCCCCCCTCCCCCAAATAAAAAGAGAAAGAAAAAAGAAAACGACTCCTGACCCCCCCCCAAAGAAAAAACTCAAAACAACCCCAAAAAACCCCCCAAAAAAAAAAATCCCAACCCAAAACTCGAGCCAACAGACAAACAGAAAAATCCAATCTAAAGAAAATAAATTATTGACATAAAACTTTGTTCATTTTTCAAAATGTAATATTTTTTTTCTTCATGACATGTGAAGGTTAAAAACTTTGTGGACAAATTTAACACGTATGTAATTAAAAGAAGCACCCAAAATAAAAAAAAAGAAACCTAGCGCAAAGGAAGGTTGTGAAACTGTATTTCTGGAAAACAAAAGGTCAAGAGGTCACTAAACTGTATTTCTGGGCAACAAAAGGTCAAAAGGTCACTAAACTGTATTTCTGGGAAACAAAAGGGCAAAATGTCACTAAACTGTATTTCTCAGCAACAAAAGGGCAAAAGGTCACGAAACTATATTTCTGGGAAACAAAAGGGCAAAAAGTTACTAAACTGTATTTCTGGGAAACAAAAGGTCAAAGGTCACTGACCTGTATTTCTGGGAAACAAAAGAGCAAAAGGTCACTAAACTGTATTTCTGGGAAACAATACGGCAAAAGGTCACTAAACTGTATTTCTGGGAAACAAAAGGTCAAAAGGTCACTAAACTGTATTTCTGGGAAACAAAAGGTCAAAGGTCACTGACCTGTATTTCTGGGAAACATAAGAGCAAAGGTCACTAAACTGTATTTCTGGGAAACAATACGGCAAAAGGTCACTAAACTGTATTTCTGGGAAACAAAAGGTCAAAAGGTCACTGAACTGTATTTCTGGGAAACAAAGGGGCAAAATGTCACTAAACTGTATTTCTGGGAAACAAAAGGGCAAAAAGTTACTAAACTGTATTTCTGGGAAAAAAAGGGCAAAAGGTCACTAAACTGTATTTCTGGGCAACAAAAGGTCAAAGGGTCACTAAACTGTATTTCTGGGCAACAAAAAGGCAAAAGGTCACTAAACTGTATTTCTGGGCAACAAAAGGGCAAAAGGTCACTAAATTATATTTCTGGGCAACAAAAGGTCAAAAGGTCACTAAACTGTATTTCTGGGCAACAAAAAGGCAAAAGGTCACTAAACTGTATTTCTGGGCAAAAAGGGCAAAAGGTCACTAAATTATATTTCTGGGCAACAAAAGGTCAAAAGGTCACTAAACTGTATTTCTTGGCAACAAAAGGGCAAAAGGTCACTAAACTGTATTCTGGAAAAAAAAAGTTCAAAAGGTCACTGAATTGTATTTCTGGGAAACAAAAGGGCAAAAGGTCACTAAACTATATTTTTGGGAAAAAAAAAGGGCAAAAGGTCACTAAACTGTATTTCTGGGAAACAAAAGGGCAAAAGGTCACTAAACTGTATTTCTGGGAAACAAAAAGTCACTAAACTGTATTTCTGGGCAACAAAATGTCAAAAGGTACTAAACTGTATTTTTGTGCAACAAAAGGTCAAAAGGTCACTAAACTGTATTTCTGGGCAACAAAAGATCAAAAGGTCACTGAACTGTATTTCTGTGCAACAAAAGGTCAAAAGGTCACTAAACTGTATTTCTGGGCGCTAATAAACTCACTCAGACCTTCAAAAATATGTTCAGCAAATTATGATTAGTTTTGTTTATAAAAAATTGTTCTCTTACTAAAAGATTAACAAGGAGAACGAACTAAATTTCCATCCTATTATTGAGGGAGATGTATAGACAAAACTTTATTGTCAATTGCTTATCTGCTTACACATTCAATTGCATATTCCTCAAATCATTCAGCACATGAGTTGGATCGACTACTTTGCCTTCTCTGGCTAGATCAGGAATGTTTCTCCGGGTGTAGATGAAAAGAACTTTCATGTCCACTCCGTTCTCAAGCTCCTGAAGTTCTCTCACACTGCGACCAAGATGTTCATCAAAGTCTGAGCTGTTGTCGGGGGCATGATGGCTGAGAAATTTAATTCAATTCTATGATTTCATAATTGAATAAACGACATACCAAATAGGTTTTGGTTCAAATTTCAAAGAATCAGCTTACTGTCTCCTTGATCGGTTTTACTGCCTAATTAAATTACTGCATGTTCCAACTCCATTATAAATTCTTAATTTGGAAAACAGTAGAACCTCTCTAATCAGGAACTCAGGAAATCAGGTAGAAATTCCACAGAACATATGTTTCTATATATTTTAGCTCTCTAAACGAGAAAAATTCCCAGCTAATGGGGACAATTTTTTGCGGGCTTCCATTGATTATCATCACCATTTACCCCATAATTATTTATTCCAACACTCACTTTGTTATCCAAATTTTGTTTCTGTGTTAGCAAAACATCAATTATTATACCTGCATTAGTGCTACACGTTTTATACATCATCATCATATGCACATGATGACGCAAGTGCCAGTTCACGACAACCATAAGCCAGACACACCAGACATCCATTACGATGGTGTGAAATCAGGCATCGAGCCAGACCTTGATCGTCCACCTAACAATGCAGTACGGTGTTGACACGGTGCAGCACTTAGAAAGCAGACTTGTGCACTGCGATAGTCTTTTATTGCCCGCTTAAGGGGAAAGGCAGCACCTGGAATGGGTGATTTTGGGTCAAAGTATCAAACTTTGGGATGATGGCATTTTCTTTCACTTCAATTCATTTGCTTCACTTCAGTACAAGTCATGTATGAGAAATTCACCTCTTTCTGATCAAAAACGGCAGTTGAAAATAACGCATATGACCGCTTTGTGACAAAAATCCTTAGAACACACACAAATAGCCTTTCATCGGGGCCTAAATAATTCATTCACCCCTGCAGTGAAATGGATCCACCCGTGCCCTTTTGGAAATCTTGCACTATCATCTATCAAATAGTGACTCATTACACATCCAATCAATTATTTTATCATAATGTTTTCATCAGTGGTCCAGAGGAAGAGGGTCGGACCTAAAACTCTTATGTTGTGGGGAATACTGGTTAGGCGAATTACACTAATTTAACCCCAAAATTCGGAGTTAAAAGCAATATCAGGAAAAAAAAATCTCCTTGTGCCGCATTTCTCCTTAACCTCTCAATAACAAGGATGGACGCACGAGGAGATTTAACGATCCACCAAGCATTCTTGATTACGTGTCTTATCTGTCTACCATCCAAAGAAGCTTGACTATGAGTGTGAGTGACATCCCAGGTGAATGCCACGTTTGCTTTGATCAACTGGTCCTGTGGCTACTTGTTTGTCTCATTCTGTATTTTACCACTGACAGGAGGGATTAGGTATTTCAAACTGTTGAGGGAAAACCAAAATCCCTAGGTCCCCGGGAAAATCGGGAAACCCAGCTAATCTGTACAATGAGATTTCCTGATTAGAGAGGTTGCACTGTATCTGTAAAATCACTTTCTGTCTCTGTAACAAGTGAGTCCAAATCATGCTTTTAGAATACAAATGTATTTCTTATTTCTATTTCGGTTTGTGTAATATTTTATAAAATTGGACATACACAGATGATATCAAGTCCCACAACAATAAAAAAGAAGGTTCTATTTTCTTCCTCTTATACGTAATCTATCATTAAAATTGCCATTCACAATAAAGGTTGGATTATTGTTCATAAAATACACGCCAAGATTGTGATGATGCAGGTGTTCATCATTCTGGCTGATATGCTTAAATTCTAAAATGTCCCTCTTGTCTTGTTGTCTGAAGTGGATTTCAACTTTGACCTGTATATTTTGTGTATTTCCTCATAACTGCGTACAAATTGTAGTCGTCTAAATTTTATTTTGATCAATACTCAATCCATTACTTTATTCCATTTCTATAAAAGACACCCAATGTTGCATATTGTATGTTATATCAATTGCACTGCATCAGACTATGTCTTGCATTATAGTCTGTTGCACTACTTCGCTTTGCATGATAATAAATTCAATGTAGAGCAAATTACAGTATTAGAATTTTTGTCCACACAGATTATCAAAATCTATTTAAAACAAGATGTGGGTAGTAATTCTGCCATTTAGCAGGCTTCATATGGGGCCCCAAATAGACACGTTACAAAGGAATAGAACCCCCAAAAATTGTAACATCATGATGTGTAACAACAGACCTTGAATTTCTGGAATGGATATAATGTGAAAGTTTTTGTCACACTGGATAAACGGTGCTTTCAAATCGAATGCCCGCTTGATCTTGGCAGCTGAAATCATGCATGGCTCAGGTGTATTCTGTTGGTAAGAAACATCACGCATAGCAAAAACAGCTTTTAACAGTGGAATTTACAGAAAGAAGCAACATAGCAAAAACAGCTTTTTAACAGTGGAATTTACAGAAAGAAGTAACATAGCAGAAAAAGTAACATGCAGTGGAATTTAAAAACAGTGGAATTTACAGCTATTTTTAACAGAAAGAAGTGGAATTTACAGAAAACAGAAGAAAGAAGCAGCAACATTTTTAGCCAACAACAAAAACACCTTTTTAACAGTGGAATTTACAGAAAGAAGTAACATAGCAAAAACAGCTTTTAACAGTGGAATTTACAGAAAGAAGCAACATAGCAAAAACAGCTTTTAACAGTGGAATTTACAGAAAGAAGCAACATAGCCAAACAGCTTTTTAACAGTGGAATTTACAGAAAGAAGTAACATAGCAAAAACAGCTTTTAACAGTGGAATTTACAGAAAGAAGCAGCATAGCAAAAACAGCTTTTTAACAGTGGAATTTACAGAAAGAAGTAACATAGCAAAAACAGCTATTTTTAACAGTGGAATTTACAGAAAGAAGTAACAACATAGCAGTGGAATTTACAGAAAGAAGCAGCTAGCAAAAACAGCTATTTTTAACAGTGGAATTTACAGAAAGAAGCAACATAGCCAAACAGCTTTTTAACAGTGGAATTTACAGAAGGAAGCAACTTAGCAATGACGAATAACATATTTATTATCTTGATGATTAAAGAAATCAAAACATGAGATACAACAAAGAAATTGTGATTAAATTGCATACATTTAAATAACCCAACAATATCTTTTACTGAAGGATCGTGTAAAGAAATCATGCAAAATGTGTATTTCCCTATCTTCTTATCATTTTTGGGAAGGAGGGTTGGAGGGGGGAGGGGGAAGGGAGGGGGAGGGGGAAGAAAAGGAGTATGAGTTATCAACAAGGAGGGGATGGGGGTTGAGAGAAAGAGAGAAAGATGATGATGTATAAATCATATGAACATTCTTTTGATTTTCTACAACTGTAAAATTAAATAAACAAAAGGGGAAAAAAATTATTAAAAAAATATCATCTTACCTCAGCAGCACAATCTAAGCAAGGAATGGAGAAATCATATGAGACACCGCTGTAAGAATCAACAATCAGGCACTCAAACACCTCATGGACAAGAAAAAGTATTCTCCAGGTTTGTAGCCTCTTCGGTAACTACCACTTCAGTGTTGCTAAAAATAGAAAGATGGATTTATTGAATGAAACGGGAAAAAATATTTATAAAAAAAAATATTTTGCAAAAAAAATTGAAAACTGATAAGAAGGTATGCCATTCTAGAAGAAAAAAAGAGAAAAAGAAGTCACACAATTCTACTCCAATTTTCTTTGAGGCTAAAACCATCCTCTCAGATTTAATATATGTTTCTATGGCTTTAAGGGAGTTTTTTTGGTCATCATCCTAGTGTTGGTCTTAAGAGAAAATAAAATGAATGGCAAAGCAGAAATAAATTGCGAGAAAGAAATGATAGAGATGGATTTATAGTCCGTATCCCCGCACAAGTGCAGGCTCACCGACTGTACATCATTTATCCTTCAGCAGGCCATTTCAATCAAAGTCCTTTTCAACTCTAGGGGGAGTATACACTACACAAGCCTGTTAGGTGTTTTGTACCAACCCTTTGACAAGATCTTTCTCTACCTATAGCTTGGAATTCATTCACACCCGAGTCAAATGAGAAAACTAGAGCGAAAAATCTTTTTCTAAGAGTACAATGTTGTGAACACCCCCCCCCCCCCCCCCCTCCCCCTCCCCCTCCCCCCACCTGTGCCAGCCATGGGGCTCACACTGGTGTCATTATGATTACAAGCTGACAAAACTACGGGTTCAGCTACAACGCCTCATAAATTCACATCTCCATAAGACCTCGATTAAAAGAATACAAGGAAGCTTTATTGTTCTTAAACGATCTGGCCACCCTGCAAGGAAGCATTTCATTTAGAAAATGTTTGTGCTTACAATAGATTATCAATGGCAAGACAACTTTATTTTGTTTACAGCACCTGACTTGAAGGAGCAATGCCCTGTGGTTGTTTTTTTCAACATGAAACCTTTCTTCCACATCACGGCACTGTCACTAAATTGATGGAGGCGCACCTAAAATGGGAAGAGAAATAAAAACCCCAAAGAGGGAAAAAGAACATGCAAGAAAAGAGATAATTAAATAAGTGTAATAAATATAAACAGTGATGTCTTCACAATGAAAGGGATACACATCAATAAAGAATGCAACCCCCCCCCCGCCCCATAAAAACAATAGTGACTTCAGAAAGATTCCAATTCGTTACCAATATATCTTAAGCCAAAGAAAGCGCAGCTTTTTGCCCCAATCGCTTCCAGCAGAGAGGCTCTGACATGGTACGTGAAACCTGCACTGGACATGTGACAATGTGATTGACGCCCCTTTTTTCTAAGAGCTGTACAGCTAGCATTATGTCTTAGTCAAGGCGGTAGCGGGGAACATTACGTATTTATCGGTCATGTTATGTAATGACCCCACGGAGCACGCATCTTGTAGCCCTGGCCGTCTCCACCCAGGCAACCCTGCCCTGTCATTGAACGTAAAGCGAAGGTGAGACTGGCTCTGATCGGATGATTGACATCTGGTCCCGCTGTCACTAGCCTAGCACTGTGTAGAGCAGAGCATTTTGAAGTTATGGTGTTAGCACTGAAAGTTGCGCGTTTATTATTATATAATAAAAGCAATTTTTTTTATAGATGACAAGGTAAATTAGTCGGATGTATATTGTTTTTCCTCAATAAGAGATATAATTTGTTACATACATTGCATTGGAATGTTTCCTTATTGCTTAAAAATATGGTAATTTAGCACACTCCCACTGAAAGCCACATGTTTTTTCAGGCTCTCACATTCTTCATGTCAATTCATTGTGTGGAATTAGAAAGTCAATACAGGAAGGATTTCAACCTATCAATGTGCAATCCCATTTCCACATCTTGCTGTGAATCATTTGTCGAAGGACAGACTTCGAAACTTCCCTTACTTACCTCTTTCTTGTTGGACGGTAGAAGAATGTGGCAGCCTCAGTTTTATTCATCACTAACATGCAAATCATGAATCTAATGTCTGTGGCTTTTAAGCAATGTTAGATCTCCGAAATAAAGAAGGGATGGTCTTTTTACCACCCAGCCTGGTCAGTTAAGATTCTGGGCTGCCGTTCAAAACACACCACTGCTGACATGCAAATGTCAATTGGGGCATCTGGTGTTCAAACTTCCCCTCTACCTAGACCAAATCAGGCTAGATTTGCATAGTGTGAGACATTTTCATATCAGTTGGAGTTTCTCTCTCTCTCTCTCTCTCTCTCTCTCTCTCTCTCTCACTCTCTCTCTCTCTCTCTCTCTCTCTCTCTCTCACTCTCTCTCTGTCTCTGTCTCTCTGTCTCTGTCTCTGTCTCTCTCTCTCTCTCTCTCTCTCTCTCTCTCTCTCTCTCTCTCTCTCTCTCTCTCTCTCTCTCTCTGTCTCTCTCTCTCCTTCTCCCTCTCCCTCTCTCTCTCTCTCCCCCTCTCTCTCTCTCCCTCTCTCTCCCTCCCCCTCTCCTCTCTCCCTCTCTCTCTCTCTCTCTCTCTCTCTCTCTCTCTCTCTCTCTCTCTCTCTCTCTCTCTCTCTCTCTCTCTCTCTCTCTCTCTCTCTCTCTCTCTCTCTCTCTCTCTCTCTCTCTCTCTCTCTCTCTCTCTCTCTCATTTCATCATTGGTCAGTATTACACATTCACCCAGACAGATGCTTGTCAATCTAATAGTATTGAAATGGGAGGACCAATCAATTTACAGTTCATGTAAATGTGTGTTTTCACAAAGGGCATGTGGTCAATGTATCCAAAAAAGTTGTTTTCAGTTGGTCAAGCATAATGCAGGTTTATTGGCTAATCAATAAAAGTTAAATGCCAATCAAATGAAAAGTTCACATTTCAATTTAAATTGAGCTCAGTCAGTCATGATGGTCCTTATACGGTGATACGCGAGGGCCAGATTTCACACCTGTTGCCGGTCACCGGTCGGAGGTGTGGTAAGTGATCAGAGAAGTAGGCCAGGCCTTGGTCTGGCTGGGTCTGGCCACACCCTCAAAATGAAAAAAAAACCATACATGTGGCCCTAATGCGCTTCTTGGGTTAAGATTTTAATGTTCATTAAGATAAGATAAGATAAGATAAGATAAGATAAGATAAGATAAGATAAGATAAGATAAGATAAGATAAGATAAGATAAGATAAGATAAGATAAGATAAGATAAGATAAGATAAGATATCTTTGTTGATCTCAGATGAGAAAATTGACTTGGTTATTAGGACACACCTAGAATAGTACACAAAGGGAAGTGAGTGAGGGAAATGGAAACATTTTAAAATGTGCTCGATCGTATACAGTTGCACTGTCACGTTACAAACAGAATTCACATTCAGACATCCTATCTGATATAACATAGAAAAGTACATGTATATGAATGTAAGTGGATATATGCGGAGCATTGTCGTCGTCTGTAACTCAGTATGCAACAATCTTATTGCATAGGGAATAAATGAAGTTTTGCCTCTTTCTTTCTTTCTTTCTTTCTATCTTTCTATCTTTCTTTCTTTCTTTCTTTCTTTCTTTCTTTCTTTCTTTCTTTCTTCCTTCCTTTCTTTCTTTCTTTCTATCTTTCTATCTTTCTTTCTTTCTTTCTATCTTTCTATCTTTCTTTCTTTCTTTCTTTCTTTCTTTCTTTCTTCCTTCCTTCCTTTCTTTCTTTCTTTCTTTCTTTCTTTCTTTCTTTCTTTCTTTCTTTCTTTCTTTCTTCCTTCCTCTCTTTCTTTCCTTCTTTCTTTCTTTCTTTCTTTCTTTCTTTCTTTCTTCCTTTCTTTCTTTCTTTCTTTCTTCCTTTCTTTCTTTCTTTCTTTCTTTCTTCAAGCACGAATGTCCTCAATAGAACATTTGATGCTCACTAAGTTTTTAACATACTTTGAAAACAATTAACAAAAAAAAAATCATGTGCTTACTCCTACATCCTTTAGAGCTCTTGCAATGAAGAAAAGAACTAAAAAAACTTTCCCCTATCCGTCTTTGTCTGA
This sequence comes from Doris montereyensis, assembly GCA_037039925.1. NCBI lineage: Eukaryota > Metazoa > Mollusca > Gastropoda > Nudibranchia > Dorididae > Doris > Doris montereyensis. The sequence continues at coordinate 149,790 of JAXRKP010000762.1, read as the reverse complement.
ACCACAGAGCAAAACAAACAAACAAACAAACAAACCACCCAACACTTTGTACACAATCTCCGCTTCCCACCGTCAGGTGACAATAAAAAGAAACAGCTTACCTGAGCCCTGTTGAAAAGTCCGGCTGGAAGATATTCAAACCTGTAGATCATGAGGGCCTCTCTCCCTTCTTATCTCTGTTGACGGGTGTGAACTCATACTGCAGTGACAATTAAAGTTTAAGTGTTAGATAACAATCAATGAAATCCAAGAATTTTTTTACAAATTATCTAGGGATTGATCTGACAAATCGCAACCCAAGTTCGATAAGGTTGCAGCTCAAAATTCTGGGTGGCAAGAGTTAACAAGTTCTGAGGTATGCGTAAGGGCATGAACTTATTTTTTTCCACACAAGTGCTTGTAAAAAGTTGAATCGATATCATCTAAAACAATAAGATAAGATAAAAAAAGATACAACTTTGTTGCCTAATAAGTGGCAAATTGTTTTGGTAGTACAATACCTTAAATACAATATGAAATACAACAGACTTATACATAAATTACATTCACACCTAAGCAACATACACACATTTAAGCATTACGCAATTAAAATTTGTATAACGTATACAAAAACATCAACAATTTTCAAATACAATTTGCAACTTTGTAATCATTGCAATGAACAATGTTTCAACAGAGTGGTAATGATAATGATGCTGGAGATAGCGGTGATAATCATCTCATTCATGGATGTGGGTAAGAATAATATCTTTATCTTTCCTTATGGCACAACAAATAAATGAGGCTCTTGATGTTACAATAGGAGAAATATGAAGGGTGAAATCTTTCAACTGAATTTTCTAAAAAAGTAGATCTAACCCTGCCAGAACCATATCAATCTGGGGTTGCAAATCGTGAAAAACAAAACAGCACTTCATAGCACTTTTGATGAACTTCCGGTCCCACTCCTTATGCCAAATTGTGTTGAGATTGTCACTGGTCTTTATAAATATATCAAAGTTATTCTTGACAACATTTCTTTTACTCATAACCATGTTCTGCTTACTTTAATAAAAGAAATAATACTGCATGAGGCCAGTCATGAAATCTACGTGATGGGTCATCACATGACTGGCCACCTTTTGGCGCCAAACAGTGTCACTCACGACCTCTAAATCATTCTTGTATCGCTACTCTGTGACTGAGGAAGGGTGGTTTTGCCGAAACTTTTCTGTCTTTGTAACTGTCTCTGTTCTTCCTATTAGACCTTTGTATTCAATTTCGTATTTCTGCTTACATTGGGAGCGCTGTTGGGTAATAAGCAAGGGACGATGTTTGCTTCCTGATTTGCAATAGGAAATGTCAAATCAAACTCTTCTGTCAATCTCAGTAGCCAGGGATGAAGTTCTTCGGGGTAATCGCTCCACACCTTGACCATATCTGAGTAAAGCAATTTTCCCTCCTGAGAGACAAAAAAAATGGAAAAAGAAAACAGTTAATTGTCTATACGTGAAAGAGTAAAATTTTCCCCTCAAGCCTTAATTATCACCTACACTCCTATATCCTGGTACAGTAAGACTGTGAGACAAACTGCCAACAGATATTAAACACAGCAGGAGCACTGATGACTTCAAAAAAAAAAATTAAACACAGCAGGAGCACTGATGACTTAAAAAATATCAAATACATCACTTGAAAACTGAACTTTGATTTAAAAATCATACACGCTGGCTATAATTGTTCATGCATTGAGCGCGTCAGTAATGGTGAAAAGGAAGACACTACCAATAATTATTGACGTTTTCTTTAGAAAATTATGGGCTCTGACATGGCAAATGAAGAGTGTCTAATAAATATAGTTTGCCAAATTCACTTTATCGTTATATTTGATTTAGATTTAAAACATTTTAGGTGTAAAATCAACTTTTCAGGATGGTAAGGGTTAGGGCTAAAGAGGGTGAGGGATACTAGGGGGGGGGGTGGGAGGGGGGAGGGGTGGGAGGGGGAATCAGGTTCAGGGATTGTGATAAGTCTAACTGTTCTCAGTATCATGTCCCCGTTTGCGTTTCTTGTGAAAGACACTCTACACGCGTTTTCACCGCTTGACCCAAGTACAAAATTGGGTTACTTAGCTATTGAACCCAGGACCTCCACGATCCCAAGTCCAGCTGCCAAACCACTGAGTCAGAGATGAGGCACACGGTGGGACATGATGGGGATAAGTTACCATAAATCGTACAAACGAAGCACGGCTATACTTGCCTTGATAGGGCCCTCATGAACAGTGACGATGCATGCCATGACGTCCACAATCCACTGAGGCACGATGACCACGTGTGACCTCAGGAAATTTGTATTGAAAAACTGGACTGAACCCAAATCATGTAGAAACTGTACAGCTTGGACCAACTGTAGAGAAAATCATATGCATAGCTCTTTTTCTCAATCTAATATACATCAAATCTATACTACTAATCAGAGATGACAAAAAACCCTACAAAACATCAGTACATGTATATTTCAGTCACCATTTTAAACATACAAAGATAAAGAGGGAGGTATACTAATAAATAAATAATTTGATAAATTTAATGACAGTCTCACAGACATATATGTATATCTAGATAGACAGACAGATAGACAGACAGAGACAGACAGACAAACAGACAGCAAAATAGATAGATAAATAGATATAAATATGTAGATACTTTGATAGAGCTACATAGATGAATAGGTAGGTAGGTAGCTAGCTAGAAAACGATAGTTAAATAGATAGAAAAACAGATAGATATTTAGACAGAAGAATAAGAAGAAGAAGAAGAAGAAGAAGAAGAAGAAGAAGAAGAAGAAGAAGAAGAAGAAGAAGAAGAAGAAGAAGAAGAAGAAGAAGAAGAAGAAGAAGAAGAAGAAGAAGAAGAAGAAGAAGAAGAAGAAGAAGAAGAAGAAGAAGAAGAAGAAGAAGAAGAAGAAGAAGAAGAAGAAGAAGAAGAAGAAGAAGAAGAAGAAGAAATAGAAAAGATGAAGAAGAATTTATTAAGAGCATGGCGTTTCTCCTGACCTCAGTTGTGTCAAAAATTCCAGCAGTATCGGCAATGCCCTTTATCTTGTCCCACGAACTAATGCTTCCTTGTCCTTTCAAGCCTATAGTGAACATTGTTTAAAAAGGAAAAGGGAATCAAATGAGCATAAAACAAATTAAAAAGGAAAAGGGAATCAAATGAGCATTAAAACAAATTAAAAAGGAAAAGGAATCAAATTAAAAAACAAATTTAAAAATAAAAGGGAATCAAATGAGCATAAAAACAAATTAAAAAGGAAAAGGGAATCAAATGAGCATAAAACAAATTAAAAAGAAAAAGGGAATCAAATGATCATAAAAAACAAATTAAAAAGGAAAAGGGAATCAAATAAGCATAAAATAAATTAAAAAGGAAAAGGAATCAAATGAGCATAAAAACAAATTCTTCCCATTTGTGATTTGCATGGCATGTCCATGGAATAAATAAAAGAATTCATAGAAAAAAATAATTGGATAGACCTCGATACAGTCTTTAATTTGGTCCAAAAAAAATACATTGCTTTCATCTGCGTTCAATAATACATTGCTTTCATCTATGTTCAATAATGCATTGCTTTCATCTGCGTTCAATAATACATTGCTTTCATCTGTGCTCAATAATACATTGCTTTCATCTGTGCTCAATAATACATCACATTCATCTGCATTCAATAATACATTGCTTTCATCTGCATTCAATAATACATTGCTTTCATCTGCATTCAATAATACATTGCTTTCATCTGCGCTCAATAATACATTGCTTTCATCTGCAAATAATACATTGCTTTCATCTGCATTCAATAACATTGCTTTCATTGTTTTCATCTGCATTCAATCTGCATTCAATAATACATTGCTTTCATCTGCATTCAATAATACATCGCTTTCATCTGCATTCAATAATACATTGCTTTCATCTGCATTCAATAGTACATTGCTTTCATCTGCTTTGCTTTCATCTGCATCTGCATTCAATTATACATTGCTTTCATCTGCATTCTGCATTCAATAATATATTGCTTTCATCTGAATTCAATAGTACATTGCTTTCATCTGCATTCAATAATACATTGCTTTCATCTCCATTTAATAATACATTACTTTCATCTGCATTCAATAATACATTACTTTCATCTGCATTCAATAGTACATTGCTTTCATCTGCATTCAATAATACATTACTTTCATCTGCATTCAATAGTACATTGCTTTCATCTGCATTCAATAATACATTGCTTTCATCTGCATTCAATAATACATTACTTTCATCTTCTGCATTCAATAATACATTGCTTTCATCTGCATTCAATAATACATTGCTTTCATCTGCATTCAATAATACATTGCTTTCATCTGCATTCAATAATACATTGCTTTCATCTGCATTCAATATTTCATCTGCATTCAATAAAACATTGCTTTCATCTGCATTCAATATTTCATCTGCATTCAATAATACATTGCTTTCATCTGCATTCAATATTTCATCTGCATTCAATAATACATTGCTTTCATCTGCATTCAATATTTCATCTGCATTCAATAATACATTGCTTTCATCTGCGCTTCAATAATACATTGCTTTCATCTGCGCTCAATAATACATTGCTTTCATCTGCATTCAATAATACATTGCTTTCATCTGCATTCAATAATACATTGCTTTCATCTGCATTCAATAATACATTGCTTTCATCTGCGTTCAATAATTGCAAACACTTACCCATTCAAACCTGTTTCAAGGCTTAACCATGCTTCAGGTATCTTCTCTCCCATATATTTCTGTTCCAAGGCAGAATTGATTAGGGTGAACTTGAGTTTATCAATGCCCTAAGGTGATAACAAGAAAATGAAATAAAAATCAGTTTTCTATCAGTACAAAGTCAACTTTTTTACTGACTATGGCATCATGCATTCATTAGCTGAAAATACAAATACTGCCAAATGATGGGGAAGCATTATTCACAGAGAAATGTAGAAGACTGGGGTCTTGAAAAGAATCTCTTTTTCATCAGTCTCCATATGAAGGAGAGAGAGAGAGAATGATTTAAAAATTTGTTCCTGTTGCCTGAAACAGCCAAACCAAGAACATTTTGTTGATATTATAGCACATGCAGTCTTAAAACAGTTTCAAAATTCAGTTTCCGCAATGTCTTAGTATCAGTGGATTTTGCGAGCATTAGTCTTGCATAATTGATTCCTTTGCTTTCGTGTCATTTAAAACACACGAATTTGAATCTGAATTTTTTTAAAAGACACGACTAAAATGAAGCAATCAGGATAAGTCTTTCAATTTCTAACTTTTAAAAAAATACCCTGATAAAAATAAATTAAATGAAATGTTCTCAAACATTACAGAAACAAAAAGAAAAGAAAACAAACCAACTATAAACTTTCAACAGAGAGTTTAAATTGTAATCTAAAAACGAAAAAGAAATGTCAATTACAGTGTATTTCATATATGCAGCCATTGATGGAACTATCAAAATGATGCCCATATAAGGGAGAATCGATTTATTGCTCCACAAGTAAATTGCTGTGAATTACTTACCTCCCCTGAGAAAGAGCTAACGTAATGGAAACTGTAAATTTGAGGGAAACGTCTCTTAAGTTCTTCTTTAGGCAGTTTACCTTTCTGTACCTGAAATACGAACAAGAACAAATAGTTGCAGGAGCAGCTTCATTTAGGTTTGGTTCCATTGGAGTTTACCCCCGTCCACCATATACGGTGATCTATGGGTGAATTAGGAGGAAGCAGCTTGATGAAGGACTCATAAAAGAGTGAGAGCAAAAATGCAGGGCCTACTGGCAGCAACAGCCGAATGCCAGTGGCATAGTAGAAAAAACAAGTGGACTTTACCATAGCCGTTCTTTGTGAATCCTTGTTTACTCTTCATCTTAGGTAATTCTTAAAAAACAATTACCATATTCTTGCAAATGCCATAAGCAGCATGAAAATGCAAATGCCATAAGCATTTAATAAGGATAAAAACAAATATACCAGAAATCTATTAAAGCTGAATCATCACATTACACCTAGGGTTCACCGCCAACGAATGACATCTCACAGATGATTCGCAGGGCAATGCCCTCATCTGGGATCGTTTTAACGAAGGAGAGATAAGTGGGGACAATTCCAAAGGATTTTTGCAAGAGTGTTTATATGGAAGAACGTGGTAAATCAATTATAGTTTTGACTACTACAAAATATCATCTGTTAAAAAAATATTTATACCTGGGTGGCAGTGGTAACTGTTAAAAAAATATTTATACCTGGGTGGTAGTGGTAGCTGTTAAAAACATATTTATACCTGGGTGGTAGTGGTAGCTGTTAAAAACATATTTATACCTGGGTGGTAGTGGTAGCTGTTAAAACAAATATTTATACCTGGGTGGTAGTGGTAGCTGTTAAAAAAATATTTATACCTGGGTGGTAGTGGTAGCTGTTAAAAAAAAATAATTATACCTGGGTGGTAGTCGTAGCTGTTAAAAATTTTTTTTATACCTGGGTGGTAGTGGTAGCTGTTAAAAAAAAAAGAAAGAAACTTGGTAAAAGACATAATGCTTCTTGTAGTTTTGTTAATAGACAGCTCATCACATACAGATGTATTCTTCCCAAACAGAAAAAAAAAACAAGATATCAATATATTAGATATCAGTACGAGAAAATGAGGTAAACAAACAGATTTCCCCCATTAAGAGAGAGAGGGTTAGACAACCTACCTTGTCGCAGTGCGTTCCTACCACCAGAATGGGTGCTTTGGGGGCATGGCAAGCAATAGAACTAAGCCAGAAATCCAGACCTGCATGTTCAAATCCCAATCGGATATTCCAGAGCAAGAGATACACAGCTCGATTGGAGAGAAAAAACTTGGGAGAACGAAAGCATATTTAAATAATGAAATTTTGTTTCCTGATGTTTTATCAATGTACATGAGAGAGAGAAAAAGAGAGAGAAGAGAGAGAGAGAGAGAGAGAGAGAGAGAGAGAGAGAGAGAGAGAGAGAGAGAGAGAGAGAGAGAGAGAGAGAGAGAGAGAGAGAGAGAGAGAGAGAGAGAGAGAGAGAGAGACAGAGAGAGAGAGAGAGAGAGAGAGAGAGAGAGAGAGAGAGAGAGAGAGAGAGAGAGAGAGAGGGAGGAGAGGAGGGAGGGAGGGAGGGAGAGGTTAGGGAAGGGGGAGGGAGGTGGGAGGGCGAGATGAAGGAAGACAGGGAAGGTGAAACTAATATACGAAATATAAAAGGATTAATTTGATATTTTTTAGTCATCTTCTGACTTCAAAAAGGGACATTTATTTTATGCACTGAACACATACATTGCCTAGTGTTAAAAAACACCAAATCAGTACTTTTAAACCAACAACTAACTGAATGTAAGAAATAAAGTGAATGATACAGATAATCACAACCAAGAAAAGAAAAAAAAAAGAAAAAAAAAGAATGATGAGCGAAAGAAGTGATGTTTACTTGATGGGTGTTGTAATAGACCGTCTGACCAGCAAAATCCCAAACGCTGAAATGCAATGGCTCCTGACTATTGTTGTCAGTAATGTTTGGAATCTTGCTGGTGTCGACCAGCCATTCGGTAATGTCAATGCCGTCCGTGATTTCCTCCTTGTAGTCCTCATAATAATTGAAATTCTTCTCTGTCAGACTTCTTACCAGGCTGGAAAATTAGAAGAAGAAGATCCGTAAGTGACACGGTAAGTATTGTAATGTATAAATCATCCTCCAAATAAATTTTGCTACATTGAGCAACTTACGATCAATCTTTTCTATTAATAATATCTGAGAAAATGAGGGACATTCTCACGCCGACCGAACAGCTTTTCAGTCATTGGGCATAATAAATGGCATACTGATGCCTGCCTGACTTTAATTAAGCATAAAAGACACCTATAGGTTTGTAAATTTTTTAAAAGTGGTCTGAGAGTAGTGTCTCCCCTGAAGTAATCTAAGAATCGGTCCAATTCGGGTAAAATTGGAAATGCATTAAATGGGATACCATCCAAGATTATCATCTTATTCCTGCAGCCAAACATTTACCATTGTGACATCTTACAACTAGATGGCCTAGTGGTCAGCCTGCCAGACTAGGGATCCTGAGGTCCTGGCTTCTAACCAATCTTGGCACTGCTAGGTCTGACATGGTGTTCCTTGGGTAAGGCGCTTAATGTGTATTTCCTTAGTTGACCTCAGGTGAAAAGGGGGTACCAGCATCAACTCATGGCGAATTCTGGCAGGACGTCACTTTCTGAATCTTCCCACAAAAGTCCTAATGGTTTGAAGTCAACCTTTCAGCCTCTGTTACTGTTATGTTCAGCTAGTCTGTTACATCTTGTTCCCATCTGTGCTTTGGTCTCCCTCTCCCTCTCTTGCTCTCTATTTTTGTTTCTAATATTCCATGATTTCATGTCTCTTTATGTGAAATATTCTATCGTTTCATGTCTCTTTATGTGCCCTATGTATTCTATCGTTTCATGTCTCTTTATGTGCCATATTCTATCGTTTCATGTCTCTTTATGTGCCATATTCTATCGTTTCATGTCTTTTTATGTGCCATATTCTATCGTTTCATGTCTCTTTATGTGCCATATTCTATCGTTTCATGTCTCTTTATGTGCCATATTCTATCGTTTCATATCTCTTTATGTGCCATATTCTATCGTTTCATGTCTCTTTATGTGCCATATTCTATCCTTTCATATATCTTTATGTGTCATATTCTATCGTTTCATATCTCTTTATGTGCCATTTTCTATCATTTCATATCTCTTTATATGCCATATTCTATTGTTTCATTTCTCTTTTTGTGCCATATTCCATCATTTTATATTTCTTTATGTGCCATATTCCATCGTTTCATGTCTCTTGATGTTCATATTCTATCGTTTCATGTCTCTTGATGTGTCATATTCTATCGTTTCTTTATGTGCCATATTCTATCGTTTCATGTCTCTTTATGTGCCATATTCCATCGTTTCATGTTTTGATGTGTCATATTCTATCGTTTCATATCTCTTTATGTGCCATTTTCTATCGTTTCATATCTCTTTATGTGCCTTATTCCATCATTTCATGTCTCTTTATGTGCCATATTCCATCGTTTCATATCTCTTTATGTGCCATATTCCATCATTTCATGTCTCTTTATGTGCCATATTCCATCATTTCATGTCTCTTTATGCCATTTTCTTTATGTGCCATATTCCATCATGTCTCTTTATGTTTCATATCTCTTTATGTGCCATATTCCATCATTTCATATCTCTTTATGTGCCATATTCCATCATTTCATATCTCTTTATGTGCCATATTCTATTGCTTCATTTCATGTATTCCATCATTTTATATTTTTTATGTGCCATATTCCATCATTTCATATCTCTTTATGTGCCCATATTCTCTTTATGTGTATTGCCATTTCCATTGCATGTCTCTTTATGTGCCATATTCCATTTATTTCCATCTTTTGTATCTCTTTATGTGCCATATTCCATCGTTTCATATCTCTTTATGTGCCATATTCCATCATTTCATATCTCTTTATGTGCCATATTCTATCGTTTCATTATCTCTTTTATGTGCCATATTCTATCGTTTCATGTCTCTTTATGTGCCTATCGTTTTATATCTCCATATTCGTTTCATATCTCTTTATGTGCCATATTCCATCGTTTCATATCTCTTCATGTGCCATATTCCATCGTTTCATATCTCTTTATGTGCCATATTCCATCGTTTCATATCTCTTTATGTGCCATATTCCATCATTTCATATCTCTTTATGTGCCATATTCCATCGTTTCATATCTCTTTATGTCATATTCCATCATTTCATATCTCATTATTTCATATCTCTTTATATCTCTTTATGTGCCATATTCCATCGTTTCATATCTCTTTATGTGCCAAAAATAGTTTGAGTTTCCGTTTCTTCATTTTGTTGACAAGCCATTGGGGTTGGACCTTTTTTCTTTCAAGAAATTTTTCATGCTCTATTTTTTCGATCCAGGATATTCTCAATATTTTTCGGTAACATCTCAATTTCAAAAGGCTGATACTCTTCTTGCATCCTCTCTGTTCAGTGTCCATGCTTGGCATCCATATGTTGCTGTTGGGAAGACAATGGTCCTTAAGATTCTTAATTTTGTGACTATGCATTGTCTCATCAGGTCTTTTTCATCATTTTTTAGTTTGATGTTTTGCCATTGCAAGTCGTCGTCTCATCTCAGGAGTTGTCTTCCCACTGTTCTACTAGGGTCCCTAGATACTCAAAACTGTTGACTCTTTCCACTTCCTCTCTTTCTAAGTTTATTTCTGTCTTTTGATTGCACTTACTTGTCTATGTCCATTAATTTTGTCATCTTTACGGTGAGCATCTGAATCAGTCCTTTATTTCCACTGTGTTCTTTCATTGCATGTATGAGTGCCTCTATCCCTTCAGTTCACTTTGCAAAGACAACCGTGTCATCCATATATATCTAAGATCTATCAACTGTATAAAAATTTAAAAAAAAAAACAAAGCCTCCTGTCTAGGAGATGATGTATAATCATCTATTCCAGTTCATGCCAAAGCAACTCGGATAAGATAGGGCTTCATTGGCCATAACAGTCTTGAAGAAATTCAACTATGTAGTTGTAAGCATTGTGATATCATCAGTTGGGTTGTGAGTTTATGGGCATAGAGATTTTATCACAGTGTTGGAGTGATGCGCCGATGGGATAGACAATACAGGCAGAGAGCCTGTTTTTGAGGGAGGGGGAGGGGAGGGGAGGGGGAGAGAGGTATAAGGACTATTAAACCCATCTTTATCATTATATAGATTCAATGAAAAATTGAATTCTTTTTTACTGTGAATTGTATTCATCGGTATAATTCTAGCCTACTCTTCAACAGATAATACTTTCCACTCTATTTTACCAATACATCTATAAAGACAAAGATGATAAAGATTGATTTAATGGCTGTTAGAACTTTTGTACTTACACTCTGACAAGATCTTTCTCTACCTATAGCTGGATACTCATTCACACCTGAATCAAGTCAGGAAAGTAGAGTGAAGTACCTTCCTTAAGAGTACAACGTTGTAAAAAAACAACCCACCCCCACCTGTGCCAGCCTTGGGGTTTGCAGCAATGTTGTCGTGATTACGAGCTCACAACACTACCGTTCAGCTACAACGCCTCATCTATAACTCTATAACCATATCACTTTGGTTTTTTTTGTGTGTGGGTTTTTTACCTTCTGGTCTACTTACCTGGTTTTGCCAGCACCCCCAAGACCCACCATCATTAGCTTTGTGCGCTTACACGGCACAGAACCCTGCAGGAGGCGCTTGAGGTAACCAAACACTGACACAAAGCCACGCCGCACCACTTCCTTGGGTGGAGTCTTCAGGCTGGGGCAGTCTCGCAGATGGAGATCTATCGAAAAGATAGTTTTCTATCAAGATTTACTCGCTCTATTTAAGGCATGATATCATTATTGTCGTCTGTATCAATGACTGCATAACATAAAGCATGAACTTAATTAAACACTCCCTCCCCCCTCTCTCTCTCCCCCCCCCTCCCCATCCCCTTTTTTAAAAACATGTTGCTGTTATAATACCTTTCTTAAGAAAAACATTGAAATTATCAGCCGAAACTACAATACTTAAGTTTTCCACAAGAAAAAAGTAACAAACTGACAAATAAAATCATCTCAAGCAGAGGGAAGTAGAAATTGATGATGCAAATTTTATGAAACAAAGTGTGTAGCAGGTAAAATGGAAAGAGATAGGAGCTAGGGTAAAAAAAGAAAAGAAAAAAAAAAAGGAAGTGTGGTTAAAATAAAGGACTTGTTCTAAACACGTTGGCTTTGCTTATGAGGATGATATAGCATGAACAATATTCAAGCCAGATCTGTTCTTCTTCTTCAAAATGGGACATAGGTAGTTTTGAGCTCTAAAGAGCTCTTGAAACGGCGACAAAGTCGCTTACACTGTCTCAGTTGGCTTTGGGGCCATTTGTGGGTCCTGTGGCTTAATTCTTCAGCGATCAGGGAACCCCAATAATTACATCGTGCTTAATTGATTTCTCTTTACCATTTGCTGAAATGCAAAAACATTTGATATCAATTCTGGATTTCAAACAGCATACACATTAACAAATCTCACACAATGAAACTCTGATGATTCCCTGTAAGACGACATACAAATGAAGGATGCTGGTCATGATATATTAAAAAAAAAAAAAAAATCTGACAAAAAAACAAGAACAACAACAAAGAAGACAAAACCAGAATCTTTTCACTCAATTCCAGAAGCAATCAAACTTAAAAGAGAGAGTAGGAGGAGAGAGGAGTGAGAGAGAGAGAGAGAGAGAGAGAGAGAGAGAGAGAGAGAGAGAGAGAGAGAGAGAGAGAGAGAGAGAGAGAGAGAGAGAGAGAGAGAAGAGAGAGAGAGAGAGAGACACACACACACACACACACACACATACACACACACACACACACAGACAGGCAGTCAGACAGACAAGGAGACAGATGATAAACACTAAAACCTTTTAGTGGAAGCCTGCCAAATCAGCTGAAACATTTTCCAATCTTGGATTGGAGTCAAGGTTGAGACTGACAAGTTGTTTCAGCTCTTGGACAGTGTCGGCCAAGGAGATGAAAGCTTGGTTTGACAGGTGGAGTCTTTTGCATATCCTTCAGTTTGAAAATGGAGGGTGGAATCGCTCCATCTAAAATTTGAAAGACAAGCAAGGTCACAGATGCCTTGGAATGTGAATACACACAATATCATATTTTCAACGTGAAAATTTGCAAACCGTGTAAGTCTAAAATTAGTGACACCTTTTTTTCTTCTTTTTTAACATTAGGAAGCCCCCCTATGCTTCGTCGAGTTAGGATTCCGTGGCAAAAGAACCAATAGAATCCCATATAATAACTATATGAGCAATCCGTGTATCCCTATTGGGTCTAATTTTTACTCTTTAAACTGTGTATGTCTGTGAAAACAGATTAAAAGGCGCAGCATCATTATTTTCTTTGATTGTCTCAAAGCATCTAAAATTGGACTTACATGGTTTGTGACTCTCACTGTCGTTATGGTGGTGAATGATAACATTCTGAACATGCTTAAAGATGAGGGCGGGTCCGTCGATGATTTATTTAGTTTGAAGAGATACACAATTTTAAGCTTTATAAATGAGTTCAGCATGGCAAAATTTGAGGAAGAATTATGAAAGTCTTTTTTTCCAAGTTTAGTTGCCATGGAAAGTGCCACCTTCTTGAATTTCTGGTTCAAAACTAGGTCAATTTGGCAATTTTCAAAAACTAAGTAGTCGTACAGTTTTTGTTTTATAGGTTTACAATTTTGCAAATAGAAACTTTAAACCAATATCCTGAATCTCTCTTATCGTTTTTTGATATCTTGTATAGTTTTTGTTTTACAAATTTTAAAAAATTGGGGCTCGAATCAACCCAATTTCTCTCAAATTTCAAAAAAAATCATGAATTTCTCAGAAAGTACAAAATATATGAAAAATCCGATATGCAAGTCTCTTAGTAATGATACAAAGCCAATCCGTTGAAAATTGTAGGAATACAGCAAAAAACAGTCCAAAAAGTAAATTATGAGAAAATCCAATTCAAAACTCTTTTTCCACATTATTTGAATGTTTTTTTGCATACAAGACTAGAAATGAGTAGGATAATGCTTTGAAACATCATAAAACTATGTGAGGCTCTCAATTACTGCTCATCGACCCTGCTTCAACTGCCCTGGTTCCTTTATACTAATTTTGGACCGTATTTTTCATGGTGCGCGGAATATGTCACATATTTTCATGACCATAGAATAAATTTGGTCAAATGTAGATTTATTGTTTTAGATTGCACTGTGCTGATTAAAATGAGTCTCATCTTGCTGTATTTTAGACGATATTAGTGACTTTTATGGTTCAAACGATGAGTTGAAAGTTGTGCACCGGTATCGTATCTAAAAACATTTGTAAAAGTTCAAAGAATCGATACTGAGCTTATTTTATGGTATCAGTGTGGGGGGTGGGGGGGGGGAACGCAAGGTAAGTGTCTTTCTTTATCCAAAACGCAATGTTGGACCTAGCATTTCCCGGATGATTGCTGAAAATCAAAAATATTATACCCAAGTTACATAAACAATGTATGTCACCTTTTTGTTTCTTCATCGTCCCAATCCTTGGATACTTTTCTAGAAGGATTTTGTTGAACAAAGCAATTTTGGCAGCATTGGCCGTCTCTCCAGCTGTCCACTTTCTGGACCATTGCCGTCTGCTCCTGTGAATGTAAATAACTCCATCTTGTTTATTAAAAGAATGTAAATAACTGCATTGTATATTATCTTGTTCATATCATCTTGTTTATTAAATCTTGTTCAGAATTGCATTGTATATCATCTTGTTCATTAAAAGAACTGCATTGTATATTATCTTGTTCATTAAAAGAACTATTGCAAATCATCTTGTTCATTAAAAGAACTGCATTGTATATCATCTTGTTCATTAAAAGAACTGCATTGTATATCATCTTGTTCATTAAAAGAACTGCAATGCAAATCATCTTGTTCATTAAAAGAACTGGATTGTATATCATCTTGTTCATTAAAAGAACTGCATTGCAAATCATCTTGTTCATTAAAAGAACTGCATTGTATATCATCTTGTTCATTAAAAGAACTGCATTGTATATCATCTTGTTCATTAAAAGAAACTAAAATGGAAAAATATGATGGAAAAGACAGCCAAGGGTTACAGTTCAATGCCCTCTTCCCCCTCCATCCCTGTATGTCCATCCTCTCCATCCCCTCCCCCCTCCACCCAAAAGAAAAAAAACCCCAAAAAGACACCCCCCACTCCGCTCACAGAGAATGACCCCAGCGCAAAGAGCATAACCCCCACCCATAAAGCATGACATTCTCCCCTTCAATGTCCGTTCAAAAACCGCCCATATAAAAAGCCATCTAAAATTAGATAGATTGTGAATGAGTTCAGGTAACACTTTAGAGGAGCACATCTTACATGCAAGTACAAAGACAACATATTTACAATTACATGCAAGTACAAAGACAACATATTTACAATTACATGCAAGTACAAAGACAACATATTTACAATTAAATGCAAGTACAAAGACAACATGTTTACAATTACATGCAAGTACAAAGACAACATGTTTACAATTGATGTGACAAAGACATTGAATGTTTACAATTACATGCAAGTACAAAGACAACATGTTTACAATTACATGCAAGTACAAAGACAACATGTTTACAAGTGAGTTACGTGAACAAGAATTGAATGCTTACGTCTTTGGGAATTCTCCGATAGATGTCGATGATACCCTCGAGGAAGGTGCTGACAGCAATGGCTGAAAATACGTGTCTCGACTTCGTCATAAAGGGAAGGCCTGCCATGTATAACACTTGTAAAGGAAGGGAAGAAAACTCGTCAGGGATGTCCTCTATGTAATTGTAGGAGACAACATAGGTGTTGGAGATTTGTCAATGAGCAGATTATACGCATGTCCACGTTGCCGATGTTATTTGCTGCCAGGTTGATCAGAGTCACCAGAGATGACAAAGAAGGTGGCAGCACTTCCAACCCATTATTGGAAATGTGCAAAATCTGAAAAAGAATGCGGTCAAATACAACACGTGATTTGAATGGAAGATTACTGAAGATCTTTTGAACGTGATTGTACAGAAATGAATAGTTCCGTATTAAGTTAAGAGTAAAGCTGCATTTGCAAACTGAACAAAATACTGGTAAGGTATACAAAAGGTAAAGTAAGTCCCATACTCAAAAGAAGAAATGCTCTTTGAATAGAGGCACCCTCTCCTTCCAACCCATCCCTCTCTCCCCACCCCCCACCCCAATTAGATTTGGGCTTTGCAGACTGGCCTGTGCTACTCGCAGTGACACTGTTCTCAATTTCTTTTACTAGTTTAAAACAACAAACAATCTTTTAAATCAGTACATAATGATACCTTCAAATTCTTCAGCTGTGTGATGTCATCCGGAAGAGTGGTCAGTTTGTTTCCTGTGACATATATTTCCTCTAGGCAAACAGTCTGCGCAAAGGGTGGTAACTCTGAAAAAAATCAATGAAAACATGCTGCGATGCTTTTCTGGTGAGATTTATTCGTTTCTTTATTCTATCTATCTATTATTTCATTCCCCTTTTTTCTTTCGTCCAAATCACACACACGCTGGCTGATCGGAGAGATCAAAAAGATACCCGAATCTAGAGTAAATTGCTCCTTTGGCTGTTAATAAAAGTAAGGTAAAATTCCTTCTAGACCATTATGGTCCATAGGGCCGGAGCTTATCCTGGTTTCTGTAGCATGAAGCAGAACCGGTGATAACAATCATTTCCTGGACATGATGCTAGCTTCTTTCCCAAGAAATGCAATGTCAAACCTAGGCTTTACTATGATTCAAACTTGGACCTCATAAGCTCAAGTCCGGCAGCCTAACTGCTTGACCAACAATGCTACATTTTTAAAGATCAGTAAAAATCTCCCGGGTAGTGGACAGTTAGTCACGGGAGTAGATGATCCCGCCCTCCACGAGTCTCCTGCTGCCTTGTGACCAAAGGTTAAGGGATTTAACCCTGAAAGAAAACAACCTGCTGCCTTGCAGGCTGGTCTTGACTGACCAAAGGCTAAGGGAGTTAACCCTGACAGAAAATAACAACCTGTTGCCTTGCAGGCTGGTCTTGAATGACTAAAGGCTAAGAGAGTTAACCCTGACAGAAAATATCAAGGCCTGGTAGGGGACCTCAAGGTGGCAATCCCACCATCTACCTAGGGTACAGTGGGATAATGCCTTGCTTATCCAAAACCAAACAGATTCAGAGAGAAAATAAGTATACGGACTGTGATTTTTGGAACATGGAACGTTAGGGCAATAAACGGAAAAGAATTAGAATCAGTTGAAGAAATGGAAAAATTCAAAGTAGATATTTTGGCCATTACAGAAACAAAGAAAAAAGGACAAGGAATAGCAAATGTAGGACCGAATCATATTTTAATCTTCTCAGGAGTAGATGTCAAAGATAGAGCTAGAGCAGAAGTAGGCCTCCTAGTGCATATACAACATGAAAAGCTACTAGAAAGTTGGGAATTATTAAACCTCACGGCTATCAGGAGGTAAATATCAAACCAAAAGGACGAGAAATTAAATTATTAATAGCCTATGGACCAAACGAAGATGCAACTAAAGAAGAAAAAGATATCTTCGAAAACGATTTACAAATAGCTGCAGAGAATCTCCAACCCAAACAGGAACTAATGGTTTTAGGAGATTTAAATTCTAGAGTAGGCAACAATGTAGAAACGTCAGAAGGAGTAACAGGTAAAGAAGGAGAGACAACAACTTCTCCAAATGGAGAGAGACTAATATATTTTTGCCTCAAGAATAACATAAAAATAACCAACACATTTTTTCCTCATAAAGATATCCACAAATATACAAGAGTAAATGAAGACAGGTGTGAAAAGCCAATCATAGACTACATAATAGTTAACAGCACCCTTTTTACAGTACAGTGGATGCCAGAGTAAGCAGAGGAGCGGAAATATTTAGCGATCATCACTTAGTGATTCCCAAAATGAGATTACTGACTAAAGAAAACAAACAGAAAAGGAAAGAAAAGAAAGCTACTAAACTCAAAATAGAGGAACTAAATAAACCAGTAGTAAAATAGGTATACGAATCTAGGATAAAAAGATTGATCAGTGAAAGACAGATGGATCTGAATGAGAGCACAATAGAAGAAAAGTGAGAAATGTATAAAGAAACACTCCTCAGTTGTACTGAAGAGGTCTGTAGTAGGAAACAAATTAAAGGAGATAAGAAAAGAACAGCATGGTGGAATGAGAACGTCAAGACTAAGATCAAAGAAAAGAAGGATGCCTTGAAGAAATACTTAGAAACAAAGGGACCAGAGGATAGGATAGATTACGTGTTTAAAAAAGAACTATCGCCAAAGAGGAAGTTAGGAGAGCAAAACAGGAACAATGGGAAGAGTTTGGACAAAGACTTCAAGAAAGCTATCAAAGAAATAAAAAGCTGTTCTGGGGGCAATGAAGAACATGAGAAAGATCAAAGCATGACCAGTATGACAAATTAAGAATGCAAAAGGAGAAAAAATGAAAGAAGATAGCAAAATCATGGAAACATGGAAAAAAGTATTTTCACCAATTACATAATCCCTCCAGAACGTATGAAACAAGGAGTAAAGATCAATTACTAAGAGTAACAAGAATTTCAGAGGAGACAGCTGAAGATGTAGATATATCAATGGAAGAAATCCAAACAGCTATAAGAAAAGTGAAATTTGGAAAAGCACCAGGAGCAGATTAAGTTTATCCAGAAATGATTAAAAACCAAGGGAGAGAAGCAGACAAACTACTACATACAATATGCCAACAAGCATGGAAGTCCAAACAGGTGCCAGACGACTGGAAAAAAGGAACGGTAGTACCAATACATAAGAAAGGATCAACTACGGAATGCTCAAACTATAGAGGGATATCACTACTTCGCGTTCCAGGAAAAGTATATGCCAGGATACTAGAAATGAGATTAAGGAAAAGAGTAGAGGATCAGATTGAAGAGCATCAGAGTGGATTTAGACCAGGAAGAAGTGTACAAGACCACATATTTAAAAATTAAATAAATAATAGAAAAATTTCTTGAGTGTTTTATTGACTGAGAAAAGGCATATGACATTGTGAGGAGGGACGAAGTATGGCATTTCTTAAAAAACACAATGTAGAGCAAAATTTAATAGAAGCCATCACAAGTTTTTACAATAAACCCAACATGTGCAGTGAGACTAGCTGGAAACATATCTGCAGAATTTGATGTAGATATAGGAGAAAGACAGGGTTGTATCCTTAGTTCTTTTTTGTTTATCACATTTATGAATTCAGTCGCAAAGGCTTCCTCAAAAATGAAGAAAATGAATGTAGGTATGTGGAAGCTCAAACCAGTAAATGTATCAATACTTTCATTTGCCGATGATTTGGTTCTGTTTGGAAAATCAGAAAGTGACCTTCAGTCGAATATCAACATTATGAACAATGAACTAAATAAAAGAGGAATGAGAATAAATGCAAAGAAAACCAAAACAATGCTAGTAACTAGGGAAGCTAAAACAGAATCTTAAATAAGGCAGGGAGAATTTAGAACAAGTTCAAAGCTACAATTACCTAGGAGTAATGATTAATTCAGAGGGAAAACTAAAAGTCAGACAGAGAATCAAAAAGGCAAGTGCAATATATAACCATCTAGGAAAGGCATTTGTAGGTAAGAAAGAATTGTCAACAAAAAACAAAATGGCAGCATACAATACAATTTATTGTCTTACTCTCCTCTATGGAAGGGAAACCCGGACCTTAGAGAATAGAAAATACAGTAGAGTACAGGCAGCTGAAATGAAATATCTAAGAAGAGTAGTAGGAAAACTAAAAGAGACAAAATCAGAAACACAACAATAAGAGATCAAACCAAAGCAGATGGTATAAAAACTAATATAGAAACATATCAATTGAGATGGTTTGGGCATGTAAACATAATGAATGACCATAGAATCAAAAGGCAGACCTCGGAGAAAGTGGGAAGAAGATATAAAAGAGGCATTGAAGCATACAAATTTGACTTTTTTGGAAGGAAACAGAAAATGCCAGGACAGGGCATTATGGAGAAAGATCATCTCGGGCATCTGAACCCATACACCGAGAGGTAGAATTGGAACTGATAAAGAAAGAAAGAAAGTAAAAATCTCTGACGATGAGTCAACAAGATGGAATGCCACAAATTAAGGGTTGAGATAGGTGAGTTAAAATCATTGCTTACCAGTCAGATTGCATTTTTCCATGAAAAGTTGGGTCAGATTGTAGAAATGCGTGAAGAAGTCAGGTGGCATAGAGGCGAGGGGTTGCTGTTCATATTGAAGCAATACACCCTGGAGGATAAACCCTGATAAAGGAGAAAAAAAAGACAACATCCAATTGGAAATTAGTGTCTCTTTGCATTGCCAGCTTGAACACATAGATAGGTCTTTGTTTTGTTTGTTTCATTGAGAGAGACAGAGAGACAGAGAGACAGAGAGAGAGAGAGAGACAGAGAGAGAGACAGAGACAGAGAGACAGACAGAGAGAGACAGAGATAGAGACAGAGACAGAGACAGAGACAGAGACAGAGACAGAGACAGAGACAGAGACAGACAGACAGACAGACAGACAGACAGGCAGAGAAAGAAAGACAGACAGACAAAGGCAGAGACAGACAAAAAAACAGAGAAAGACAGTGAGAGAGCTGGAAAGACAAATCTTGTGTAATGTTGTGTTGATAAAACTGAATCACCTGAAAACTCTCCATGTTGATTTCTGTGATGCCCATGTTGGGTGAGTCAGCCAGTTTATGGGCGTGGCAGACGTAACTGTCCTGAGTGACCGTGAAGTTGTTGGCAAAGTCAGTTTCCTTACTCAGGGCATCTTTGAGCATTGTACTTAGGGCCTGCCCTTGCTTAGATTTGAGAGCCTCCTGAACACAACAGACAGGTCGAATGAACAAATAAATATATAAATGAATGAATAAATAAATGAAGAAATATTGGTTAATTAATGAAGAGATAAATAAAGAAAAAAGAAAATCATATGAGGAACTGAATGAACGAAAAATAAGTTAACAAGGAATGAATTAAAACATCAACTTAATACAAAATTACATAAATACGGAGTATAACGTCAATGTGGCTCAAACGTCAGTACAGATGATCAGTTCTGTTTTTTGTGTCTGTTAAAAATTGTCTTTATTTCAATAACTTTTTCTTCATTAGTGCCCATTGTACCTTCTGGTGTATGGGTTCATATGCCCGAGGTGATCTTTCTTCAGGATGCCCTGTTAAATTTCTATGCTTCAATGCCTCTTTCATATTTTTTTTCTCACTTTCTCCGAGGTCTGCCGTTTGGTTTTTATCTTGGGCTTTAGCACGGTATACTGATTTAGCTATTCTATTGTCATTCATTATGTTTACATGCCCAAACCATCTCAATTGATTTATGTCTATCTTATTGGTTTTTATCTTGGGCTTTAGCACGGTATACTGATTTAGCTATTCTATTGTCATTCATTATGTTTACATGCCCAAACCATCTCAATTGATTTATGTCTATCTTATTTTTTATGCCATCTGCTTTGGTTTGATCTCTTATTGTTGTGTTTCTGATTTTGTCTCTTTTAGTTTTCCCTACTACTCTTCTTAGATATTTCATTTCAGCTGCTTGTACTCTACTGTATTCTCTACTGTCTAAGGTCAGGTTTAACTGCCATAGTGGAGAGTAGGACAATACGCTGTGTTGTATACAGCCATTTTGGTTTTGTTGACAATTCTTGTTTACTTGTAAATGCCTGTCATAGATGATATATTACATAAATACGGAGTATAACGTATTTTGTCATTGTCTTTTTGATTCTCTGGCTAATTTCTGTGATATTTTAAGAAAACTTCACAGCCTCAAATTAGACACTAAAAAAATTCTATCGCTTTTCTATCAATCGATGATTAAGGGTATGCTTGCATGGTGCTTGACTGCTCTTGGTGGTAACATTCTTAAACAAAATGAAAACAGGGCGGATCGTATCGTTTGCTCTGAAATATTTTTATGCAATGAGGATTTTTGCCAATATCTCTCTCCTTTATCCAAAATGTTGCTCAGAAAGATTAATCAAGTGAAAAACGATCAAATCCACCCCTTTCACCCCAAATTTCTTATTCCACACGATCTGGAAGAAAAATCTTGAAAAATTGTAATAGAGAGAGATATAGGAGATCCTTCTTGCCTTGCTCTCTTCGGCTTTGATGAGAAAGTGCTACATGCTACAATATATTGATGTTGTTGTTAATGTCATTGTTGTTTACTACCATAATTATCTTCAATGTCATTATACATCTGATATTTAACCCATACTCTTCTACATGTACGTATATAAATATGTATATATGTATGTATGCATGTGTGTTTGGATGTATGTACGTATGCATGTCTGCATGTAGGTATGTATGTGTGCATGTATATGTGTGTGTATGTATGTATGTATGTATTTATGTATGTGTGTAAATTCTTCCTGGTCTAAATCCACTCTGATGTTCTTCAATCTGATCCTCTACTCTTTTCCTTAGTTTCATTTCCAATATCCTGGCATACACTTTTCCTGGAACGTTAAGTAGTAATATCCCTCTATAGTTTGAGCATTCCATAGTTGATCCTTTTTTAAGTATTGGTACTACCATTCCCTTTTTCCAGTCGTCTAGCACCTGTTTGGACTTCCATGCTTGTTGATATATTGCATGTAGTAGTTTGTCTGCCTCTCTCCCTTCATTTTTAATCATTTCTGGATTAACTTGATCTGCTCCTGGAGCCTTTCCTAATTTCGCTTTTCTTATAGCTGTTTGGATTTCTTCCATTGAGATATCTACACCATCAGCTCTCTCATCTGTATTTCTTATTACTCTTACTAATTGATCTGTACTCCTTGTTTCATACGTTCTGGAGGGATTATGTAATTGTTGAAAATACCTTCTCCACGTATCCATGGTTTCACTGTCTCCTTTCATTATTTCTCCTTTGGCATTCTTAATTTGTCGTATTGGGCATGCTTTGATCTTTCTCGTGTTCTTCAATGCTACCCAGAACAGCTTTTGATTTCCTTGATAGCTTTCTTGAAGTCTTTGTCCAAACTCTTCCCACTGTTCCTGTTTTGCTTTCCTAACTTCATCTTTGGCACTAGTTCTTTTACTCACGTAATCTATCTTATCCTCTGGTGTCTTTGTTCTGCAAGTATTTCTTCAAGGCATCTTTCTTTCTTTGATCTTAGTCTTGACATTCTCATTCTACCATGCTATTCTTTTCCTATCTCTTTTAATTTGTTTCCTACCACAGACCTCTTCAGTACAACTGAGGTGTGTTTCTTTATACATTTCCCACTTTTCTTCTATTGCGCTATCATTCAGATCCATCTGCCATTCACTGATAGGTCTTTTTATTCTGGATTGGTATATCTGTTTTACTACTGGTTTATTTAGTTCTTCTATTTTGAGTTTAGCATCTTTCTTCTCTTTCCTTTTCTGTTACTTTTCTTCAGTCAGTAATCTCATTTTGGCAATCACTAGGTGATGATGACTAAACATTTCATCTCCTCTGTTTACTCTTGAAGTTCCCTATTTTGTCCCATAAGGATGCTCCAATCCTTTGTGAATCTACAAAATTATGTTTCTCTACTACTTTAACATCCTATAATGAGGTTGAATGCAGCAGGCAGGTGTGGAAAAAAGGTGTTGATTTGGTCATGACAAGAGGTCACGTAATTATCCTTCTCCCACAGATACCGAGCAATTGTGTAGAATTAAAATCTCAGAAAGTTCCAGAGATATAGCCATGAAATTTGCATGATTATAGATGAATACTAGGTGAATACTAGGTGAATACTAGGTGAATACTAGATGAATACTAGATGAATACTAGGTGAATACTAGATGAATACTAGATGAATACTAGATGAATACTAGATGAATACTAGGTGAATACTAGGTGAATACTAGATGAATACTAGATGAATACTAGATGAATACTAGATGAATACTAGATGAATACTAGATGAATACTAGGTGAATATTAGATGAATACTAGATGAATACTAGGTGAATACTAGGTGAATACTAGATGAATACTAGGTGAATACTAGGTGAATACTAGATGAATACTAGATGAATACTAGGTGAATACTAGGTGAATACTAGATGAATACTAGGTGAATACTAGATGAATACTAGGTGAATACTAGGTGAATACTAGGTGAATACTAGGTGTTATGAGTCAGCTAGGTGTTGATCCTTGGAAACTCGGATATTTTCCTTGGGGAAAAAAAATATTTATAAAGAATTTAAAAAAAAGAAATTGTTAAAAAGAAAACAAAGCACAATTCTTACAGTGCATGTGCCTAGAGCTGTATAGAAATGAATTACATTATTATTATTATTATTATTATTATTATTATTATTATTATTATTATTATTATTATTATTATTATTATTATTATTATTATTATTATTATTATTATTATTATCATTGTTATTATTATCATTATTATCATCATCATCATCATCATCATCATCATCATCATAATTATTATAGAGAGGGAGAGGGAGGGAGGAGGGAGGAGGGAGGAGAGGGAGGGAGAGGAGGAGAGGGAGAGAGAGGGAGAGAGAGAGGGAGAGAGAGAGAGAGAGAGAGAGAGAGAGAGAGAGAGAGAGAGAGAGAGAGAGAGAGAGAGAGAGAGAGAGAGAGAGAGAGAGAGAGAGAGAGAGAGAGAGAGAGAGAGAGAGAGAGAGAGAGAGAGAGAGAGAGAGAGAGAGAAAGAGAGAGAGAGAGAGAGAGAGAGAGAGAGAGAGAGAGAGAGAGAGAGAGAGAGAGAGAGAGAGAGAGAGAGAGAGAGAGAGAGAGAGAGAGAGAGAGAGAGAGAGAGAGAGAGAGAGAGAGAGAGAGAGAGAGAGAGAGAGAGAGAGAGAGAGAGAGAGAGAGAGAGAGAGAGAGAGAGAGAGAGAGAGAGAGAGAGAGAGAGAGAGAGAGAGAGAGAGAGAGAGAGAGAGAGAGAGAGAGAGAGAGAGAGAGAGAGAGAGAGAGATAAACAGACAGACAGAGACAGAAACAGAAAGAGATACAAAGAGAGAGACAGAGAGAGAGACAGACAAACAGAAAAAGATAGACAGACAGAGACAGACAGAGAGACAAAGAGTGAAATAGAGAGAGATAGAAACAAGGGAGGGAGGGGGAAGTGACCAATTAAATTAACAAAATTAATGCTGTACCTCTTTCGAATCCAAGCCTTGCTTTGGGTCATCATCAACATGGTCATTGTGGCTGTTTTTGTCCACTCCGTTTTCATTCTCAAACACAAAAGTGTTCCATGGATTTGGTAACTGGAAAAGAATGTGAAGAAGCCAATTTGTAAAAGTAAAATCTGTATGCAAAATAATGATCCAAAACATTGCCCTTTTTAAAGCACAGACTATGGGTCAAGTCTTTCAAACCTTCAATCAAGATAAATGTTTCGGTTGTTTTGAGTGAGTTCCTTTTCTACCATGCTATATGAGAAATAATTTTCTGAGTGAGTGAGGGAAAGAGAGAAAGAAAAAACACATATAATTATCTACACACGTAGATATCTATCTATCTCTCTCTATATATAAAACTGTATATCTCAAACTTGGACCACTCTAAACTCAGGAAACAGTGCACCCACAACCTCCATATTTCGCACATGGATTTCAAATAGCCTGCGTCAGGTTCTTAGCGAATAAACTCTTGGATCAAATTAATCAGTGTTTTAATTGATTGGGAAAAGATTGTTTTTTTACCTGCAATCCACTGGACGTTTTATTGTTACTAGATCTACTTTCTAGATTTCCGCTCATTACAATACAAAACCAGCGTAACTTCAGTATCAAGTGCTAATTTGATCTGACATAAACCCATAACTGATACAGCGGTTTCTGAGTTTATTGCGGTCAAGAGACCCACCTTTATAATAAAGAGAAATCATAATCCAACAATATTTACGGACATGCTTGTATATATATATATATATATATTTTATATATATATATGTAAAGCTGAAAGCCTCTCACTTTGACCGTTTATAACTCAGGAGCCACTGCATGCACAACCTCCATATTTGGAACGTAGATTTCAAACAGCCCGCTTTACAATCTTAGTAAACAAACTCTTAGAAATATCAGTGTTTTCTTTAATCGATTGGAAAAATATTGTTTTGCCTGCGATCCATGAAACTTTATATTGCTACTAGATCTAATTTCTCAATTTCCGGTCATTACAATTAAAAGATTGTATAACTTCAACATCGAGTACTACAAAAAAGCCTGTGTAACTTCAGTATCGAGTACTGATATTTGATCTAATAATTGTAGGTGATATCACTCGTAACCAATACAGTGGTTTCTGAGTTAACCACAGTTAAAGTTTATGAGACCCAGGCTTTATAATAAGAGAAACACTAATCCAACATTATTTACGGACATGCTTGTATTGTATATATTATATATACCAATGCACTTTCCCATCCTTTGATGAAATTTAGATATCTTACTGTTCAAGGAAAATTAAAGCCATTGTCTTTCTTTCTTTATCAGTTCCCATTCTACCTCTCAGATGCCCGAGATGATCTTTCTCCAGGATGCCCTGTCCTGGCATTTCCTGTTTCCTTCCCAAAAAGTCAAATTCCTATGCTTCAATGCCTCTTTTTGTAATATCTTCTTCCACTTTCTCCGGGTCTGCCTTTTGATCTTTTACCTTGGGCTATAGCACTGTATACTGATTTAGCTATTCTATTGTCATTTATTATGTTTACAAGCCCAAACCACCTCAAATAATTTTTTCTATCTTAGTTTTTATGCCATCTGCTTTGGTTTGATCTCTTATTGTTGTATTTTCTGATTTTATCTCTTTTACTTTTTATCTACTATTCTTCTTAGATATTTCATTTCAGCTGCCTGTACTCTACTGTACTCTCTACTGTCTAAGGTCCAGGTTTCGCTGCCATAGAGGAGAGTAGGACAATAAACTGTATTGTATACTGCCATTTTGGTTTTTGTTGCCAATTCTTTCTTACCTACAAATGCCTTTCCTGGATGGTTATATATTGCACTCTTCCTTTTGATTCTCTAGCTGATTTCTTCTCTTAGTTTTCCCTCTGAGTTAAGGGGGCGTCCTACTGAATTTTCACTTTTTTTCCCTAATGCATTTTTGGCTAATTTTTTCCTGCCAATGTGTTGCTTGCATCTAAGTTACGATGTAAATGTAAAAAATTTTGGGAAAAATTATTCGGTTGCCATGGTAACGGCGGCCATGTTGAATTTTGATGCCGAAATTTAAAATCTTAAAATCTCAAAAAGTATATGGGCTAGCAATGAAATTCTTTTTCAGACATATTCTTTAAACCCTTAAATAAGGAGTAAGATATATTTAATTTATCTCAGCTGTTTTTAAATGTGCTTAAAAAAATCAGTATTTTATTAAAAAATAACTATTGATAAATTTTGTAATATTTTGATTTTAAAGGTGCAAAAGATATGAAAATCTAAATAAACCAGTGAAAATCTCTAGTTCCCAATAACAAATACTAGTCTAGCTGTGTACCAAATTTCAACACTCTGGAATGAATACTTTCTGAGATTTTAAGATTTTAAAAACGTTGTATGCTAGAAATCACATCTTTTGAGAAAAACGGGTTTGAAAATTCAACTTTCTTCAGAATGATATAGCCATATTAAAATTGGCTATAGAATAAGTACCTTTTCAGGCTTTATATAAAAAAATCAACTGATGTACTCGATTCTAAAGATGTTGAAGTAGCATTCTAGAGTGGATTTGGAAAATGGGTATTATGAGCCCAAGACTCTACTAAACGCTGTTACAGCTCACCCGGACGCCCCCTTAATCATTAATCCTAGGTAATTGTAGCTTTGAACTTGTTCTAAATTCTCCCTACCCAATCTAAAATTTTGTGTTTTAGCTTCCTTAGTTATGAGCCTTGTTTTGGTTTTCTTTGCATTTACTCTCATTCCTCTTTTATTTAGTTCATTGTTCATAATGTTGATATTCGACTGAAGGTCACTTTCTGATTTTCCAAACAGAACCAAATCATCAGTAAATGAAAGCATTGATACATTTACTGGCTCGAGCTTCCACATAACTACATTCATTTTCTTCATTTTTGTGGATGTCTTTGCGACTGAATCCATAAATGTGATAAACAAAAGAGGACTTAGGACACAACCCTGTCTTTCTCATATATCAACATCAAATTCTGCAGATATGTTTCCAGCTACTCTCACTGCACATGTTGGTTTATTGTAAAAACTTGTAATGGCCTCTATTAAACATTTGCTCTACATTGTGTTCTTTTAAGAAATGCCATAGTTTGTCCCTCCTCACAATGTCAAATGTCTTTTCTAAGTCAATAAAACACAGGTGTGAGTCAATCTTTCGCTCATGGAATTTTTCTATTATTTGTCTAATTTTTAAAGATCAATCTGCCTTTCACTGATAACTCTTTTTATTCTAGATTGGTATACCTCTTTTACTACTGCTTTATTTACTTCCTCTATTATGAGTTTAGTAGCTTTCTTCTCTTTCCTTTTCTGTTTGTTTTTTTCAGTCAGTAATCTCATTTTGGCAATCACTAGGTGATGATCGCTAAATATGTCTGCTCCTCTGTTTACTGTTACATCCAATGTACTGTAAAAAAGGCTGCTAACTATTATATAGTCTATCATTGACTTTTCACACCTGTCTTCATTTAGTCTTGTATATTTGTGGATATCTTTATGAGGAAAAAAGTGTTGGCTATTTTCATGTTATTCTTTAGGTAAAAATATATTAGTCTCTCTCCATTTGGAGAAGTTGTTGTCTCTCCTTCTTTACCTATTACTCCCCGCAATGTTTCTACATTGTTGTCTACTCTAGCATTTAAATCTCCTAAAACCATTAGTTCATGTTTGGGTTTAAGATTCTCTACAGCTATGTGTAAATTGTTTTCGAAGGTATCTTTTTCTTCTTTTAGTGGCGTCTTCGTTTGTTCCATAAGCTATTAATAATTTAATTTCTCGTCCATATTTACCTCTAATAGCCGTGGGCTTATAAATTTCCAGCCTTCTAGTAGCTTTTCATGTCTTTTATGCACTAGGAGACCTACTCCTGCTCTAGAAATCTTTGACATCTACTCCTGAGAAGATTAAAATATTATTTGGTCCTACATTTTCTCTTCCTTGTCCTTTTTCTTTGTTTCTGTAATAGCCAAAATGCCTACTTTGGAATTTTCCATTTCTTCAACTAATTCTAACTCTTTTCCATTTATTGCCCTAATATTCCATGGTCCAAAAATCACAGTCCGTGTTCATTTCCATTTTCGTCGTTGAAAGGTCAAGCCAGGTATATTATATTTATTTCTCTGCATCAGTTAGGTTTCGGATAAGCAGGGGATTAGCCCACTGTACCTAGGTAGATGGTGGGGCTGCCACCTTGAGACCCCTACCAGGCCTTGTTATTTTCTGTCAGGGTTAACTCCCTTAGGCTTTGGTCATACAAGACCAGCCTGCAAGGCAACAGGTTGTTATTTTCAGTCAGGCTTAACTCCCTTAGCATTTGGTCAGTCAAGACCTGTCTGCAATGTAGCAGGTTGTTTTCTGTCAGGGTTAACTCCCTTTAGCCTTTGGTCAGCCAAGACTGACCTGCAAGGCAGCAGGATACTCGTGGAGGGCGGGATCATCTACTCCCTGTACATGTGCTTACCAGTCCACTGCCCGGTAAAACCTCAAATCAAAATTTCCAAACACTCTAAAAGACCAATTTATTTTTGTGCCATAAAGAAAGATATAAAAGATCATTTTTACCATCATCTGTAAAATTATTATCACTACCAGCACCAGTTTCAATATCATCACCACTCTTTTGAACTTTTTTCATTGCAATGACTACATTTGCATGTATTAGAAAAATGTTAACTCTTTGTTGTTTAAGTTATACTTGTTTTGATCTCGTAATGCTTAAATGTGTGTAAGCTGTTTGTGTGTGAAGAATAATTTGTTTATGGTAAGGGGGGTGTTGTATTTCATATTATTATATTGACGGTATTGTAACACCAAAATAATGTGCCACTGAGGGACAAAAAAAATTGTATCTTACCTTATCTTATCTTATATCTCACCTTGTTCACATTGTCACTAGCCGCAGTGAGTTCTACAAAGCCGTGCATCAGGTAAAGTTGGTACAAACGCTGGAGTCCTTTTTTCCAGCCTTCCAACCTGTGAGAGGTGTATGACAAAAAAAAAGAAATCAAAAATTTATTTCTATTTTGATGGATGATTCAGCTTTGATCATTAACAAAACATTATTTTTACATATCACGAATTGGTACGTTTTTGATTACAAGCAGAAGGAGCTTTATGGGAGGGGAGGAGGTGGGGGGGGGGAAAGAATCAAAATTGTATAGCAGAAACGCTAAACCAAAATTGAGAGAGAAAAAAAAAGTTATGTATATGTGACAATTAAGTGGGGAAAAACAAAAAAAGTAAAGATGACAGAAAACATAAGTTATTTGAGATACGTATATTTGACAATTAGGTGGGGGAAAAACCCGTAAAGATGACAGAAAAAAGAAGTTATTTGACATATGTATATGTGGTAATTAGGAAGGAAAAACAAAAACAAGTCAAGATGACAGAAAAAGGTGAAGATGACACCTATTGGGTAGCAAAGTTATCACAATCTGTTTTGAAGTTAGTTGCAGGAGCAGGTCAAAACATTTTTTTCTTTGCCATTCTATCAAATGAGATAAATTCTAAATTCTAAATTCTAAATTCTAAATTCTAAATTCACCAAAAGCAAAAGTTAAAAAGAAACATCTCCAAAATAATAAGAAAAAAACCCAAATTCCCTAAAACAACCCCTGACCTTCTGTTTTGCAATTGCTTCAGATCCTGGAATAAGAATGCTTGGGTCAGATGGCAGTGTTTCCTGTAATAAAACAAAATAAATGTTACTTGATTGGAGTCAGATAATCTGATGTCTTAAGGGAAACAAAATAAGTGTTACTTGATTGGAGTCAGATAATCTGATGTCTTAAGGGAAACAAAATAAGTGTTACTTGATTGGAGTCAGATAATCTGATGTCTTAAGGGAAACAAAATAAATGTTACTTGATTGGAGTCAGATAATCTGATGTCTTAAGGGAAACAAAATAAATGTTACTTGAATGGAATCAGATAATCTGATGTCTTAAGGGAAACAAAATAAGTGCTACTTGAATAGAATCAGATAATCTGATGTCTTAAGGGAAACAAAATAAGTGTTACTTGATTGGAGTCAGAAAATCTGATGTCTTAAGGGAAACAAAATAAATGTTACTTGAATGGAATCAGATAATCTGATGTCTTAAGGGAAACAAAATAAATGTTACTTGAATGGAATCAGATAATCTGATGTCTTAAGGGAAACAAAATAAATATTACTTGAATGGAATCAGATAATCTGATGTCTTAAGGGAAACAAAATAAGTGTTACTTGAATAGGAGTCAGATAATCTGATGTCTTAAGGGATAATGTTTTTGACAGATCTTTAGTTTTGTTTGATTTAAACAATAAAAAAAAAATTTGAATTAGCCCTGTATGAAATGACAATAAGAAGTTTTTCTGCAATTATTGGCCTATTTTGTTTTAAAGCTTTACCCTTTATACACTTCAATGAGCTGTTTCGACTTTGCTGTCAAACTGATTTATTCATTTATTCACATATTTATTTATTTATCTTCATATATTTGTTAACTTGGGGTAATGTGATGGCCAAAGCAAATTAAGCGCCTTTGTAATAAACTTTCGAGTCATAGATAGGAAAATTACTGGGATTACATATAAATAAAATTCACTGACCTTTTGTAAATGTAGGAAAATGTACCATAATATAAGACCTTGCTGCATCCAATCGCTGAGGCTTCCTATCTTTGACTTTGTCAATGACATTCCAGGATGATTAACAAGGTGTAACTCCAAACCTGATAAAAAAAACCCAATAGAAATTGTTGTTTGATCTATTAGGTGTGCTTCTCCTAATAGATGCCTCACCCATCCCCGCTTTCAATTATTTTCCTATTTATCGGTCACCCAGTGACTCAGGTCTAGGGACCATTGTTGTCATGAAATGAAGCTTATATCTTGGCTTTGCGGACTGGTCTATGCTACATATTATGTGTGCGACGATTGACTAGAATCACATGATATTTTGTACTAACAGTCACAACAACAAGTATTGCTAGCCTCAACAGTCTGTTTTCATCTTTATTTCATTTCTACTGCTAGTGCACTATCCTCGTCCATTTGTCACATGCTTATAAAGAAAATATGATCACACCTGATTTTTATTTACACATTAATATTCATCTAGATCTTTGCCAATATCCTACTCCATAAAACAGATGATGGCTTTTCATTTGTTATTACAATGTGCAGTATCATTGTATTGGTCAAATGGAAGGAGAAGCATAGAGATAAAGGAAAGAATAAATCAACCAAAAATTCACTTTAAAAAAAAATGAAATACATTCTGACAACTATAAATCTTTCTCACACAAACAAGGGAAAGAGTGTTTCCATGTTACATTGGTCCATCCTCCCGTATGGGTTTCAATCATTGATTCTACACAAAGAGATACAGGAGACAATACAAGAACCGGGATGTCAAGCGTGGACCCTAAACAAAGAGATACAGGAGAGAATACAAGCAACAGAGATGTCAAGCGTGGACCCTAAACAAAGAGATACAGGAGAGAATACAAGCAACCGGGATGTCAAGCGTGGATCCTAAACAAAGAGATACAGGAGAGAATACAAGCAACCGGGATGTCAAGCGTGGACCCTAAACAAAGAGATACAGGAGAGAATACAAGGGGATGTCAAGCGTGGACCCTAAACAAAGAGATACAGGAGAGAATACAAGCAACCGGGATGTCAGCGTGGACCCTAAACAAAGAGATACAGGAGACAATACAAGCAACCGGGATGTCAAGCGTGGACCCTAAACAAAGAGATACAGGAGAGAATACAAGCAACCGGGATGTCAAGCGTGGATCCTAAACAAAGAGATACAGGAGAGAATACAAGCCACAAGCGGGACCCTAAACAAAGAGGTACAGGAGAGAATACAAGCAACCGGGATGTCAAGCGTGGATCCTAAACAAAGAGATACAGGAGAGAATACAAGCAACCGGGATGTCAAGGTGGATCCTAAACAAAGAGATACAGAGAGAATACAACTGCATGGACCCTCACAAAAAGATACAGGAGAGAATACAAGCAACCGGGATGTGAAGCGTGACCCTAAACAAAAAGATACAGGAGAGAATACAAGCAACTGGGATGTGAAGCATGAACCCTACACAAAAAGATACAGGAGAGAATACAAGCAACTGGGATGTGAAGCATGAACCCTACACAAAAAGATACAGGAGAGAATACAAGCAACCGGGATGTGAAGCGTGGACCCTAAGAATACAAGCAACCGGGATGTGAAGCGTGGATCCTAAGAATACAAGCAACTGGGATGTGAACCGTGGACCCTAAGAATACAAGCAACCGGGATGTGAGTTAAGAATACAAGCAACCGGGATGTAAGCGTGGATCCTAAGAATACAAGCAACTGGGTTGTGGACCCTACACAAAAAGATACAAGAGAGAATACAAGCAACCGGGATGTGAAGCGTGAACCCTACACAAAAAGATACAGGAGAGAATATAAGCAACTGGGACCCTAAGAATACAAGCAATTGGGTTGTGAAGCATGAACTCTAAGAATACAAGCAACCGGGATGTGAAGCATGGACCCTAAGAATACAAGCAACTGGGATGTGAAGCATGGACCTAAGAATACAAGCAACTGGGTTGTGAAGCATGGACCCTAAGAATACAAGCAACTGGGATGTAAAGCGTGGACCCTAAGAATACAAGCAACTGGGATGTGAAGCATGGACCCTAAGAATACAAGCAACTGGGATGTGAAGCATGGACCCTAAGAATACAAGCAACTGGGATGTGAAGCATGGACCCTACACAAAGAGATACAGGAGAGAATACAAGCAACTGGGATGTGAAGCCCTACACAAAAGATACAGGAGAGAATACAAGCAACTGGGATGTGAAGCATGGACCCTACACAAAAGATACAGGAGAGAATACAAGCAACCGGGATGTGAAGCGTGGACCCTAAACAAAAAGATACAGGAGAGAATACAAGCAACTGGGATGTGAAGCATGAACCCTACACAAAAAGATACAGGAGAGAATACAAGCAACCGGGATGTGAAGGTGGACCCTAAGAATACAAGAACCGGGATGTGAAGCGTGGATCCTAAGAATACAAGCAACTGGGATGTGATGGACCCTAAGAATACAAGCAACCGGGATGTGAAGCTGGACCCTAAGAATACAAGCAACCGGGATGAAGCGTGGACCCTAAGAATACAAGCAACCGGGATGAAGCGTGGATCCTAAGAATACAAGCAACCGGGATGTGAAGGTGGACCCTAAGAATACAAGCAACCGGGATGTGAAGCGTGGACCCTAAGAATACAAGCAACCGGGATGTGAAGCGTGGATCCTAAGAATACAAGCAACTGGGTTGTGAAGCATGGACCCTACACAAAAAGATACAAGAGAGAATACAAGCAACCGGGATGTGAAGCGTGAACCCTACACAAAAAGATACAGGAGAGAATATAAGCAACCGGGATGTGAACTGGACCCTAAGAATACAAGCAACTGGGATGTGAAGCATGGACCCTAAGAATACAAGCAACTGGGATTGTGAAGCGTGGACCCTAAGAATACAAGCAACTGGGATGTGCATGGAAAGAATACGTGGACCCTAAGAACAAGCAACTGGGATGTGAAGCGTGGACCCTAAGAATACAAGCAACTGGGATGTGAAGCATGGACCCTAAGAATACAAGCAACTGGGATGTGAAGCATGGACCCTAAGAATACAAGCAACTGGGATGTGAAGCATGGACCCTAAGAATACAAGCAACTGGGATGTGAAGCATGGACCCTAAGAATACAAAACTGGGATATGAAGCATGGACCCTAAGAATACAAGCAACTGGGATGTGAAGCATGAACCCTACACAAAAAGATACATGAGAGAATATAAGCAACTGGGATGTGAAGCATGAACCCTACACAAAAAGATACATGAGAGAATACAACAACTGGGATGAAGCATGAACCCTACACAAAAGATACATGAGAGAATATAAGCAACCGGGATGTGAAGCATGAACCCTACACAAAAAGATACAGGGAGAATATAAGCAACTGGGATGTGAAGCATGGACCCTAAGAATACAAGCAACTGGGATGTGAAGCATGAACCCTACACAAAAAGATACAGGAGAGAATATAAGCAACCAGGATGTGAAGTATGGACCCTAAGAATACAAGCAACTGGGATGTGAAGCATGGATCCTAAACAAAGAGATACAGGAGAGAATATAAGCAACCGGGATGTGAAGCATGGACCCTAAGAATACAAGCAACCGGGATGTCATGCGTGGACCCTAAACAAAGAGATACAGGAGAGAATACAAGCAACCGGGATGTCAAGCGTGGATCCTAAACAAAGAGATACAGGAGAGAATACAAGCAACCGGGATGTCAAACGTGGATCCTAAACAAAGAGATACAGGAGAGAATACAAGCAACTGGGATGTGAAGCATGGACCTTACACAAAAAGATACAGGAGAGAATACAAGCAACCGGGATGTGAAGCGTGGACCCTAAACAAAAAGATACAGGAGAGAATACAAGCAACTGGGATGTGAAGCATGAACCCTACCAAAAAGATACAGGAGAGAATACAAGCAACTGGGATGTGAAGCATGAACCCTACACAAAAAGATACAGGAGAGAATACAAACAACCGGGATGTGAAGCGTGGACCCTAAGAATACAAGCAACTGGGATGTGAAGCGTGGATCCTAAGAATACAAGCAACTAGGATGTGAAGCGTGGACCCTAAGAATACAAGCAACCGGGATGTGAAGCGTGGACCCTAAGAATACAAGCAACCGGGATGTGAAGCGTGGATCCTAAGAATACAAGCAACTGGGTTGTGAAGCATGGACCCTACACAAAAAGATATAAGAGAGAATACAAGCAACCGGGATGTGAAGCGTGAACCCTACACAAAAGATACAGGAGAGAATATAAGCAACCGGGATGTGAAGCGTGGACCCTAAGAATACAAGCAACTGGGTTGTGAAGCATGAACTCTAAGAATACAAGCAACCGGGATGTGAAGCATGGACCCTAAGAATACAAGCAACTGGGATGTGAAGCATGGACCCTAAGAATACAAGCAACTGGGATGTGAAGCGTGGACCTAAGAATACAAGCAACTGGGATATGAAGCATGGACCCTAAGAATACAAGCAACTGGGATATGAAGCATGGACCCTAAGAATACAAGCAACTGGGATGTGAAGCATGGACCCTAAGAATACAAGCAACTGGGATGTGAAGCATGGACCCTAAGAATACAAGCAACTGGGATGTGAAGCATGGACCCTAAGAATAAGAATGGGACAAGCAACTGGGATGTGTGAAGCATGGACCCTAAGAATACAAGCAACTGGGATGTGAAGCATGGACCCTAAGAATACAAGCAACTGGGATGTGAAGCATGGACCCTAAGAATACAAGCAACTGGGATGTGAAGCATGGACCCTAAGAATACAAGCAACTGGAACTGGGATGTGGACCTAAGAATACAAGCAACTGGGATGTGAAGCGTGGACCCTAAGAATACAAGCAACTGGGATGTGAAGCGTGGACCCTAAGAATACAAGCAACTGGGATGTGAAGCATGGACCCTAAGAATACAAGCAACTGGGATGTGAAGCATGGACCCTACACAAAGAGATACAGGAGAGAATACAAGCAACTGGGATGTGAAGCGTGGACCCTAAGAATACAAGCAACTGGGATGTGAAGCATGGACCCTAAGAATACAAGCAACTGGGTTGTGAAGCATGGACCCTACACAAAAAGATACAGGAGAGAATATAAGCAACCGGGATGTGAAGCGTGGACCCTAAGAATACAAGCAACTGGGATGTGAAGCGTGGACCCTAAGAATACAAGCAACTGGGATGTGAAGCGTGAACCCTAAGAATACAAGCAACCGGGATGTGAAGCGTGGACCCTAAGAATACAAGCAACTGGGTTGTGAAGCATGGACCCTAAGAATACAAGCAACTGGGATGTGAAGCATGGATCCTAAGAATACAAGCAACTGGGATGTGAAGCATGGACCCTAAGAATACAAGCAACTGGGATGTGAAGCATGAACCCTAAGAATACAAGCAACTGGGATATGAAGCATGGACCCTAAGAATACAAGCAACTGGGATATGAAGCATTGCACAAAGAAATACAGGAGAGAATACAAGCAACTCTTTTTGAGAAGAATGCTACGTGTCTTGTGGACAAAGAAAGAAACGAACGAAAACATTCTCACATAGACAGAGACATGTAGTACTCTCCTCAACAAAATAAAGAAAAGGCAGGCAACTTCTTTTGGACATGTAACGAGGAGGAAGAAAATGGAATGCCTGGTGACCACTGGAAAAATCGATGGGACAAGCGATCAAGGAGTGCGGAAGCACATGATCGTCAACGGTACACAGCAAGACACTTGATGATGATGATGATGAGTATGATTGTATCATGTCTTAAGTGTATCCCATCCATGCAGGCATGTAAACAAACTTACCTTGCCCCTCACATAAGAGGTGAATGTTTACTTTTTCACTTGACAAAATGTCATTGATCACAGGAAATCTGGACAGAAAAGAAAAAAAAACACAATCCTCTGATTTCTTTAGAATTGATAAAAAGATGAAGACAAGAGTTTTTAAAAAGTTTATTTCTTGTGACGAGGCCATGACCATCTTGGACCATACGAGTTCTCAAATCCCTGAGGAGTACAATGTATATAAAAATCTGTCCCCTGAGTCAAATGCATTACAATTCTGCCAATATCATACACTGTTCAGGGAACTAGAGCTAGGAAATCATATCATTTGAGCATTTCTTTTGTTTTCAAGAGAGTTGTTCCTCTGTACCCAAAGAAATTTGCTCCCTATCTACCATTGTGGTTATCTCAGGATGAATTAAGAAAAAACAACAAGATAAGAGATAAGTGAAAGAACAAAAAGAAAGAACAAGAAAGACCTACCAGCATCACCTGCCAACCGCCGTGACTAGATACCTAAAAAAAATACGCAAGCAAAGCACAGAAAATAATCTTTCCACAGCTTACTACAAAGTAATCTCTCCACAGCATACTACAAAGTAATCTCTCCACAGCATTTTATTACTACGTTTTTAGTGATTTTATTTTACGTTTTTAGTGTTTTATTATTACACTTTTAGTGATTTTATTATTACGTTTTCAGTGATTTTATTATTACGTTTTGATTTTATTTTACGTTTTAGTGATTTTATTATTACACTTTTAGTGATTTTATTATTACGTTTTCAGTGATTTTAATATTACGTTTTTAGTGATTTTATTTTACGTTTTTAATGATTTTATTATTACACTTTTAGTGATTTTATTATTACGTTTTCAGTGATTTTATTATTATGTTTTTAGTGATTTTATTTTACGTTTTTAATGATTTTATTATTACGTTTTCAGTGATTTTATTATTATGTTTTTAGTGATTTTATTATTACGTTTTCAGTGATTTTATTATTATGTTTTTAGTGATTTTATTATTACGTTTTGATTTTATTATTATGTTTTTAGTGATTTTATTTTACGTTTTTAGTGATTTTATTATTACACTTTTAGTTATTTTATTATTACATTTTCAGTGATTTTATTATTACGTTTTCAGTTATTTTATTATTGAGTTGTCAGTGATTTTATTATTATGTTTTTAGTGATTTTATTATTAAGTTTTCAGTGATGTTATTATTACGTTTTTAGTGATTTTTAATTATGTTTTTAGTGATTTTATTATTATGTTTTTAGTGATTTCATTATTAAGTGTTTAGTGATTTTATTATTATGTTTTTAGTGATTTTATTATTACGTTTTTAGTGATTTTATTATTACGTTTTTAGTGATTTTATTATTGTGTTTTTAGTGATTTTATTATTACGTTTTTAGTGATTTTATTATTGTGTTGTTAGTGATTTTATTATTATGTTTTTAGTGATTTTATTATTACATTTTTAGCAATTTTATTACTGTGTTTTTAGTGATTTCATTATTAAGCGTTTAGTGATTTTATCATTAAGTTTTCAGTGATTTTATTATGAAGTTTCCAGTGATTGTAATATTATGTTTTAAGTGAATTTACTGTTAAGATTTTAGTTATTTTATTAAGTTTTCAGTGATTTTATTATTAAGTATTATTAAGTTTTTAGTGATTTTATTATTACGTTTTTAGTGCTTTGTATTAAATTGTCAGTGATTTTATTTTTTTACGTTTTAGTGATTTTATTATTACGTTTTTACTGATTTTATTATTACGTTTTTACTGATTTTATTATTAAGTTTTTAGTGATTTTATTATTACGTTTTTAGTGATTTTATTATTACATTGTTCTTGTAAAAACCCACCCTCAAAGTCCAGTTAAATGAACCCTGATACCTAGTCCCATCGAGAGACGGACAATAGAAAGGAGATCCTGTGTACAGATCACAATACTTTGTATGCATTAAAGATCTGTTGTCTGTTTACAGGCCCGTCCGGGCAAAATATAGAAATCCTACCAAAAACCCCTAGGAACACCTCAGTTGTGGTCGCGGGCAAAAGCAAATCATATAAAAAAACCTCGAATGCCCACGAAAAACAGCGGGCAAAAAGCAAATCATATAAAAAAAAACCCTCGAATGCCCATGAAAAACACTTTGATCGTCACTTACATTCAGGTCTAGAGCTAGACAACAGTATTGGCTAAAAGGGTTACCAGATGAGGTTTGATATCCATGACACAAAAAAAACGATGACACGTATTAAATTCGCTGACAATGGCACACGCTGACAAACACAGTTGCTGCATGGACAACAAAAGAGGAAATATTTTTTTACCTCAAACTTTGAAGCGACATTTCAGATGGTAGAAAACAGAATGGGGAAATTCCGTATTTTTTATTTGCATTCAACCACTGGCGTGCTCTATTTGAGTCTCTCGCAGTGTTCTCCAAGGCTGTCTTCCCAATCAGTTGAAAAACTGCAAGTACAGCAAAGAAAACAAAAGGAGAATGGGGTTTAAATATAAAAAATGGCAACGAGCCTTCACTTTCGCTCTGTACTAGAGTGAAATCAATTTAAAAAAAATTATATCTGATTAACAAAGAAACAATATGTAAAATATAAAAATATGTAAAAATTATTTTAATAGTTGTCCTCTCTCATATCACCGCACTCGCCTCCTCCACACATTTCCACACATTTCTGCAATTAATTACGAACAAAATGTAAAACGAGGAATGAAACAAAAGATGTACTAGCCATTCAAAATTAACACTGAGAGCATCAAAATACAAATGCATGTTTTTAAGCAACTGAAAGAGGGAATTGGATATGCTTCTACGAAATTGCATTTTCTTTACTGGTTACTGAATTTGAAAAAAAAAGGTCCCCAAAACCTCCCCCAAAAAAAACGAAGAAAGACTTACAAGACGGGCGTATGAGATTTTTGCTGCAAGTAGCTTGTGAGCTGTCGGAGTACATCAGTCCCAAACCATCTGAGACACGGTCCGTTTCCTCTGACGGGCATTCTTGAAGCTGCCTCTGTAAACCAGAAAATTTGAAAATACAGTGGTCTCTGTCTAAGAGAGCGGTCATCGGTCATCGAGAAACAGCAAAATGCGGCCTCATAGCCGGACAATCTCTTAGGCAAACACTGAATACATAAGGGGTGGGGGCGGTGGGTGGGTGGGGGGTGTGTGGCCTAGATAATCATTGCATAACATTTATCTGTCAGACCTTCAGGCTTAGAGTTCAGACTCAAACAAGAGTGAGCAGGACGTATAAGAAAGATTAGGAAGAACGAAGCAGTGTACATTTCTAGACTATTTTAATCCTCTTTTGTGTTTCTACTGACCATAAGACTAGAAAGCCGTTGGAACAAAAACAATACTGCCTAATTATATTTTAATCCAGACCATCGTCAGTCCTTTATCAATGAGAACATGCTTCTACTTCGCGTCAGTTATGGTGGTGCCTGTGATCTGGCCAAGATGTCTAGCGTCAACATCAGAGAGCGTGACACTGGCTAGGAGAAGCTAGCAGAGATTCTGGTTATTTCTAGGTCCACAACATGATACAGATCTGCAATGACATATTTCTTTTCTTCTTTTTTTGCCCTTTCTCCATACAGGTATAATTTCTTTTTTCTCTCCCTATACCAGTGTTCAAGAGTGCAAATGGTTGTTGTTGTTTTGTGCAAATCTCGATAACTCTCATCTAGACAGACATTATTCAGTGAATTCAATAAAAATA
Source organism: Doris montereyensis (assembly GCA_037039925.1). NCBI lineage: Eukaryota > Metazoa > Mollusca > Gastropoda > Nudibranchia > Dorididae > Doris > Doris montereyensis. Next base: position 108,565 of record JAXRKP010000762.1, on the reverse strand, counting down.
TTTCTCCTGACTTCAAATCTCATTTCTTAGTTGGCAGTCAATTGTAAAAAACAGAAGACTTACCGATGATGAAAAGAACAATCAATTGTAGCACAGTAAAACAAAAAAAGTCAATTGACATTTCCATGAAATCATACGGATGTTAACAAAAAAGTCAATTGACATTTCCATGAAATCGTACGGATGTTAACAAAAAAGTCAATTGACATTTCCATGAAATCATACCGATGTTAACAAAAAAGATGTTAACAAAAAAAAAGTCAATTGACATTTCCATGAAATCATACCGATGAACAAAAAAGTCAATTGACATTTCCAAAATCAAATGTTAAAAAAAGTCAATTGACATTTCCATGAAATCATACCGGATGTTAACAAAAAAGTCAATTGACATTTCCATGAAATCATACCGGATGTTAACAAAAAAAGTCAATTGACATTTCCATTCCATGAAATCATACATTTCCATGAAATCATACGATGTTAACAAAAAAAGTCAATTGACATTTCCATGAAATCATACCGGATGTTAACAAAAAAGTCAATTGACATTTCCATGAAATCATACTGATGTTAACAAAAAAAGTTTAATTGACATTTCCATGAAATCCTACCGGATGTTAACAAAAAAGTCAATTGACATTTCCATGAAATCATACTGGATGTTAACAAAAAAAGTCAATTGACATTTCCATGAAATCATACCGGATGTTAACAAAAAAGTCAATTGACATTTCCATGAAATCATAACGTATGTTACATGTAATCCATACTTTAAGCTGTTTGTTATAAATTTTTAATCTTTTACCTCATTGAAAAAATCATAGGGCGTTGGCTCTTGTCCAATCTCCTTTAAATATGTCAGCCAATCAAACACATTTGTGTAACCTGTTAAAAACAAGAAATGAAAATATAGAAATTCATTATCCATAAAAGAATGATTAAAACTAAAAAAAACCAATAAAAAGTCATGTCACACAAAAATATCATAACCTCTGATCTCTCCAACCATCAGCGTATTTTCAAGGCAAAAAAAAAATAAAAAATAAGAGTGGCAACAATTTATTTCATTTGTCTGAAAGAAAAATAAAATAAAATTTGGAACACTTAATAATGACACACTTGAAAGATACATTTCGATAAGACCAAACTGATCCAAACCGAAATAAGTCAACGGAAGGAAATACTGTCATTGACAAAAATGCCTCTACAATAATGTTCCTATGAAAAAATGTGATAACCAATCCACAATAATGCATGCTACAAATTTGTTTCACCAATATACATGCTAGATATTTATTTACTTCACCAAGCTGCAAGCTAGACATTTATTGCCTTCACTAAGATACATGCTAGATATTTATTTACTTCACTTAGATACATACTAGATACCTATTCCCTTCACTAAGATTCAAGCTAGACATTTATTCCCTTCACTAAGATACATGCTAGATATTTAGTTACTTCACTAAGGTACATACTAGATACCTATTCCCTTCACTAAGACGCAAGCTAGACATTTATTCCCTTCACTAAGATACATGCTAGATATTTATTTACTTCACCAAGATGCATACTAGATACCTATTCCCTTCACTAAGATCCAAGCTAGACATCTATTCCCTTCACTAAGATACATGTTAGATACTTATTCACTTCATCAAGATGCACACTAGATATTTATTCACTTCAACAAGATGCATGCTAGATATTTATTCACTTCAACAAGATGCATGCTAGATATTTATTCACTGCAACAAGATGCACACTAGATAATTATTCACTTCAACAAGATGCACACTAGATATTTATTCACATCACCAAGATGCACACTAGATATTTATTCACTTCACCAAGATGCACAGTAGATATGTATTCACTTCACCGAGACAAACGCTAGATATTTATTCACTTTACCAAGATGAATGCTAGATTTTTAATCACTGCGCCAAGATGCACGTTTCATATGTATTCACTTTACCAAAATGAATGCTAGATATGTATTCACTTCCCCAAGATGAATGCTAGCTATGTATTCACTTCACCAACATGCACGCCAGATATTTATTCACTTCACCAAGATGCATGCTAGATATTTATTCACTTCACCAAGACGCATGCCAGATATTTATTCACTTTGCCAAGATGCATGCTAGATATTTATTCACTTCACCAAGACGCATGCTAGATATTTATTCAACTTCACCAAGACGCATGCCAGATATTTATTCACTACACCAAGATGTATGCTAGATATTTATTCACTACACCAAGATGAATGCTAGCTATGTATTCACTTCACCAACATGCACGCCAGATATTTATTCACTTCACAAAGATGCATGCCAGATATTTATTCAACACACCAAGATGCATGCCAGATATTTATTCACTACACCAAGATGTATGCTAGATATTTATTCACTTCACCAAGACGCATGCCAGATATCTATTCACTTCACCAAGACGCATGCCAGATATTTATTCACTTCACCAAGATGCATGCCAGATATTTATTCACTACACCAAGACGCATGCTAGATATTTATTCACTACACCAAGATGTATGCTAGATATTTATTCACTTCACCAAGATGCATGCTAGATATTTATTCACTTCACCAAGATGCATGCCAGATATTTATTCACTTCACAAAGATGCATGCCAGATATTTATTCAACACACCAAGATGCATGCTAGATATTTATTCACCACACCAAGATGCATGCTAGATATTTATTCACCACAAAGATGCATGCTAGATATTTATTCACCACACCAAGATGCATGCCAGATATTTATTCACTCATGCTAGATATTTATTCACCACACCAAGATGCATGCCAGATATTTATTCACCACACCAAGATGCATGCCAGATATTTATTCACTTCACAAAGATGCATGCTAGATATTTATTCAACACACCAAGATGCATGCCAGATATTTATTCATGCACAGATATTTATTCACTTCACAAAGATGCATGCCAGATATTTATTCAACACACCAAGATGCATGCCAGATATTTATTCACCACACCAAGATGCATGCTAGATATTTATTCACCACACCAAGATGCATGCCAGATATTTATTCACTTCACAAAGATGCATGCCAGATATTTATTCAACACACCAAGATGCATGCCAGATATTTATTCACCACACCAAGATGCATGCCAGATATTTATTCACGACACCAAGATGCATGCCAGATATTTATTCACCACACCAAGATGCATGCCAGATATTTATTCACCACACCAAGATGCATGCCAGATATTTATTCAACACAAGATGCACCAAGATGCATGCTAGATATGTACTCACTTCACCAAGATACATGCTAGATATGTGCTCACTTCACCAAGATACATGCTAGATATGTGCTCACTTCACCAAGATACATGCTAGATATGTATTCATTTCCCCAGGATGCATGCTAGATATGTGCTCACTTCACCAAGATACATGCTAGATATGTGCTCACTTCACCAAGATACATGCTAGATATGTGCTCACTTCACCAAGATACATGCTAGATATGTATTCATTTCACCAGGATGCATGCTAAATATGTGTTCACTTCACCAAGACGCACGCTAGATATTTATTCAATTCAACAAGATACACGCTAGATCTTTATTCACTGCACCAAAACGCAAGCTAGATACTTATTCACTGCACCAAAACGCAAGCTAGATATTTATTCACTGCACAAAAAAGGCATGTTAGATTTTTATTTTATAAAGAAAATGATCTACCATGTGGGGCTTGCAATGTTGAATTGAGTTTTCTTCCATTCACTGGCTTTCCTTTGCAGTGTTCCATAAAGCCAATAGGATGTAGATCTTCATTCGCAATGTCTGTCCAGTAGTCATACCGCTTGGTCCAGCCATCAAAATGGATAAGAACCTGGTCATCTTTGATCTCGTCTTTAAAAAAAAAAAACCCAAACAAAATCAACAATGAGATAAATCCATAGAGTACAGAAAAAATATGCTGTTTTGCAAATGAACTAAAGACTGTATTGAAAGATTCATCTTAATAAAAGATATGTTGTCAAACGATTGTTAGCGTTTTTAAAAAAGAATAATAATAAATGACAAAAGTATTATGAAACACGCTGCAAGTGAGGACTACACACCAACATAAATGCAACATATGTTCAGAGCGTAATGATGTTAAATAAATAATAGAAAATAATTTCCATATTTTCAGGAACAGTTGAGAAAGTAAAAGCCACTATTGCCACCAAAGTATTTCTCTGACACAAACGCTTGAATGAATAAGTTAATGGATTTCACATGACTAGAATGGTATCAGTAGCATAGCAGGTGAGCTACCAGACTTAAGATCAGGGGTCCTGGGTTTAAATTCTAGCAATGTTGGGTCCAACACTGTGCAACAGTCTAGCAGCATGTCCAGGAGGTAATACATCATCACCTGTTTCACCTCTTGTCATATAGAAACTTATATAAGCTCTGGCTCTATGGGCCATAAAAGCATTGAAGAAGCTTTATTATATAATTAAATGCCTACACCATTCAACTAAAAGTAAATTACACAGCCAAGTTGGATAACAAGGAAAAAGAAAATTTACTTACTTATGGTGGCAACACAAATTAATGGATTCAATCTATCCCTGGCTTCAAGTCTCATGTTTACTTGTAAGGTATTTGAACCTCCCTGGTCAATAAAAACAAGAAAGACAAGATCAAGAAAAGGTATTTTAGATGATTACATTATGCTGTGTCAAAAGGAGAAAACAATGTCTTGATCTAGGTTATTCGATAAGGTTTTTGTTAAAATGTTCTGATAGTTACAGCAATTATCTTCTACCCATCTGTTAGCTTGCTTTTAAAGATTTTGCAGCTTTAAAGTTTTGACATTTTGATATTTTTAGTATCACAATTATTATTACTCTTTATTATTATTATTATTAATATTAGCATTGCTCTTCTTCTTCTTCTTCTTTTTTTCCTCCTCCTCCTCCTCCTCCTCCTCCTCCTCCTCCTCCTGCTCCTCCTCCTCCTCCTCCTCCTCCTCCTCCTCCTCCTCCTCCTCCTCCTCCTCCTCCTCCTCCTCCTCCTCCTCCTCCCCTCCTCCCTCCTCCTCTACTCCTCCTCCCTTCCTCCTTCCTCCTCCTCTTCCTCCCCCCCCTCCTCCTCCTCCTCCTCCTCCTCCCTCCTCCTCCTCCTCCTCCTCCTCCTCCTCCTCCTCCTCCTCCTCCTCCTCCTCCTCCTCCTCCTCCTCCTCCTCCTCCTCCTCCTCCTCCTCCTCCTCCTTCTTCTTCATCTTCCTCCAACACACACTAAACGATAGTGATAGGCATACTTTCAATTATTTTAAGTCTCAAATCAAACATACAAAAAATCATCAAAGTTACAGAAGTATAAGCATAATAGTGAAAGTCGGTAATTTCATATCTTAACTTAAATAATGAATGACGATTTGTTGAAATAAACACTTACACGGAATTCAGTGCTGTGAACAGAGATAAGGGCCGCATTTCCTGTTTCTACAAAGTTTGTTGAGTCAAGGGCTAGATTGTAACTAAAGTGAAGGACAAAAAGAAGAAAAAAGCAAGACAAATGTACATCTTCGAAAGATCTTGAGAATTAAATGGCAAGAAATGAAAAATTATGCGCGAGAAGCGGAACGGAAACCACTGAAAATACTCTAGGGAGAAGACGACGGAGATGGATTGGAAACACTTTGCGAAAGCCTGCTTCAAATATAACGAGACAAGATTTACAATGGATTCTGCAGGGAAGGCGACACCAGGGTAGGCCATGGGAAGGTTGAAGAAGAAGTACAGAAAAGGACCGGAAGAGACTGAATGTCAGCTGGAATGAGCTAAGATGGAAATCTCTTGTCTGCGGCCTATACCCTGGTAGGGGGTGAAAGGCTTTGATGATGCTGTCAAGTGAAGATATCACATATTTTGGAATTTGTTTATTTGGAAATGATTGCGTAAACAGCTAAATCATCCGTTTGCGTACATTAAACATAAGACAGGACAAAAAGGATGAATTTCTTATCTCCATGTTATACACACACATATACACACGCACACACATTTGTACACATGAACATATGCAAACACATATTCATTCACACGCATATATACGTATGCAAAAATCCTCGCACTGTATACAAAGGAGTAAAGTTATACATTGTGAAATATTTAATAAGGTATTAAATAAATTGAAATGATTGAAGGGCGTACTGAAATCTAGAAGACAAAAACAAACTGTCTTAAAAAGATGTTTTTACTCTGATGTAAGGTATACAATGCTTTCAAAATTATTCATTTTCCGCAACAGATCAGGTGTATAGTTTCAAAACTATTAATTTTTCACAACAGATGAGGCATATAGTTTCAAAATTATTCATTTTTCACAACAGACGAGGCATATGGTTTCAAACTTAAACTTATTCGTTTTCCCACAACAGGTGAGGCAAAATATAGTCTCAAAATATTCCCTTTAGCTATTTCCTGTTTATTTTTGAAAATCCGAAATGAACTTACTTGCTATAGGGAACTTCCATAGTATGAAGATGACAAGGCCCTAGATACAGACTGAGCTTGCAAACATGTTCAAAGGTCAAATGCGCCCATATAATTGAGCCCTGCAAGGTTCCGTGGTTCAGCTTGGTAGATATATCCAATGACTCATCTTTTCCGTCAAAAGACCATTCAACCTTGCTGTCTTTAAAGTTCAGATGTACACTGCTTTATTTTGAAAACATCTGTAGATGACATATATAAGAGATGGGAGAGAAAGTTATTAGAAAACTCAGTTTGACAAGTTCACACATACACAATAAAGTCTTTGAGTTAAAAGCAGCCCTGTCATGTTATCAAGGCAAATGCATGTCATTAAAAAAAAACCCCAACAAACTAGTACTTTCAGACGAATAGCTCTTATTACTTATAAAAAACCTTGGCTATACTAATGACATGACAAATAAAATATAATACAATTAATTACCCAAAAGTTGCGATAAACCGGATTCTAGTTAGGGTCATTTCAGTACTTAATGACTTGATATGTCTGTTGCAACATTTTTTGCATAGATAACTTTTCCCTCTGAACGTTTTCATTCGTGTCAAAGTTGTATGCCTTCAAACAGATACTAGACAGCCAGTAAAGCGTACTACAGTAAATAAGTTCATCGTTTATTAATGCTATGGCGTCGGTGGCCGAGCGGTTAGGCTGCCAAACTGGGGATCATGAGGTCTCGAGTTCGAATCCTAGCAAAGCCAGGTCCAATGTTGGTGTTCGTTGGGAAAGACACTTAACACGCATGTTCCCTACTCTACCCAGGTGCAAATGTGTAGTACAAGCTCTAGCTTTGGGAGTAAAAACCTGCGTCAGACCAGCGTCCTGGCAAGGAGGTCATCATCGTCATCTGTTCCGCTTCATGCTACAGAAACTGGGATAAACTACGGGTCTATAGGCTCTGTAGGGCCTTGAATTGAAAGAACTTTACTTTTTTACCTATGCTATGCTAGCTTTGCAGTAAACTACAACATGTGTAGCGCACAATAGGGACGCCACTGCCTTTGATCTGAACGGTCAGTCGTCGGCTACTCACTGGGCTTATTGGCTGGGGGATGGTCATGTGTTACTTGCTGTACCGTACACTGCTACGCTACCCAGCTGTCTCAGTCATCTCTATGCAAGGCCAATCAGTTGTACTTTGTAAAGTCTGCCTGCCCCACAATCAGTGTAAGGCCATAGTATCGTTATGGTTGTTATGTTAAAACGTTGTAGACATGCGAGCATCGTTGAATAGAGCGTGAAATCAGAATAAAAAAGCCAACCAAAATTCTGAGGCAAAATATCGCCGGGGGTTGCGATTGTCAGAAGTGAGTTGCAGGTTAACCAGTGACTTTTATGTAGAATTTATTCTGTTTCTAGAGAAAAAATTGCGATTTAGCAGAAATTGCGATTAACTGAGTTGACCGTAATTTGTATAAAAAAAAACAGGTTAAAGCTTCCGTTCTTTCAGCTGTAATGGTCTTCACTGAACTTCACCTTTATACAGTGGAATCTCTAATCGGTAAGTCTCAGTGGAGTGTAAAATCTTCCTGATTGGCCGGGTTTCCCGATTCCGCGGGTTCTCAATTCGAGAGGTTCCACTGCACTGTGCTTTCATTGTTGGACACATTGTTTTGTCATTCTATACACTGCATGCATCTCAAAAACCTAAACACACACATGATATTGTTTAGGTTTTATTGTTTATCTGTGTTGTATAACAAAAAACAAAAAACAAAAAAATCATGGGTTGTTCATTTTTTCAGTCCAAGTCCTTGAAACTAATGAAAGTTCTTTAGCTCAGTATCATATATATATATTTTTTTAATTGCTACTTTCAGCATGAACTGTTCTGACAGAGGCTATACTTTTTGTAATGTAAATCAGGTTTTAGTCCTTCTCCTTACTAGCTTCTTACCTTAATGTTGAAAATGTGTTTCACTCATCCTAAAGAACAGGCCTGAAATAGAGTTACTTCTATACACAGGCATCCTATCAATAAACAATAGGGTCTGGGTAAGAGTACCTGGGTGTATTACATAACTATCTACCTGAATTTCAGATTTCATTTTATCTACAATTTGAAACTCTTCTTGGATTTTGCTTATTGTTTGTTTTACTAGTTTTTCTTCTATTTTGTTCCTTTTTTAGTTTTTTTCTTTCTTCTGAAAAGAACTTCACATCTATCTCTCTGTCTCTCTGTCTCTGTCTCTGTCTCTCTCTCTGTCTCTGTCTCTCTGTCTCTCTCTCTCTCTCTCTCTCTCTCTCTCTCCCTCCCTCCCTCCCTCCCTCCCTCCCTCCCTCCCTCCCCTCTCTCTCTCTCTCTCTCTCTCTCTCTCTCTCTCTCTCTCTCTCTCTCTCTCTCTCTCTCTCTCTCTCTCTCTCTCTCTCTCTCTCTCTCTCTCTCTCTCTGTCTATATATATATATATATATATATATATATATATATATATACTGAGTGTGCAGAACTGTTCATGATGGTTGCAACAAATACATTTTGGGACATTCTACTTAGGAATCCTCGTGTTCATATCACGGACAATACAAAATGTGTAACAAATTGTAAACAATATAAATGAAATAATTAAGAAGCTGGGTATATTGAGGAATTACCTAAAGGAAATTCTCATAAGTCGGACATTCCCCTGAAGCATTGAGATGCCACACCAGTGATTAGTCAATGGACCCATGGAACACCTGATGTTCATAACGCAAGGGCCCTCAATTTCTATGAGTGAAACTGTAATTGAGCCTTTTAACTGGGATGTAATGGTAGCTTTTTCCCCGAAAAATGATGGTGATGTTGTCTGCCTGAAATTCTGATATAAGGAGAAAACATTTGAAATTAAGGGGTGAAGTAGATTCTTATAACTGAAATGAAGTAAACAGAAAAGAAGAGAAAAAATGACATTAATCATCAAACCATCCCCGTCCCTACCCCCTCAAATACGCAGACACACAAACACACACATACAGAAGCACCCACACACACGAGAAGTCCCACAACATTTTAATTGTCATTATTTGATGTATGAGTCAACATTTGGTCATGGACTGAATACAAAATCAACATGTTCATAAGAGAAGACTTGCACGTAAACAAAGGATGGCTGGAACATTGGTGACATCAAATGAAACAAAGGTCCAGGAAGGATGGTTTTGAAGGGCAAAAAGAGTGGGAAAAGAAACAGAGGGAAGCGATACAGAAGATATGAGAAAGACATAGAGGAAGTTTTTTGGAAAAAAACATGACAGAGGCTGGAAGAATGGCACAGGACAGACAGACATTCACAGGTTCTGTCAGGGATGCAATATCCTCACAAATGCATGCTCACTGACTTTAGAGCTCATTTATCCTCCAACAGACAGTTTCATTCAAAGCACTTCTTAAATGCTTGATGAACATACAGTACAACTGTCTCTTAGATGCGTCATACTAACACTTTGATAAGGTCCTTCTCAACCCATAGACAAATACCTGAGTCAAATGAGGTAAGCAGAGCAAAGTACCTTTCCTAGCAGCATATAATCGGTAAATCACCCCATAAATTCAACATAAATTTGGGAGATAGAGACAATATAATATGCATAGTGCATATCACATTTTTACCATAGCTATTGGTATTACCAACATTCATAACAATCTATATATATCATTTTGAATTGTTTGTTGTTTGTTTGCCAAAGGCTCTGTTGCCTGGCCTCTAATAGTAATCCTATTTTGCATGTAGGTTCTAAATGATCCCAAGGTTGTTTTCATTTCTCAGGAAGTTTTGTACCAGAAGCGAAGTTTAATTATTGAAAATTCCATTGTTTTCCCGTCTTTGAGCAGAATTTTCCATTCACCTTAGCCGCCATTTTGGACAACTTTCATTGTTAAAAGTTTGAATAGTAGGCCTAACGTTCACGCCTACCTGAGTAATCTCAATATCAAGTACTGACTCGATCTAAATGATCGTACTTGGTATCCCCCCGGGTGTAACATGCATGTAATATATATATATATATATATATATATATATATAGATATATACAGATAATAATAACTATATACAGATACTAATAACTCAAGTTTAAGCCTTACAGCCAAACTCGCTGCCTCTGATGCAGAAGTACCACATTTGCCACACAAACCCGGGGCATTCGATTTCATAACGTGTCCAACAACAGCTCCTGCCACGTTTTCTGGATGAGAACAAGAGTTAAAAAGTTGCTTCAAGATGTAAGAACACCCTTGTGTTGTAAACAAGCAAAAATCAATGAATACCCCCTCCCCCACCCTCACCCAGAATAATAGAAATTTGCAACAAAACATTCACACCACCCCCCCCTCCCCCCCCTCCTCCTCTTCTCCCCAAATTACAATCATTCAAAATTCCCTGCCTCCAACTCCAACCCAAAAGAAAAGAAGGAAAACCTTTAATTACCTACATCACAAACAATCTCCAAAAAAAAAAACAACCTCAACCCACAATAAATAAACATCAAGTGATAATAAAAACCCAACCCAAAACAACCCAAAAAATAAACATCAAGTGATAATAGAAACCAAATCAATAAATAAATAAACATCAGTAATAAAAAAACCGATAAACAAACCCAAATAAATAAACATCAAGTGATAATAAAACAACCCAAAACAACCCACAATAAATAAACATCAAGTGATAATAGAAACCAAACAACCCAATAACAACCCAAAACAATAAATAAACATCAAGTGATAATAAAAACCCAACCCAAAACAACCCACAATAAATAAACATCAAGTGATAATAAAAACCCAACCCAAAACAACCCACAATAAATAAACATCAAGTGATAATAAAAACCCAAAACAACCCACAATAAATAAAACAACCCACAATAAATAAACATCAAGTGATAATAAAAACCCAACCCAAAACAACCCACAATAAATAAACATCAAGTGATAATAAAACAACCCAAAACAACCCAAATAAACATCAAGTGATAATAAAAACCCAACCCAAAACAACCCACAATAAATAAACATCAACCCAAAACAACCCACAATAAATAAACATCAAGGATAATAAAAAGCCAACCCAAACCCATTTTAGAACATGATAATAAACAACACTGCCAACATTTCGTTTTTTTTAAAAATGTTTAGCTATGCATGATTGTAATAGCTGTGTGACACCCTGTGTTTTATTTGAGGGTAGTAATTACATCATCTATAAGGGACACAAAGCAAAACAAGGGCTGTTAGGTTGTTTCATTGAAATCAACCCAGTCCACTATATACAGTGATCTCAGGATGAACCAAGGGGGAAACAGCAAGACGAAGGATAATGTGAGCGTGTGAAAGGAAAAAAAGAGAGACCTACCAGTACGCCCCTCAAAATACTCATTTACACACACCATAAACACACACAAACAAACACACACAAAACACACAAACACACACTACAACACAAACACACACACCCGCACTTACACACACACAAACACACACACACACACACACACACAAAAACACAGACACACACACAAACACAAACACAAATATACAGACACTAAAGGAACCACGGTAGGGCAAGTCAAAAGTGATAAACGACGAGAAGTAATGACTCCACCAGAGAAGACAGAAGAAGAAGATAGAATGTATGAGATTTCAAAGACACATACCCTTCTCCAGACAAGAAACCAGCAGCCTAGATAAATAAGTTATGCACAAGAATACAGTTGTGATGAATAGAAAGCTACCTCAAAAGAAAAATGAGCGGGGTAAGAAAAAAGAAAAAAAAAAAAAAAAGCAGAGTAGTTTGCAAAAAACTAAGATAGAAATCGATCAATTGAGATGGTTTGGGCATGTAAACAGAATGAATCACACTAGAATAGCTAAATCAGCATACAATGCTAAAGCCCAAGGTAAAAGAACAAAAGGCAGACCACAGAGAAAATGGGAAGAATATATAAAAGAGGCATTAAAGCATAGAAATTTAACTTTTTTTGGAAGGAAACAGAAAATACTAGGACAGGACATCCTGGAGAAAGATTATCTCGGGCGTCTGAACCCATACACCCAAAGGTTGAATGGGAACTGATGAAGAAAGAAAGAAAGAAATATTTAGAAAGGAGAATGATGAGTAAGGAGAAAAAAAGGAGAGAAAAATATGACACCTGTGAGACAAAACCTTGTGGTAAAAATAATTTTTTAAAGGTACATCAATTGCATTTTTATTATTGTTAAAACACACACAAAAAGATAAGTAGTATCATAGGCCTACCTGGTGGTGGAAATATTGAGGTTGAAGCCCGGCATATCTCCTCTGCATCAATACCAGCGGTTATCAGGCAATGCTGAATCATGATCTTGTACTTTTCAATGGTATTCCAGATGAGTGAAGAGTGGACCTTAGCCTTAGTGTCCGGTTTTGGGACGTAGGCGCAAAGGTTGAGCAACTTGGAATACTGGTGGGCTGATCAAAAAGAAGACATAACTTATTCTTGCAGTCCTCTATCAACTCTATATATTTCGGGTGTGTGGTCTGAAGTGTGTTATGATAATATGTTTATTTAACCCCCTTGGTTTTTCCTATTCAAATGCTTGGTGGAAATTTTAAGGTCAATTATTTTTTCCTGCTGATATGACTCTACACAATACAGCAATAGGGAAAGAATAAAGTAACGTGTTATTTGGTGTGTGGCAAAGATCAAGAAAGAAACGAGAGACAAAACAGCGGGTGAAAAATCGGCTAATTTTATTACCCTCAATTTATGACATCAGTTTAGATATGAATTATACTGTATGGTATCTATTTTGATAAATCAAATCAATCAATATGATTCTTTGCTAAACAGACAGATGGATGGACAGACAAAAAGATAAAGAGATAGTTATTAAACTTACTGAGACAAGATGGCTTTGGAAAATCACTTCCTTTACAGACTGAAAAGTAAAAATGAAATTCATGAACAAAGATGAATGCTTACATGTGTGCATAAAAAAAATATGAAAGAAGATGAATGCTTTAAAAAAAAAACCTACTATATATACATAGATAAAGATACAAGAAAATTGCTTCAAGAAACCTGTTTGGCCAATCATGACTGCTACAATCCCTTCGTTGATGACGACGCCAGTTTGCCATGCATGGACAGGCACGTGAAGTGAGGAAGCGTGGCCAAGAATGGAATGGAGGAGTGTCGGGGTCAGATTTTGATCAAAGACGAAGCTGTACAGGACATGAAGGCAGTTGTATTGACTGGTAGTCTTGTCAAAGGCTGTAAAAATATCCTGGTGGAAAATGAGAAATAGTGAAAAAGAGAAATTACTACAATTGTAATTTATAACAATAACAATAGTGAGTTGATTTCTTTGTCTCAAAAGGGCTACGACAACTCTGAGGAAACTCTTTTAGAGGAAAGCGTTAAGAAATCATACGTAACTTATACTTATTATAAGTTGACTAGAAAATCCGTCCTCCATCTATGATGGCAGCTGTATGTTACAGTTGTAAAGACAATGCCCTGTGATCCTAGAGCATACCTGTTTTTCCACCTGTGCAAGGCGTAACTAGTTTATGCGCTTCTGTGTGTGACTCTCTTAGGCCAGTTGGTAAAAATAGAAGAAAAAAACCCGTCATGCTTGACTAGGAGAGCTAGTTGGTGATTACTTTTTCATATTGGTGTGCATGTGCATTACTTTTTAAAAATGGACGACGATTCCGGCTAAATGTCTAATTTAAGGCTGTGAAGTCAACTTTCACATTCAAAATGAATAATGACACTGAACAGTCTGTAATCATTGACACAAGCTGAAATTTGTTTATTAACTCTACAATTTTACACTAAGACTTAATATCTAGGGATGCTCTAATGTCATAGATGAAAATACGTTAAAAGTTTTATTACGATGGAGAAAAACCCCCATTGAAGATACAGAAAGCTAGAACTATCTACCCATCTACCTCAAAAAACTTGCTCAGTTTTTTTGCCGAAATGTCTCATCTATATTAAACAAGTCCACAAAAATAATTTTGACATGGTTTTCACCATAACTTTTACATCTTTATCTATTTTTCTCCCCTCTTTTTCTACTCATTCTCCTTCTCCTCTTCTTCCTCTTTTTGTCTTATTCATTGCCATGGTTGACTTTGTCCTTATCACTGTATTTGTCTTGATCTTCTTCAATTTCAATTTTACCTTTCTCCTTCTTCTTCTTTTTCCTTTTCATCTCCTTTGTTTTTACTGCATTCTGTATTTTCTTCTCTCATTTCTCTTTTTCCTCCTCGCAGCCATAATATTTTCTTCAACTACCACTTCCTGTTTTTGTTCTCTATTCCTTCTTCAACATTGTCGCCATTCTGTTTGTCTTTATTGTCTTTTGTGTCTCATCTTCTCCATCATCGTCTTCATTGGCCAATTTCTTCAAACTGCAACTTGCTGGTTGGTGGGCGCTCCTGGTACATCCTACTTCCTTTCTTTAACTCTTTCACTTACCTTTCATCTAGCTGTTTCCTCTCAATCCACCCTGAGATTACCGCAATGGTGGACAGGGTAAATTTCAATGAAATAAACAAACAAACATACAAACAAACAAACAAACTGCAACTTACCAATGACATAGTACTAGTTTTTGGGAGCTTGCTCCAAGCAGTGACTGATGTTGCTCCAAGCACAAACAGATTGGGAAACTCCGTGATCGCTGACTCCACCTAAAACACCAAAGATGATTTTCATGACGTGAAGACAGAAAATTCAGGGAGCTAGGATGGATAAGTCTTCATGTTTCAAAAGATAACCAAGTACAGAATGACAAATACAGCCTATTCATAATTCTACACTTTTTTATTGAACTAAGTACAGAATGACAAATAATTTCATAATTCTACACTTTTTATTGAACTAAGTACAGAATGATGGAAATAAAATTCAATGATAATATTAAAAATTAGGCTCTACCACTGCTTACCCTAGGCTCTACTACTGATTTCTACACTTTTTACCCTAGGCTCTACTTGATTACCCTAAGTACCTTATGGTCTACTACTGATTACCCTTGGCTATACTCCTGATTACCCTAGGCTATACTACTGATTACTCTATTCTCTAATATACTGATTACCCTAACCCTAGGCTATACTACTGATTACCCTAGGCTCTACTCCTGATTACCCTAGGCTCTTACTCACTGATTACTTACCCTGATTACCATAGGCTCTACTACTGATTACTCTAGGCTATACTACTGATTACTCTAGGCTATACTACTGATTACTCTAGGCTATACTACCAATTACCCTAGGCTATACTACCTCTAGGCTATACTACTGATTACCCTAGGCTATACTACTGTCTACTGATTACTGATTACCCTAGGCTATGATCCTATCTACTCCTACTGATTACCCTAGGCTATACTACTGATTACTCTAGGCTATACTACTGATTACTCTAGGCTACACTACTGATTACTCTAGATTACCTCTAGGCTACACTACTGATTACTCTAGGCTATACTCTAGGCTATACTACTGATTACTCTAGGCTATACTACTGATTACTCTAGGCTATACTACTGATTACTCTAGATTACTGATTACTAGGCTATACTACTGATTACTCTAGGCTATACTACTGATTACTCCTAGGCTATACTACTGATTACCCTAGGCTATACTACTGATTACTCTAGGCTATACTACTATTATCCTAGGCTACACTACTGATTACAGGCTATACTACTGATTACTCTAGGCTATACTACCAATTACCCTAGGCTATACTACTGATTACTCTAGGCTATACTACTATTACCCTAGGCTATACTACTGATTACTCTAGGCTATACTATTACTGATTACCCTAGGCTATTACTACTGATTACTCTAGGCTATACTACTGATTACTCTAGGCTATACTACTGATTACCCTAGGCTATACTACTGATTACTCTAGGCTATACTACTGATTACCCTAGGCTATACTACTGATTACTCTAGGCTATACTACTGATTACCCTAGGCTATACTACTGATTACTATACTAGGCTAGGGTACTACTGATTACTGATTACTTAGGCTATACTACTGATTACCCTAGGCTATACTACTGATTACTCTAGGCTATACTACTGATTACCCTAGGCTACTATTACTCCTAGATTACCCTTACTCTAGGCTATACTACTGATTACTCTAGGCTATACTACTGATTACCCTAGGCTATACTACTGATTACTCTAGGCTATACTACTGATTACTCTAGGCTATACTACTGATTACTCTAGGCTATACTACTGATTACTCTAGGCTATACTACTGATTACTCTAGGCTATACTACTGATTACTCTAGGCTATACTACTGATTACTCTAGGCTATACTACTGATTACTCTAGGCTATACTACTGATTACTCTAGGCTATACTACTGATTACTCTAGGCTATACTACTGATTACTCTAGGCTATACTACTGATTACTCTAGGCTATACTACTGATTACTCTAGGCTGATTACTAGGGTCTACTACTGATTACCCTAGATTACTCTGATTACCCTAGGCTATACTACTGATTACCCTAGGCTATACTACTGATTACTCTAGGCTATACTACTGATTACTCTAGGCTATACTACTGATTACTCTAGGCTATACTACTGATTACCCTAGGCTATACTACTGATTACTCTAGGCTATACTACTGATTACCCTAGGCTCTACTCCTGATTACCCTAGGGTCTACTACTGATTACCCTAGGTTATACTCCTGATTACCCTAGGCTATACTACTGATTACCCTAGGCTCTACTACTGATTACTCTAGGCTATACTACTGATTACCCTAGGCTATACTACTGATTACTCTAGGCTATACTACTGATTACCCTAGGCTATACTACCAATTACCCTAGGCTATACTACTGATTACTCTAGGCTATACTACTGATTACCCTAGGCTATACTACTGATTACCCTAGGCTATACTACTGATTACCCTGGGCTATACTACTAGGCTCTACTACTGATTACCCTGGGCTATACTACCAATTACCCTAGGCTCTACTACTGATTACCCTGGGCTATACTACCAATTACCCTAGGCTATACTACTGATTACTCTAGGCTATACTACTGATTACCCTAGGCTATACTACAATTACCCTGGGCTATACTACTGATTACCCTAGGCTATACTACCAATTACCCTGGCTATTACCAATTACTCTGGGCTATACTACTGATTACTCTAGGCTATACTACTGATTACTCTAGGCTATACTACCAATTACCCTAGGCTATACTACTGATTACTTACTACTGATTACCTAGGCTATACTACCAATTACCCTGGGCTATACTACTATTACTCTAGGCTATACCTAGGCTATACTACTGATTACTGTAGGCTATACTACTGATTACCCTAGGCTATACTACTGATACCCTGGCTATACTACTGATACCCTAGGCTATACTACTGATTACCCTAGGCTATACTACTGATTACCCTAGGCTATACTACTGATTACCCTAGGCTATACTACTGATTACTCTAGGCTATACTACTGATTACTCTAGGCTATACTACCAATTACCCTAGGCTATACTACTGATTATTACTCTACTACTGATTACCCTGGGCTATACTACCAATTACCCTAGGCTATACTACTGATTACTCTAGGCTATACTACTGATTACCCTAGGCTATACTACTGATTACTGGCTATACTACTGATTACCCTATACTACTGATTACCCTAGGCTATACTACTGATACCCTAGGCTATACTACTGATTACCCTAGGCTATACTACTGATTACCCTAGGCTATACTACTGATTACCCTACACTCATCTCTGAGTATGGAACTTCTTTCATTAGGAAAATAACAGAAAGGAAAGGAATGACATTATCTTAGTCTTAATATCATTTTAAATGAAAACTTCAAATAAATTAAAAGAATAATTCAAAGTGTTTGATTTTGTTTAAATTCACTAAGAGTTGCCATACCACCACTTTATACGTAACGAAATGTTTGATACGTAACGAAATGTTTGATACGAGAAGAATTTAGGTTTAAAAAGAAGCTTAAGACCGTACTTATGATGATAACTTTTGTTCCTCTTAGTTTAAAAGCTGTTTTATTAAACTTTCAGCATTTTTAAAATTGTAACAATTTAGTTTTTTTGTTGCTGTGCATTTTATATAATCTGTAATTGTGTCAAAATGTTTGTTACTGTAAAATGCCAGAGTATTTTAGTGGATGAGAGGTGCTCAACAAATGCATTATCATTATTATTATTATTATTATTATTATTATTATTATTATTATTATTATTATTATTATTATTATCATTATCATGATCATTATCATTATCCTTATCATTACCATTATCATTGTCATTATTATTATTATTATTATTATTATTATTATTATTATTATTATTAGTATTATTATTTTTATTATTATTATTATTATTATTATTATTATTATTATTATTATTATTATTATTATTATTATTATTATTATTATTATTATAATAAAAAAAAATTAAAATTCTAATAAATATACAAAGAAATTTCATGTTTCTTTAAAAAAAAATTAAACAATGACATAAATGTAACTAGTATCATCATAGGTATTTGGAAATATCACTAATAACATGTGATCATTTAAATTCTATTCATCAGCTTGTATTCTGTATCGTCTGTGTAATTAGAACTACAAGAGAACTTCTTGAACAATAACATAAAAAGAAAAGATTTGAATGTCTTACCTCTGTTGGAGTCAAGCCTTGCTTTACTGCCTCTTCTCTTAGAGGTTCCATCATCCAGATTGGGGACTCATCAGCTAGAATGTGGTTCTGGCCATTATTTTTCACCCCTTTGCATCACATGACAGAATGGTGTTCCAGACTTTACACAGCCATTCACGGTTGGCAACCATTGTCAACTTTTCAGAGTTTTGCCACAGGCACAGTTTTCCCTGTAAAGGAATGCAAAAGTAATCAATACACTACAGTAAAATACTAATAAAAGAATAAATAAAAGCGAGATATATCCAAAAAAAGCGGAGTGTGTAGAGTTTTATCGTTTTAGTTTTTAACGAGTTCCATTTCTGCCATGGTATGTGAGAAATATCTTTTTAGAGAGAGAGAGAGAGAGAGAGAGAGAGAGAGAGAGAGAGAGAGAGAGAGAGAGAGAGAGAGAGAGAGAGAGAGAGAGAGAGAGAGAGAGAGAGAGAGAGAGAGAGAGAGAGAGAGAGAGAGAGAGGGAGGGAGAGGTAGGGAGACAGAGAGAGAGAGAGAGAGAGAGAGAGAGAGAGAGAGAGAGAGAGAGAGAGAGAGAGAGAGAGAGAGAGAGAGAGAGAGAGAGAGAAGAGAGAGAGGGGAGGGAGGGGGGGAGGAGAGAGAGAGAGAGAGAGAGAGAGAGAGAGAGAGAGAGAGAGAGAGAGAGAGAGAGAGAGAGAGAGAGAGAGAGAGAGAGAGAGAGAGAGAGAGAGAGAGAGAGAGAGAGAGAGAGAGAGAGGAGAGAGAGAGAAAGAGAGAGAGAGAGAGAGAGAGAGAGAGAGAGAGAGAGAGAGAGAGAGAGAGAGAGAGAGAGAGAGAGAGAGAGGGGGAGGGAGGGAGAGATACATACATATATATATACATGCATACATACAAACATACATACATACACGCATACATACACATGCAAACAAACATACATACATGCATACATACATACACACACACATACACACACACAAACATACATACACACATACATACATACATACATACATACACACACACATACATACATACATACATACATACATACATACATACATACATATACATACATACACATACATACATACATACATACATACATACATACATACATACATACATACATACATACATACATACATACATACATACATACATACATACATACATACATACATACATACATACATACATACATTCATACATACATACATACATACATACATACATACATACATACATACATACATACATACATACATACATACATACATACATACATACATACATACATACATACATACATACATACATACATCATACATACATACATACATTCATACATACATACATATACCTTATCTACACACGGATCATATTTGAAAAATACTGCTTTTATCATTCATCTCCTTCGGTCATCTTCCGATTCTTACTCACCACGTTAGCCAGGAAATAAACAGCCCCAAAAGACCTGAGACGCTCTTTGAGATTGAAAGACGCTGCCATCATTTCGGCAGCATTGTTCAATGAATGAATTCCTGTCTTGAAAGCTTTTGGGCATTGCTTGTCAAAGTTACTGGCCCATTCCCATATCTCCTTGTCATAAGTCACATGCTTAACAGTTGCCAAAGTTTTAGCGTTTTTGCAAATGGCAGCAAGAAGTTCCTTACAACCCTGTAAGACAATGTAAAAACAACCCAACTCCATTACATATGGTATCTTTAGATATAACGGCCTAAAGAAGTTCCTTACAACCTTAATAAGACAATATAAAAACAACCCAACTCCAGTACATATGGTATCTTAAGATATAACGACCTAAAGAAGTTCCTTACAAGCCTGTAAGACAATATAAAAACAACCCAACTCCATTACATATGGTTTCTTTAGATATAACGACCTAAAGAAGTTCCTTACAAGCCTGTAAGACAATATAAAAACAACCCAACTCCATTACATATGGTATCTTTAGATATAACGACCTAAAGAAGTTCCTTACAAGCCTGTAAGACAATATAAAAACAACCCAACTCCATTACATATGGTATCTTTAGATATAACGACCTAAAGAAGTTCTTTACAACCTTGTAAGACAATATAAAAACAACCCAACTCCATTACATATCGTATCTTTAGATATAATGGCCTAAAGAAGTTCCTTACAATCCTAGCATCTCATTTGACCCAAAAATACTTTTAATAAAACAACAACAGAAAATGGATGGAATAAAAGAAAATGTCTATTTCATCATTCCATTTCAGAAACGTGATTGATTTATAAAAACTTTTGAAAAGCATGTAAGTCTAAAATCTCATCTCATTCGGGTGAACTCACAGAAGAATATTTCACTCAGATAAATAGATCTGTCAAGATAAGGAAACATCTATTTTCATCGAGCTACTTACTTGAGATGAACAAAGTTTTAAAAAAAGAAGGTGAGAAATGCTAACTTTGATGAGACAAAGTTACATAAGGATAACTCAAATATGAAGAGGCCAAATGATGTAAGATAAAACTTGTAAAATCTCTTACATAAGAAATCTCATTATGGAATTTACTTTGGGCATCAAACATAGAACTATAGCATGCTAAAACTCCTAATAGCATTCGTGTCAAAGAAAGTTCATAAAAAAAACATATGCTTATTTAAGATGCTAGAAGACTAGGTCCCAAATACAAATTGATTTCAAGGTGTTAACTTTCATTAAAAAATAATTAATTTCACAAAACATAAACGCCAGGGAATATATAAGACAAATGATTGATCAAACATTTTGAAGCAGATAACATAATTCTATAATGATTAGTTTTGAGAAGAACATCAGTTTTGCTACGTTTTAAAATTTTTAATGCTCTAAGTATGTCAAATTTTATTTCAGAAAAGGAGAAAAAAAAGCTGTGAAATAAGGACATATTTATTCTTTTATTCCTACTCACTTTGTCTACATTGATCTCCATGCTAGTCAGGGATGTGCTTAAATTCTCTAAGCTCTGAAGAAGGTCAATAGCCTGAGAGACAACCAACTGTTTGCTTACAGTCATTTTCTCCACAGCAGTTGGTTTCTGGGGGTTACTGTGAATGTCATGCAGACATACTTGAAAATTGTTTGGATTTCAAAAATGTCATTACCTAGAATCGATAAATCTAGAGTGGCGTAACGTCAACATGGTTTTGACATCAGTAAAATTGGTCAGTTCTGTTCGATGTGCCTGTTAAAGGTCTCTTTATTTCGATAAAAATTCTCTTTATTTATTTCAATAAAAGTTCTCATTTCAATCAGAATAAATAATGTCTGTTCCATACAACAACCAACAATAATTTGTTGTGATCATATTTTGTCTTATATTGGTGGTTGTTTTGCTGTCAAACATAGCTAAGCCGGTGTTACAGTGTTATAAGGGAAGTTTGTGACACTTTTTGGCATCAACCAATCAAAATGCTCAGTTTATACAAATGAGTGATATTTTTTACAAAATGGGCTATTTTTAGATATCTTTCAATAATGATTTACGGCCACAAATAGGTTCCTTTCTTTACATGACCTCCACTTCTGGTCCTAAGGTAGCCGCACTGACGTCACACAACTCTACATGCAGGATTTTGATTTAATCTATCGCACAAAGAAGAATGTAGCCTACACAGAGAAAATCAGAGGTGTGCTTTCATTAAAGTATAAAATAAGATTTTAAGGAATAAGAAATACAAACTTTAAAAAATCTGTACTAAAATTCAAAATCATACATATCATATCTTTTTCAGAGGCTATGTAAGTCATTTGACCTTTAAATGCCCCATACATCTCAAAATAATCATGGAGTTTTAAAAATGGTAATCCATAAGAACAATGCATATTCATTCATCATACAAATATTAAAAATTATAGACCTCCATATCAATAACATTTTTAAAAGAACTAATACTGTTTGCATTTTTTTGTTTTAAACAGTAAATTATTCCATAATTTGACTGTTCGTATAATAAAAAAACAATGACTCACAGAAGTAGAACTTCCTGTAATATACATATACATGCTGACAGTAATACTCAAGAATTCATTTTGTCAGTTACTATGAGAAGAAGACAACGCTTTTTCATTAATTCAATTGCGCTGCAATGCTTGAACAAATAATGGCAAATAAGAGTGCAGTTTAGTTGTCTAAGTGTAAAAACTGTAAACTGTAGATACCTGGACAAAACTGGATACCTCTCCCTGATTGCCCTGGCAATTTTTGTTGCGTCACGTGACAACCTCTTCTCGTATGAGATCAGTTGGCACAACTCCCTGTGCATCAGAGTTGCAGCCAACAATGATAAACTTGGCATCTGGATTCTTATAAAATGAATAATAAATCAAGAGTTATTTGGAGATTTGTGAAGAAAAAAACAAAAAAAAACAATGCTGTTCCTTTTTTAAACGAATGCAAAAAAACCTGGCTATAACAAAAGCTAAAAACTTAAAAAAGGTGTACTGAGATAACAATAAAAAATTATAATCACTAGAAACGTTCTGTCAGGGGAACAACTCCCATGAAATTATCATCACCCCCCCCCCTCACCTAGATTAGGCATTTTCTATCATTTTCAAAATGGTCATTTCATAGCATTGTGTTTTAAAATTCAAAATCATACATGCTGACAGTAATACTCAAGAATTCATTTAGTCAGTTATTATGAGAAAAAAACATGCTTTTTCATCAATTCAATTGCGCTGTAATGCTGAATTGGATCAAAGTATTATATTGTCTGAAAGATTTCATCTAAATTCAAAATCTACTCCATGTTAAAAATGGATTTGCTGCGTGATGGATATAAGTAATGTCAAATACTGTTTTAACAGTGCTTTCTTTTCACTTGTCAACTAGATCAATGACGACTGTTATTCAGGGATTGAGGTAGAAGATATTACGAAGAAAGAGAAAACAAGTTAGTGGCACTGCTTAAATCAAAAGTAACCCCGTCCTTTGTTTTCTAGCAACGAAATCAAAACAGTCCATGACGTCTATCTTTTTTCAAATCTTAAAATAAATGTGTTTATGAGGCACTGTTGTTGAACCGTAGTGTTGTGAGCTGGTAATCACGACGACACAACATCAAGTCCCACGGCTGGCACAGGTGGGTTTTTTCATAACGTAGCACTCTTAGAAAAGATGCTTCACTCATCTTTCCTCACTTGACTCAAGAATGAATGAGAAGCCAGCTAGAGGTAGAGAAAAATCTTGTCAGAGTGTTAGTACGAAAAGCCTAACAGCCTTGTGTCTGCATGCTCCCCTGGGGGGGAGTTGACAAGGACTTTGAATTTTAAATGAAACGGCCCGCTGGGGGACACATGATGTGCAGTCGGTGAGCCTGCACTGGTGCAGGGATACAGAGTATAAATCCATATTTATTTTTTATCTTTAGACTGCGCATTTTGGTTCATTTACCTTGACTACTATATTGATTATAGCTGTTGCAATGGTGGCTGTCTCATCGTGAATCTTCGTTTTGTCCTTTAAAGTTGACGGAAAACCACCACTGATCGGTTGGTCACCAAAAGATTAGCCAGAGACTGGAATGTGGGAAATACAAAAATTATTTATTTACATCATCCTTTGCGGTGTGTGTAAATCAAGTTTATACACGAACGGTGAAAACCATTTGATATTGCATTAACATGTACAAAAAAAGAAGAAAGATACAATAAGATTGATCAAGGAATTCAGGACAAATAATTCTTGACCCTCTAGACAGTAATCTTTTTTTTTTATTCATGAGCGAATTTAAAGTAAAGGAAAGTTCCTTCAAGGCCATTACGGCCCATAGAGCCAGAGCTTATCCCGGTTTCAATAGCACGAAATGGAACAGGTGATAATAATCGCCTCCTGGACAGGACGTTAGTCTAATGCAGGTTTTTACTCCCAAGGTAGTGCTTGTATCCATTTTGTACCTGGCTCGAGTGTGGAAATGCGTGTTAAGTGTCTTTTCCAAGGAACACAATGTAGGGCCTGGCTTTGCCAGGATTCGAACCTGGGTCCTCCGGATCCCCAGTCCAGTGAATTTAGCTGCATCTAATTCTTGCATATTTAATAACATCTTTCTTTTGAAGTGTGTAACATACGGGCACATTCTGGTGCAAAAACTGTGCCCCAATCTATCATCATTGACTTATTCTCTCGTCTCCCAAAACTTTGATTCTATTTGGAGATACAGTTATCAATTTATGACTCTGATTGATTCATGTTCTTCAGCCCCTAAAAGAAGAAAATGACCTTTCAGAAAACGGTATGTGCATTAACCATCATTACATTTCATTCCGATTGTCAAAAGTCATTGCACCACAGTGGACAGCTGCTGGAGTGCATTAGCTAGCAGGGAAAAGTCGCTCCAAAAGACTAAACAGTGTGTTTGTTTCATTGAATTTACCCCATACACCATCATTGCGGTGATCTCAGGATGAATTAAGAAGAAGAGACAGCAAGATGAAAGATAAAAGAAAGAAGGAAAGGAAAGAAATAGGACCTACCAGCAGCACCCGCCAACCGCCCGCCTAAAAGTGTGCGCTGCTTTTAAAAAAAGCTAGAATACAGTTATAGCTCTCAAATTGAAAAGAGGAGAAGAATGATAGTAACACCTTCAAAAATTGACCTAGTGAAACTATTTGTGTATTACAAAATTAAATCAAAGCCATACCAAAGTATTCTTCCTTGCAAAAAATTCTTATTTCTACATTATACTTGACGTGGTGAATTGCCTGATTTTGTATTAGACCTTATTTAGTACCCAGAAAGGTGTGAACTTTATGCTTTCTTTCTTTCTTAATCAGTTCCCATTCTACCTTCCGGTGCATGGCTTGAGATCACTGCAATGATGGTGTATGGGGTAAATTTCAATGAAACAAACACACTGTATAGTTTTTCATTTGCAAAATTACACAACTATATATATATCTATATATAAAAAGCTGTACGTCTATAACTTTGACTGCTTATAACTCAGGAACCACAACCCCCACATTTCACACGTAGCTTTCAAATAGCCTGATTTAGGTTCTTAGTGAATAAACCCTTGGATGAAATCACTATTCAAATTGACTGGGAAAAGATTATTTTGCCTGCGATCCACGGAATGTTTTACTGTTATTGTTATTCATTCCTTCATATCCGGTCATTAGATCTGCAATTGAAAAGCCTGCCTAATCCAAGTATGGAATACTGTACCAGTATTTAATATCACCCTTCACCCGGTAACCTATTCAGTAGTTCATTGTTGAAAAAATAGAAAGTGGTAAAAGAGTTACCATATTCATCATTGTCTACGGGGGGCATGCTTGTTGATGAATAAACTGAGAGATTCAACGCTTTATCATATTACACAGAATACAATTACCAATTCAATTTATATGGAAGTGCTATATTAACACACCTGATTTCCTTCAGAGATAGAAGCAAGAAGGTCTGAATCTACCGCAAGGCTGTCATTGTGCTGAACAAAAGGAAGGCCGGTTTCAGGCTTTGGCTGTTTCTCTCCCTTCAAAGCTGCTAGTACGCTGACTTCCATTGCTCCCATGTGTAAGATACAGACATTGAACAAATCTTTTCCATCAGCCTTGAGAGGAGCTTGCTTGCCTGAAAAGGCATCAGAATCAAAATCACACTAAGAGTCTTCATATTTTGTTTAGACAAAGAAAATTAGCATGGCCATGCCATCATATGCACTATAGAAAAAACTAATCATGAAACAAAACAAAATTAAATCATAACAATACAAAAGATTGAAAAAAAAAAAAAAAGCCAATAAAGCAATGGCATGGCAAGAACACCCAACTTTTCTTGTTGGTCTTGTATATTTGTCTTGGGGACTTTTGATTAAATCGATGAGATGAATATCAGTTTTGTTCTCCTTGGGGACTTTTGATGTGTTGGCTTTCTTTGTCATCTAGCACCTATCTTGATAATATTAATCTGTTTTAAACTATGTCTTTAAGTTGAGTGATCAACAGCTGGTGTTATATCAGACACACTGTGTGAACAGAGAGCTCTATTTTGTCTGTGTACTGATACTGAGTTTCTTGTCCACCCTGTGCTGTCACTTGCATTCTCTTTCTTTTCAGCTAAATTGATATTCTCATAATACGTTGTTGTTGTTGTTGTTGTTGTTGTTGTTGCTTTCTTTGTTGACAGTGATATGCCATGGTTTTTGCAGTCTAAGTTTATCTCGTTGCAATTGACTCCATAATTTCTATCACAGGCTGGCGCTATGATGAATCAATGACACACACGTACGGGGGTGGTGCATTGTTAACTTCCAACTATTTTATCAGAGACGAGTTGAGATTCTTATATAATGCTGTTGATGATACATTTCAATCCGCTATCTGGCATTGTGATGTCGTATATCCACAACACAACTGGAAATTAGGTGGCAAAGCCAAGAGTTTGTCAAACCCCATCTGCCCTGTTCAGTAACCAAGCCGGAAGTTGACTACTGTCAATGTCACCACAGTCGACTCCGGTTAATCGCAAGATGAGAGGGAGCGGGAAAATTATTGCGATTATCTGAAGTTGCCACGGGCCAAGGCATTAATCTACGGTCATTTCACTACTTGACAATAATGTGACAAATCAATGTTGCACCTTTCGTATATAGCCAGATGGCAAAAGCGATTGTAAGAAAATCAGTCCAACGCTAACCATTGGGTGTATGCACATGTGTGAGCTGAATAGGATTCATCAAAATCACCCACGCAACTGATATGCCGCATCCTATTTGCTAGTCTCTGTCACAGGTCACAGACAACAAAGAGTTCATCGACACAAGATTATATTATCCACCCATGCTTTTGTTATGATTCAGCTTCATCAGCAAGGAGGATGGACCTCGCTTGATTGCATAATAAAAGACGATCCAATATTCAGTTGCTTGTAGTCTACGAGCCATGACGCTGGTAGACGGCGAGTTATTAGGCTGCTACTGCATCACTAAACAATAATGTCAAACTCCATCTGGTCAGTCTGTTTTTTTTGTTTCTTACATTTTGTTTGTTTTTGTTTTCTTTTCTTTTTTTTAGGGTGGGGGGAGGAGGGGGGAGGGGGAGGAGGAGGGGGAGGAGGGAGGTTCCTTTTTCATATAAATGGATTTACTTGTCATCACAAGGAGCAGCAATGCTTTCATTTCTTTTACCTTTCTCGTCATTTTTTTACCTTTCTTGTCATTTCTTTTACCTTTCTTGTCATTTCTTTTACCTTTCTTGTCATGTCCTTTACCTTTCTTGTCATTTCTTTTACCTTTCTTGTCATTTCTTTTACCTTTCTTGTCATTTCTTTTACCTTTCTTGTCATTTCTTTTACCTTTCTTGTCATTTCTTTTACCTTTCTTGTCATTTCTTTTACCTTTCTTGTCATTTCTTTTACCTTTCTTGTCCTTGGCATCAGCAGGCATAAGAGGGTACAAGAGTGGGCAGCAGGTCAGTCTCGTTCCAACGCTGATCCACTTTCGAGGTAAAATGGTGACATTTGTTCCGCTCAAGTCAATGGAGATGAGGCTGGGGCAAAGGTCGGACAAGGCGATAACTCCAGTGTCTGTCACTTTAATGCATCCTACAATGCTCAGCTGGAAGAAATTAAACCAATAAATTAAGGACACTAAAAAATTTTTTTTATTTTTGTAAAAGGAAAAAAAGGAAGGGCAAGTTAGATACATACAATCATGAATAATGCATTAATACCGTGTCAAGTCAAGTATATCACATATCTCGATTTTCCTGAGACCATATAACCTTTAGATTAGTACCAGCTTGATCTCAAAATACACACAGACACAAACAAGTCTCTAACAAAACAATATATGAATATATCCAAAAAATGCTTATATGAAATAAATCTGTCATGGGACAAAGTAACAAACAAACATCCTTAAAAAGAAAGAAACAAATAAACATTCCCTTCCCCATCCCTCTGCATCCCCCCCACCCCCTTTCCATACACACACACACACACACACACACACACAAGCAACAATCAAAGTACTACCCCCAAAGAAACCCAAAATAGACCCCCAAAACAAAACTAAATAATATCGATGACAAACCAAACAGTCAAGAAGATCTAATCATTCAGGTTTTATCCTCACAAATTTGAAAATCATAACATTTTCAAACAAATTATTATGTTCTTACCATGGACAAATTTGGAAAAGCCATTGCCATCCACTTAAGACCCACATCTGTGATCTGATGACAGCCATCAAGCAGGATGCTCTCAACACAATCAAAACGGCTTGATTCCTTCTCCCTCAGGTCAAAGGCCAGAGCAAAGACAAGGTCGGACAGGGTTGCAATGCCAGAAAAGTTCAAGGTCAATATTGACCTCGCATCCATTTGAAGGACTATATACTAGGACAGGAAACAATCAGATTATTATTTTTAAAATGTAGTGCATAAATATTTAAAAAGAAAAAATAAGATAAGATAAGACAAGATAAGAAGATAAGATCAAATAAGGTAAGGTAGGATAAAGTGAGATCAAATGAAGTAAATTAAACTAAGGTATAAGGTAAAGTAAACAAAGTTAAGGCAAAGAAAGGTAAATTAAAGTAAGGTAAGGAAAGGCATGGTACGGTAAAGTAAAGTAAGGTAAGGTAAGGTAAGGTAAGGTACGGTAAGATAAGGTAAAATAAGGTAGGTAAGGCAAGGTAATGTAATGCAAGATACGGTCAAATAAGATAGGCAAGGTAAAATAAGAGAAGGTAAAATAAGGTAAGGCAAGGTAATGTAATGTAAGATAAGGTAAAATAAGTTACGGTAAGGCAAGGTAATGTAATGTAAGAGAAGGTAAAATAAGTTACGGTAAGGCAAGGTAATGTAATGTAAGATAAGGTAAAATAAGGTAGGTAAGGCAAGGTAATGTAATGTAAGATAAGGTAAAATAAGGTAAGGTAAGGTAAGGCAAGGTAATGTAATGTAAGATAGGTAAAATAAGGTAAGGCAAGGCAAGGTAATATAATATAAGATCAGGTAAAATAAGGTAGGTAAGGCAAGGTAATGTAATGTAATGTAGGATTATGTAAAATAAGTTAAGGTAAGGCAAGGTAATGTAAAGTAAGGAAATGTAAGTTAAGGTAAGGTAAGGTAGGGTAAGGTATGATAAGATATGATAATGGTAAAGGTAAGGTAATGCCAGATAAGGTAAGATAAGGTGAGGTGAGGTAAGGTAATGTAAGATATGGTAATGGTAAAGGTAAGGTAATGCCAGATAAGGTAAGATAAGGTGAGGTGAGGTAGGGTAAGATGAGATACGGTAAGCTAAAGCAAGGTAAGGTACGCTACGGTAAGATAAGGTAAATAAATTTAATGTAAAGCAAGGTAAAGTGAGGTAAGGCAAGGTAAGGTAAGGTATGGTAAGGTATGGTAAGGTATGGTAAGGTAATGTAAGTTAAGGTAGGGTAAGGTAAGGCAAGGTATGGTATGGTAAGGTATGGTAAGGTCAGGTAAGGTCAGTTAAGGTTAGGTTAGGTAAGGTAAGGTAAAGTAAGGTAAAGTAAGGTATGGTAAGGTAGGGTAAAATAAAATAAGGTAAAGTAAGACAAGTCAAGGTAAGGTACGATACGGTTAAGTAAGGAAAGATAAGATAAAGTAAAGCAAGGTGATGTAAGGTAGGGTAAGGTAAAGTAAAGAAAGTAAAGTAAAGTAAAGTAAAGTAAAGTAAAGTAAAGTAAAGTAAAGTAAAGTAAAGTAAAGTAAAGTAAAGTAAGGTAAGGTAAAGTAAAGTAAAGTAAAGCAATGTAAGGTAGGGTAAGGTGATGTAAGGTAAGACAAGGTAAGGTAAAGCAAGGTAATGTAAGGAAAGGTACAGTAAGGTATGGTAAGGTAATGTAAGATAAGAAAAGGTAAAATAAGATTAGATATAATTACTATTATTGATACTAGCTGCATGAGCCCGGCGTTGCCCAGATTATCCAATTATCATTTACATGAAATTTTTGCATAATCTTCCAATGTCTCCAGGCTGAATAACAAATACTACTGTTGGATTCCCCAGGTAGTTTTATTCTAGAAAACTTTATGTTTTAATTTAAGTATTTTGCTTTAAAAGCGGTTTACAAAAGTTTGTCTTTATCTACGTCAGATTACCTCAGAGGTATACTATATATTGTAATGCATTTATTCGTCAATGTTCAATGGTTGTTTGTTTAAATAACACTAGGTTTAAATCTAGAAAAAATTGTAGTGTAGGCCACTGGGGGAACAAACTGTCAGTGAATATGACTGCTAGTCATGACTGGGTTCGTGTGAAAGACCTTGCTAATGAAACTCCTTTTTAGGGAGCATAGTTAGCTCGGTTGGTAGCACGCTTTCTTTTCATGGCGAGGCAATGGGTGCCGACGCAGAGGTCGTGGTGGCCAGGATTTGTTTCTGTCTATTCCTTGTATTTGTCTCGTCTTTGTTCCTATGGGGCTTTCATATTATCTTGTGTCATTACATTAACTTCCGACATGCCCCTTGCCTCACTGTTTGTGTTTGGGGTTTTTTACTACTACTACTACTACTACTGCTACTACTACTGACTACTACGGCTACAACTACTACTACTACTCTACTACTACTACTACTACTACTACTACTACTACTACTACTACTACTACTACCACCAGTATTAGTAGTAGTAGTCGTCATTGTCGTTGTCGTGTGCTTTGAGCTTTGCTTTTGATGACGATGACTTGTATTATCATCTTGGTAAAATCGAAAGTGAATCTGATGATATGCTTAATGAAATTCGTGATAAATGAGCTGGATCAAGTAGATTTATAGGAAGTCAGGGTTGGGGGCATTTGAGGTCCCAGGAAACGAGAATTCAAATGGTTAAGAAAAAGAATAAACTCACTTGGAATTTGTCCACTGGATAGTCAATTGAGTCATCGGTAAGAAAGGTTGAGTACAAAGCTTTCTGATTCAATGTTCTTGGCTTTTTTTCAAAGTTGTAATTATCATCATCATCAAACAAAACACTATCCTGATTGGCTGCAGAGGGAGCTTTCAAACTTTTCTTATTGAATGTTTCTATTTGGCTTAAGTGCGGAGCTCTGAAAAACAATGTCACAACACAATTACAATTTTAAAAATGCTAATAAAGAAAAGTGTCCGTAAGTGCATAAAAAACGGTCGAATACATTTATAGCCATCATTTGGAAGGAAATATAACCATAAAGGAAAAAAATTGTCATGTTAAAACATGTCAACGAAGGAAGAAAAAAAAAAGGAAGAAAATTTATGAACCACATAACTACAGTGGAATCTCTCAAATCTGGAACCCCGGGGAATCAGGAAACCCGGTAGTAAAGTTCCTTCAAGGCCATTACAGCCCATAGTGCAGGGACTTATCACGGTCTCTATAGAAGTGTGAAGTGGAACAGGTGATAATAATCATCTTCTGGCCAGGATGCTAGTCTCACGTAGATTTTTACTTCCAACTAGTGCTTGTACCCATTTGAACCTGGGCAGAGTGGGGGGAAAATGCCAGTTAATTGTCTTTCCCAAGTAACGCAACATTGGATCTAGCTTTGTTAGGATTTGAACTCCGGACCTGATGACCCCCAGTCCGGCGGCATAACCACTCGGCCACCAATGCCACACTTTTACATGGTAGACCTGTCCTATTGTTGCACAGGACACATGAAGAAGGAATACTTAAAAAAAAAAAAAAGTATTTAGTTGATCTATGCATGCAAAAACAGTGGAAACAGCAGAGAAACTGATAAAAAAATCTGTCATACAAAACCGTTGCAAAAATATGAATGATTAACAAATTCTACATATTTATATAGTCTAATATTCTTGATTATCTGATATTCTAAAAATGCTTGTTACCTTAATAAAACACAAGTTAACTCATTGCAGTAGCGGAATATCAGACATGGCCATATCCATGTGCCACAGGATTTTGACCTTATTATCAATCAAGTATAACATTTTCATTTATGATTATAGAGAGGAACGATGTTTTGCTTATGATAGAGGACATTTTCAGCTTAACGGTGATGTAAATATTTCTTACATTGACAGTGAAAAGTAAATTTATAGTTTCCAACTAAAAACGTAAAATGTTTGGACATTTTTCTTTTAACAGCACAATAACTGATAACAAGAAAATATATTTATAAATTGATTGGAAAACAGCGAAAAAAGACTTGTGCGGTAAACTAAGAGACATAACAAGAAAGAAAGCACTGTGGCAAAACTGCAGTATTGTGAGTTTGTAAACGTGATGACACTGGTCTCTAAAACTCATGGCTGGACTAGGAGTTTTTTTCCCACAAACATTGTAGTCCTGGGAAAGATACTTCACTCTGTTTTACTCATGTGACTCAGGTGCGAATGAGTACCCATCTTTAGGTAGAGAAAAATCTTGTCAGAGTGTTAGTACAAAAGTGCCTAAAAGGCTGTTCTACTGCATGCTCCCCAGGGATGTGAGAAGAACTTTGAATAAAATGGCCTACTAGGGGATAAATGTACAGTTGGTGATCCGAGCCTACACTCAATCTTTATATTTATGAAGATGTTTTGATTGTTCACAACATCAGTAGTATTTCCACAGTGTCCTACTACGTGTACATGAATGAACCGATAACAAACATCGTCAGACACATGTGACCTATGCGACTTCAGCAGACAGGTACTGTGATGGACCAAGACCGCAATGAGTTAAAGAGGAGGGTCATACAGTTCGCCTTAACCAAGTAGCTCACCTGTAACTTTTATCTAAGTTTTTCACGCCTTCACTGGCTTGAACAATCGACTTCAAGATTTTTTGTTTATCCGCTTTCATCTTCTGTTTCTTTCCCATATCCTTTCTCTGGGCAATAGGCTCACTGAAGGAATAGATGTGAGTCTAATTAGAAAATTATTCTTAATGCATTAGATCATGTTTAGCCGTATATACGCGTGTGTACATATGTATGTATGTATATATGTATGTATATATGTATGTATGTATGTATATATGTATGTTTGTATGTATGTTTGTATGTATGTTTGTATGTATGTATGTATGTATATTTGTATGTACATATGTATGTATCTTTGTATCTTTCTTGTATTATTCATTATGCCTGTATACATTTGTATAAATCTGTGTATGTGTCTTTTTAGGTATCTTTGTATGTATTCTTGTTTGGATCTTTGAATGTATATGATATATATATATATATATATATATATATATATATATATATATATATATATATATATATATATATATATATATATATATATGTCTATTTTTCAAATAATTGACTTTCAAAAATTGCTGAATACACCTGTCACTCTAGTTTCATGATCAGTAGCAAATGAAACTGTGTTAAGCAATTAGATAAAAAGGAGAAACATGGTTATCAGTATCCACATCTCTTCGCAAGACTCTCTCTTTGGTCTCAAGATGTAATCCTTCATTTTCTAGGTTTTGAAAGAGATAATGAATGTCATTGATTTTCATACAAAGATAAAGACCTTTACCTCTTCGCTTTCTTTTTCTTTGACTTTTTGTCATCGTCTCTCTGTCAAATGAAACAAATTCATCATTAAAATCAATTATCATGAATATACATATACCAATTATACCAATGGAAAATTGTAAAACTGACGTTGGCTCCTGTTATTGATTTACTAAAATGATATCCTCGTTTTTTGGTCCATTAGAAAAATCAAATAAAAATCAAACCCGTCAACCCCTCCCCCTCCTTTCCAAGGAACATCAAGCAATAAATGTTTTTATTTAAAAACATTTGAGCAAAACACAGAAGAGTTCCCAAAAATACAAAGCCAAAAATAAAAATAATCTTTTTGCTCACCTCTTTGGATACATTTGACGTCTCTTTTAGCAGCAAATCAAAATTCTCTGTCCTAGAAGGGGGTGAAATTCAGTATACATCAACGTATGAAGACAACGATACACTTCAAAATTAAATTGCTCTAAGCCACTTTGACAAAATAAAGAAAAAAATATATGCCTAGAGTGGATACATCAATATATGCCTAGAGGTTTCAGTAGTTGAGGTTTCAAGCATTGAGGATTCAGTAGAACAAGACCATTGAGGCTTCAGTAAAAAGATCAAAACCATTGAGGTTTCAGTATAACAAGACCATTGAGGTTTCAGTACAACAAGATCATTGAGGTTTCAGTATAACAAGACCATTGAGGTTTCAGTATAACATTGAGGTTTCAGTACAACAAGATCATTGAGGTTTCATTGAGGTTTCATAACAAGACCATTGAGGTTTCAGTATAACAAGACCATTGAGGTTTCAGTATAACAAGACCATTGAGGTTTCAGTATAACAAGACCATTGAGGTTTCAGTAAAACAAAACCATTGAGGTTTCAGTATAACAAGACCATTGAGGTTTCAGTACAACAAGATCATTGAGGCTTCAGTATAACAAGACCATTGAGGTTTCAGTATAACAAGACCATTGAGGTTTCAGTATAACAAGATCATTGAGGTTTCAGTACAACAAAATCATTGAGGCTTAAGTATAACAAGATCATTGAGGTTTCAGTATAACAAGATCATTATGGCTTCAGTATAACAAGATCATTGAGGCTTCAGTATAACAAGATCATTGAGGCTTCAGTATAACAAGACCATTGAGGTTTCAGTATAACAAGATCATTGAGGCTTCATTAAAACAATACCATTGAGACTTCAGTAGAGCAAAACCATTGAGGCTTCAGTATAACAAGATCCTTAAGGCTTCAGTAAAACAAGACCATTAAGGCTTCGTTTAACAAGATCATTGAGGCTTCAGTAGAGCAAAACCATTGAGGCTTCAGTTGTTAACAAGTCATTGAGGCTTCAGTGAAGAAGACCATTAAGGTTGGTAAAACAAGCCCATTGAGGCTTCAGTATAACAAGACCATTGAGGCTTAAGTATCACAAGACCATTGGGGCTTCAGCTGAACAAAAGCATTGAGGCTTCAGTAGAAGAAGCCATCAGGTGAGTAAAAAAGCCCATTGAGGCTTCAGTATAACAAGACCATTGAGGCTTAAGTATCACAAGACCATTGGGGCTTCAGCTGAACAAAAGCATTGAGGCTTCAGTAGAAGAAGACCATTAAGGCTTCAGTAAAACAAGCCCATTGAGGCTTCAGTATAACAAGACCATTGAGGCTTAAGTATCACAAGACCATTGGGGCTTCAGCTGAACAAAAGCATTGAGGCTTCAGTAGAATAAGATGAGGCTGCCATTTGCAGAGAGTGCACTCTTAATGAGCAAAAAAAGAAGAAAGAATCAGATAGTGCCAGGAAAGGCAATGAGATAATTCTCTAGTTTATTCTAATTGCTCTTTCTTGCTATCTCTTGTTCTCTCCGCTTCAATTTTATCATTTGTTCTTTTCAATCAGTGATGCAATGGTACAGTGGTTAGACTGTCAGAGTTGGTAATCATGAGGTCGTGGGATGAATCCTGGCAAATACTAGAGCCAATGTTGTGTTCCTTGGAAAGGTAATAAAAGACAGCTTTTCCCAATCAACCCCGGGTGAAAATGGGTACTAGCATCAGGTGAGGGGTAAAATCTCAGACAGGTTAGCTCCTGTCCAGGAGGTGATGTTTCACCACCTGTTTTGCTTCCCATCAACTGAAAACCGACATAACACATATATCAGGTAGCCTAAAAAACCCAACAACAAACGTGCCAAACTTTAAAGGTCTAGGCGTTGTATATCTGAAAGACTACCAAGTGCAGTGTAACCTTTCTAATCAGGAACCTGTGGAATCAGGGAACCAGGCCAATGGGGAAGAAATCCCAGGGAATGGAGTTTTTTTCTACATATTCTACCTCTCTAAACGGGAAAAGCCCCTGGTGAATCGGGACAATTTTCAGAGGTCTTGAATTATTCATCACCATTTTCCCCATAATTATTTATTCCGACATTCACTTGTTCTTATCTCAATTTGATTTCTGTGTCAAACAATCAATCATTACACCTGTGTTAGTGCTCGATGTGTTATACAGTATGTGTACAGACACTGTTGGAATCTTAATATAGATTTCAGTTTCTGTTGAACTTTACAATCTGATATTTGAAATGAACGATACAAAAATGTAGAACAATTTTAGCACAATTTGGATGTAATCACAGACAATGAATCCAAAATAAAATTTCTGCGTTTTATCATCTGTCGGTTTTGCTGGGTTTGGTTAGAGCTCCGTTTATTGAGTAAGAGAATAAAAAGAAGATATCCATATTGTTTTAAAGCTAATGACATAACGTGACAGTCACTCACTGTTTGCCAGAGTAAATTTCCTTTCTCATGATATTTCATTTTCGGGTTCTTATGGTACACAATTCCTCATAACTTTAAACTTTCTTCATTTACTCTTTTTATATTGCTACCCTTTACTGATAATTAATTATAAATGCCTCCTGTGAAAGCGCATTAAAAACAATTGAACGTTTTAGAAGATATATGCAATTACATATGTGGGTAAAGTTTTGTTCTATTCATGCTAAGGGTTGATATGGCCTTTTCTGTCTTGGTAACACAACCGTTGTTGAGCCACCATGTATAATAGCCATGAAGGTACTTTATTTTTATTCTTCTTACTCAAGATCAATATAAAACTTAATTTTAGTGGCATATTTGTTTACATAGTCTTTAAAAACTTTGTATATTAAGCTTGATGGAACATGAAATGTTCATTGGATTTTTATTTCTGTTTCAATTTTGATATAGTACAGGTGCTTACTATAAGGTATTTATGCATAAAGTATACTGGGCAAACAATAAAAATGCAACCTTTAACTACTCAAACACATAAAACGTTAACTGCTGTGTAGAATGTTATGAAATTTAATGATGGTATTCGTGCATTCTTTGACCTATGGCACGTCGAATTTCAGTTGAATATTTCTAAAAACCACAGAGTTGTGATAGAGAATCATAGTCCCACCCTTGTGTTTGAAAAACAAAGTTCGGCTATTAATATAGCATTTAAATGCAATCCGATGCTATCCCAAAATGATTAAAAATTAATACAGTCATGCAAGAGCTGGTTTAACACAGATACTATGGGAGTTTTCTTTCATTCTGGGAGAATACGTTAAATGAAATGAAGCATAACAATATGCATGACTGAAATCAGAGCTTTTTTTTTCCATTAATAACAGTCTTGTGACTTCCAGATTTGTACATGTTTCAAAATCAGTAAAAAATATGCAGGCCGAGTCAACAAGATGGACTCCTAGACCAGGGGTTGAGTGAGTTAAGGCTTTGAAACAAGATACACTCTTCGCTGGGAGTTTCTCGTGTATGTACAAGTGTCAGTGTTCATTGATTGTACTGATTGAATATAAGAAACTCAAGGACAGAATGCAATAAAAAAGGACAAAATAAGGATATTAAGGGAGATAATTTGTTTCAAAAAGAGGATCCATGAAAAGTATCTTTATTTTTTCTTTCTGAAAAGCGTCTTTAATTAGCCGGCATCAAATTGTCATAGCCAACAGTAATGGTGTCTACTTTCTTCCCTTACAATGTAATTGTTTGTTTGCGATGCTAAAAAACTCTTAAAAGACGAATATAAAACAGTAATGGAAGGCGGGACAGAAAAGAGAAACTTGTTGTTGATGAAGGGTGGGCCACTCGAAGATTTCTCTGATCTGTCCAGTTTTCTTTCTATTAGGCCGCCCAGTACAGTTTTATATTCCTCTTCACTACTTATCGGCCTACTGCAGTTTTATTCTGTTTCATCTCTTAAAAACCCGTAAAGAGGCAGCATTCTCATCAAGGTTCCAAAGTCGCAGCGGACATGTGTCAGCTTTGAATACGTGCAGCGTTATTGAATAATGATACAGTCTTTTCCCCCTCCCCCCCCACCCCCACAATTAAAAAGCAACTAAGGCCCAGAAAAATTGAAAGGTTTTGCGTATGTATGACAAAGTAGCAATAGGAAGAAAAGAAGCCTCACAATTGTAAACCAAAAACAGAGGAAAAAGTTGTTTTCAATTACCATCCTCCTCCAATCGTGTGACTTCCACAACAAGAAAACAAAACTATGACAGTCTACTCACACTGCACTTTCGGCGATTTGTGGTGTTAGTGCTTGTTGTTGCTGCTGTTGTGGTGGTGGTGGTGGTGCTGGAGGTGGTGGTGCGACCCGTTGTATGAGAGCGGGTGGAGGAGTTGGTGATGACTTATTTGAGGGGACAGCCCGTTTCTTCATCTTTGACAATGACAACGATGTGCAGATATATCGTACTTGTGGAAGTCAATCTGCATGGAGGGATATAAAACAAGTTTCAATCCTGAATCGATAAACATACACTTATAAAATATATCATACAACATCTACCAGATATCTATTTGTAAGATGTGGCGATGAAAATCAGTGCTTTTGAGGACAATGGGATTTACAATGAAAAGCGAACCTTCCTCATGAAGGCTAGGTCAGCCCATGTTTGTCAGACATGGAGGATGACCAAGGCGAGAAAGTGAAAAGCAGACAGATTTACTAATGCTAATTCAAATTCAAAATATATCATCATTCGTGTCCAGTCACCAGGAAAAATTTGTTATAGAGAGTTTTGGCACGAAGAAAGGGAAAAATAAGAAGTTGGTCAATAAATTAAGGATTTAACCTGGAATGAATGAGTCCTCAGGAAAACTGCACCTGTTCCTTAACCTTCACCCTACAGAAACCGGGATAAGCTACAGATCTATAGGCTGTCAAGGCATTGAGGGAGCTTTACTTAAAGCTGAACCAAGCTCAAAGCCAGGGGTTCAACAATGAATGTTGCAAGGGAAAAGAAGGAAAGGATAGACCAGAAGTGGCTAAAGTTTGGGCATTGCGTGATATAAAAAAAACCCCCAAAAAGATGGATTTATAGTCTGTACCCCGACACAAGTGCAGGCTCACCGACTGTACATCATTTATCCCCCAGCAGGCCATTTCGTTCAAAATCATTCTCAACTCCCATGGGTGCATACAGTACACGGGTCTATTAGGCTTTTCGTACTAACACTCTGACAAAATCTTTCTCTACCTATAGCTGGGTACTCATTCACACCCGAGTCAAGTGAGGAAAGCAGGGTGTGAAGTACCTTTCCTAAGAGTACAACGTTGTGA
This sequence comes from Doris montereyensis, assembly GCA_037039925.1. Lineage (NCBI taxonomy): Eukaryota > Metazoa > Mollusca > Gastropoda > Nudibranchia > Dorididae > Doris > Doris montereyensis. The sequence continues at coordinate 68,155 of JAXRKP010000762.1, read as the reverse complement.
AAAAATCCCCATTCATGGGGCTTGAACCAATGTTGCTGTAACCAGTGTCGCCGTGATTATCAGCTCACAACACTAGGGCTTCTATACAATGCCTCTAGGGGCTTTGGAGAAGAAGAAAAAAAACCTATAGGGATTACAAAGCCAAATAAATTTTCATGGATCATCATTGCTCTTTCTCTCTCTCTCTCTCTCTCTCTCTCTCTCTCTCTCTCTCTCTCTCTCTCTCTCTCTCTCTCTCTCTCTCTCTCTCTCTCTCTCTCTCTCTCAAGCTCTCTCACACACACATACACACACACACACACGCAAATACATTGTTTCAAAGTGGACATGAGTACAGTGGTCTCCTCCTAACCTCTGGGGAGACTGAAAAAAACGGGCTGTTAGCCAGACTGGGATGTTAGGCGGAGAGCTTAAAATTAAATTAAATCGCATCCAATCAAAAAGCGTGATGACCACAAGAGGCATGTGATCAAAAGAGTGATTGAATTTGTACATTTCACGGTTACTCTGTTTACCAATAAAGTTATGGAGCTATGTATGGGCGCGAAGGATGGAAGGGCGACCAACATCTTGGCCGAACCTGTCAACCACTCTGTCAACTATTAAAATTAGGACGATGGGGAATGGAAGGGCGACCTACATCTGGTCAGAGTAGGATGATCATGGATGAATAGAATGGCCAGTTTTGAGCTATTATTCAATCACTGCCTACTGTTACGTGTTTGCACTGAACAACTGAATGTTACAAAAGCAATTAACCAGGCAATAGACAAGAGCGACAAACGCTCAATTTTGTGCTGCCCAATTAGGTGAAGCCTGGTGTCTACATGCATAAGTATAATCCTGTATACGTTATTACACGCATCATGTCCCTGTGGGAAATCTAATTATAATCTTCCTATGTTTTCTCAATAAAGGAAATCTTTTTCATCCCCTTTTTATGAAAAGATTGAGGGACAGCGTTTCAATCAAGTATGCCTTGAATCTGCCCCAAAAGTGGAATGTTGTCAAGACTGAAGTGGGTTGTTAGGGGATGATTTTATGTAGAAAAAATGTGGTATCCTGCACAAAAAAAAAGTGGGATGGTAGATGGACTGGAATGCTAGACTGAGTCCACTGTATTTTCATTATTTTTACGTGGTAAAATTGATTTAATTATTACAGTTAAACATTACGAATAAATCATCACTGCCATTATATAATACAAATGTTAACGTAAAATAGTCATTAAAAAGAACCCTCTCACAACAAAGCAAACAAAAATTCAAATGTTTTCTCAATTATTCTATTCTATCAATCTCCATTTGGCAGTGACCCTATGGAATAACACTTGCAAGCTATATGTCCATGTTGCCTCACAGAGTCTGTTATATTTAAAAGAGATAGTCATCGTTTTCATTTGAAATATTTTTTTTTTTTTATCGGAAGTGATGTTTAATTATTATTTTTCCTAACGCCATCCATCAGATAAGTGAAGTACCTTCAAGGCCCTTCAGGCCTTTATAGCCAGAGCATATCCCGCTTTCTGTAGCATGAAGCGGAACAGGTGACAGTAATCACCTCCTGGCCAGGACGCTAGTATGACGCAGGTTTTTACTCCCAATGGTAGTGCTTGTATCCCTTTGCACCTGGGTAGAGTGGGGCAAATGCGTGGTAAGTGTCTTTCCCAAGGAACACAACGACGGACCCGACTTTGCTAAGATTCAACCTCGGGACCTCATGATCCCCAGTGCGGCAGCCTAATCGCTCGGCCACCAAAGCCACTATCCATCAGACGCACACGGGAAATTTATTTAGAAAATGTAAACAAACAACGGCAATCTGGTTGCCAAGAAGTTCCAGCTAGGTCAGCGTCTTCTGGTCGGGGATTCTACACACAGATGAGTTGAAGGAGATAGAAAAAAAAACAGTGTAGCAGAATGAGAACGTCACAACTAAGATCAAAGACAAGAAGGAAGCCTAGAAGAAATGCTTACAAACGAAAAGGTGAGAAGATTGGATAGATCACGTGAGTAAAAGAACAATCGCCAAAGAGGAAGTGAGGAAAGCAAAAACAGAAACAGTGGGAAGAGTTGAGATAAGGACTTCAAATAAAACTACCAAGGAAATCAAAAGCTGTTCTGGGGAGCAATGAAAAGCATGAGAAAGACCAAAACATACCCAATGAGATAAATTAAGAACACCGAGGGAGCAATAATAAAAGAAGACAACGAAATCATGGAGAAAGTATTTTCAGCAATTACATAGCCCCTTCAGAACATATAGAACAAAGAGTACAGATCAACCAGTAGAGTGACAAATAATCCAGATGAGATAACTGAAGATGTTGATACCTCAATGGAAGAATTCCAAACAGCTATACGAAAATTACCTAAGGGTAATGATTAACTCAGAGGAAAACTAAGCGAAGAAATCAGCTAGAGACTCCAAAAGGCAATGGCAATATCGCCGGCTGGCTGTTAAAATCACAGAATCCACATTTCCGAAATTGTACATGAGAGACAAAAAACTGATTCGTGTTTATAAGTGAAGTACACGATTTAAATTCACCAAATGTGGCACATGAACCCATGCATCCGACATCATATCGTGTCTACAATCTGATTCGCTGATACTGTGAGGGTTTTTGAGGGCTCAATGTTGGGTTAGGGTTTTGTCACTTCCAGTTATTATCGAGATGCTAGTAATCATTTAGAAGGACAGAAAATAAACTCTCTCTCTGCCTCTCTGTGTCTCTGTCTGTCTGTCTGTCTCTATCTCTCTCTGTCTTTCTCTTGGCAAGAGTTGTGAATGCGGTGAGCAAGAGAATATTAAACATGATGAGAGATAGTAAACATGGTGACAATGGGTGTGAATGTGGTGAGCAAGACAATAGTGAACATGGTGACATTAAGTGTGAATGTGGTGAGCAAGACAATAGTGAACATGGTGACATTAAGTGTGAATGTGGTGAGCAAAACAATAGTGAACATGGTGACATTAAGTGTGAATGTGGTGAGCAAGACAATAGTGAACATGGTGACATTAAGTGTGAATGTGGTGAGCAAGACAATAGTGAACATGGTGACATTAAGTGTGAATGTGGTGAGCAAGACAATAGTGAACATGGTGACATTAAGTGTGAATGTGGTGAGCAAGACAATAGTGAACATAGTGACATTAAGTGTGAATGTTGTGAGCAAGATGATAGTGAACATGGTGACATTAAGTGTGAATGTAGTGAGCAAGACAATAGTGAACATGGTGAGATTAAGTGTGAATGTGGTGAGCAAGACAATAGTGAACATAGTGACATTAAGTGTGAATGTGGTGAGCAAGACAATAGTGAACATGGTGACATTAAGTGTGAATGTGGTGAGCAAGACAATAGTGAACATGGTGACATTAAGTGTGAATGTGGTGAGCAAGACAATAGTGAACATAGTGACATTAAGTGTGAATGTTGTGAGCAAGACGATAGTGAACATGGTGACATTAAGTGTGAATGTAGTGAGCAAGACAATAATGAACATGGTGACATTGAGTGTGAATGTGGTGAGCAAGACAATAGTGAACATGGTGACATTGAGTGTGAATGTGGTGAGCAAGACGATAGTGAACATGGTGACATTAAGTGTGAATGTGGTGAGCAAGACAATAGTGAACATGGTGACATTGAGTGTGAATGTGGTGAGCAAGACGATAGTGAACATGGTGACATTAAGTGTGAATGTTGTGAGCAAGACGATAGTGAACATGGTGACATTAAGTGTGAATGTAGTGAGCAAGACAATAGTGAACATGGTGACATTAAGTGTGAATGTGGTGAGCAAGACAATAGTGAACATGGTGACATTAAGTGTGAATGTGGTGAGCAAGATGATAGTGAACATGGTGACATTAAGTGTGAATGTAGTGAGCAAGACGATAGTGAACGTGGTGAATTAATGGATGTGGTGAGCAAGACAATAGTGAACATGGTGACAAGAGATAGGATGTGGTGAGTAAGACAATAGTGAACATGGTGACAAAAATGGTGAGCAAGACGATAGTGAACATGGTGACATTGAATGTGAATGTGGTGAGCAAGATGATAGTGAACATGGTGACATTAAGTGTGAATGTGGTGAGCAAGACAATAGTGAACATGGTGACATTAAGTGTGAATGTGGTGAGCAAGACAATAGTGAACATGGTGACATTAAATGTGAATGTGGTGAGCAAGACAATAGTGAACATGGTGACATTAAGTGTGAATGTGGTGAGTAAGACAATAGTGTGTTAAGTGTGAATGTGGTGAGCAAGACAATAGTGAACATGGTGACATTAAGTGTGAATGTGGTGAGCAAGACGATAGTGAACATGGTGACAATAAGTGTGAATGTGGTGAGCAAAACAATAGTGAACATGATGACATTAAGTGTGAATGTGGTGAGCAAGACAATAGTGAACATGGTGACATTAAGTGTGAATAGTGAACATGGTGACATTAAGCAATGTGGTGAGCAAGACAATAGTGAACATGGTGACATTAAGTGTGAATGTGGTGAGCAAGACAATAGTGAACATGGTGACATTAAGTGTGAATGTGGTGAGCAAGACAATAGTGAACATGGTGACATTAAGTGTGAATGTAGTGAGCAAGACAATAGTGAACATGGTGACATTAAGTGTGAATGTGGTGAGCAAGACAATAGTGAACATGGTGACATTAAGTGTGAATGTGGTGAGCAAGACAATAGTGAACATGGTGACATTAAGTGTGAATGTGGTGAGCAAGACAATAGTGAACATGGTGACATTAAGTGTGAATGTGGTGAGCAAGACAATAGTGAACATGGTGACATTAAGTGTGAATGTGGTGAGCAAGACAATAGTGAACATGGTGACATTAAGTGTGAATGTAGTGAGCAAGACAATAGTGAACATGGTGACATTGAGTGTGAATGTGGTGAGCAAGACAATAGTGAACATGGTGACATTGAGTGTGAATGTGGTGAACAAGACAATAGTGAACATGGTGACATTAAGTGTGAATGTGGTGAGCAAGACAATAGTGAACATGGTGACATTAAGTGTGAATGTGTGTGAGCAAGACAATAGTGAACATAGTGACATTAAGTGTGAATGTGGTGAGCAAGACAATAGTGAACATAGTGACATTAAGTGTGAATGTTGTGAGCAAGACAATAGTGAACATGGTGACATTAAGTGTGAATGTTGTGAGCAAGACAATAGTGAACATGGTGACATTAAGTGTGAATGTAGTGAGCAAGACAATAATGAACATGGTGACATTAAGTGTGAATGTGGTGAGCAAGACAATAGTGAACATGGTGACATTAAGTGTGAATGTGGTGAGCAAGACAATAGTGAACATGGTGACATTAAGTGTGAATGTTGTGAGCAAGACAATAGTGAACATGGTGACATTAAGTGTGAATGTGGTGAGCAAGACAATAGTGAACATGGTGACATTAAGTGTGAATGTGGTGAGCAAGACAATAGTGAACATGGTGACATTAAGTGTGAATGTGGTGAGCAAGACGATAGTGAACATGGTGACATTAAGTGTGAATGTAGTGAGCAAGACGATAGTGAACATGGTGACATTAAGTGTGAATGTGGTGAGCAAGACAATAGTGAACATGGTGACATTAAGTGTGAATGTAGTGAGCAAGATGATAGTGAACATGGTGACATTAAGTGTGAATGTGGTGAGCAAGACAATAGTGAACATGGTGACATTAAGTGTGGAATGTGGTGAGTAAGACAATAGTGAACATGGTGACAAGAGTGTGATGTGGTGAGTGACGATAGTGAACATGGTGACATTGAGTGTGAATGTGGTGAGCAAGACGATAGTGAACATGGTGACATTAAGTGAATGTGGTGAGCAAGACGATAGTGAACATGGTGACATTAAGTGTGAATGTGGTGAGCAAGACAATAGTGAACATGGTGACATTAAGTGTGAATGTGGTGAGCAAGACAATTGTGAACATGGTGACATTAAGTGTGAATGTGGTGAGCAAGACAATAGTGAACATGTGACATTAAGTGTCAATGTGGTGAGCAAGACAATAGTGAACATGGTGACATTAAGTGTGAATGTGGTGAGCAAGACAATAGTGAACATGGTGACATTAAGTGTGAATGTGGTGAGCAAGACGATAGTGAACATGGTGACATTAAGTGTGAATGTGGTGAAGACAATAGTGAACATGGTGACATTAAGTGTGAATGTGGTGAGCAAGACAATAGTGAACATGGTGACATTAAGTGTGAATGTGGTGAGCAAGACAATAGTGAACATGGTGACATTGAGTGTGAATATGGTGAGCAAGACAATAGTGAACATGGTGACATTAAGTGTGAATGTGGTGACAAGACAATAAGACATAGTGACATTAAGTGTGAATGTTGTGAGCAAGATGATAGTGAACATGGTGACATTAAGTGTGAATGTGGTGAGCAAGACAATAGTGAACATGGTGACATTCAGTGTGAATGTGGTGAGCAAGACGATAGTGAACATGGTGACATTAAGTGTGAATGTTGTGAGCAAGACAGATAGTGAACATGGTGACATTAAGTGTGAATGTGGTGAGCAAGACGATAGTGAACATGGTGACATTAAGTGTGAATGTGGTGAGCAAGACAATAGTGAACATGGTGATTAAGTGTGAACATGTGAACATAGTGACATTAAGTGTGAATGTGGTGAGTAAGACAATAGTGTACATGTTAAGTGTCAATGTGGTGAGCAAGACAATAGTGAACATGGTGACATTAAGTGTGAATGTGGTGAGCAAGACGATAGTGAACATGGTGACATTAAGTGTGAATGTGGTGAGCAAGGTGACATGGTGACATTAAGTGTGAATGTGGTGAGCAAGACAATAGTGAACATGGTGACATTAAGTGTGAATGTGGTGAGTAAGACAATAGTGAGCATGGTGACATTAAGTGTGAATGTGGTGAGCAAGACAATAGTGAACATGGTGACATTAAGTGTGAATGTGGTGAGCAAGACAATAGTGAACATGGTGACATTAAGTGTGAATGTGGTGAGCAAGACGATGGTGAGGTGACATTAAGTTTGAATGTGGTGAGCAAGACAATAGTGAACATGGTGACATTAAGTGTGAATGTGGTGAGCAAGACGATAGTGAACATGGTGACATTAAGTGTGAATGTGGTGAGCAAGACAATAGTGAACATGGTGACATTAAGTGTGAATGTGGTGAGCAAGACAATAGTGAACATGGTGACATTAAGTGTGAATGTGGTGAGCAAGACAATAGTGAACATGGTGACATTAAGTGTGAATGTGGTGAGCAAGACGATAGTGAACATGGTGACATTAAGTGTGAATGTGGTGAGCACAACAATAGTGAACATGGTGACATTAAGTGTGAATGTGGTGAGCAAGACAATAGTGAACATGGTGACATTAAGTGTGAATGTGGTGAGCAAGACAATAGTGAACATGGTGACATTAAGTGTGAATGTGGTGAGCAAGATGATAGTGAACATGGTGACATTAAGTGTGAATGTGGTGAGCAAGACGATAGTGAACATGGTGACATTAAGTGTGAATGTGGTGAGCAAGACAATAGTGAACATGGTGACATTAAGTGTGAATGTGGTGAGCAAGACGATGTGAATGGTGGTGAGTGGTGAGCAAGACGATAGTGAGAACATTAAGTGTGAATGTGGTGAGCAAGACAATAGTGAACATGGTGACATTAAGTGTGAATGTGGTGAGTAAGACAATAGTGAGCATGGTGACATTAAGTGTGAATGTGGTGAGCAAGACAATAGTGAACATGGTGACATTAAGTGTGAGTGTGGTGAGCAAGACAATAGTGAACATGACATTAAGTGTGAATGTGGTGAGCAAGACGATAGTGAACATGGTGACATTAAGTGTGAATGTGGTGAGCAAGACAATAGTGAACATGGTGACATTAAGTGTGAATGTGGTGAGCAAGACAATAGTGAACATGGTGACATTAAGTGTGAATGTGGTGAGCAAGACGATAGCGAACATGGTGACATGAGTGTGAATGTGGTGAGCAAGACAATAGTGAACATGGTGACAAGAGATAGGATGTGGTGAGCAAGACAATAGTGAACATGGTGACATTAAGTGTGAATGTGGTGAGCAAGACAATAGTGAACATGGTGACAAGAGATAGGATGTGGTGAGCAAGACAATAGTGAACATAGTAACATTGAGTGGGAATGTGGTGAGCAAGACGATAGTGAACATGGTGACATTGAGTGTGAATGTGATGAGCAAGACGATAGTGAAATGGTGACATTGAGTGTGAATGTGGTGAGCAAAACAATAGTGAACATGGTGACATTAAGTGTGAATGTGGTGAGCAAGACAATAGTGAACATGGTGACATTAAGTGTGAATGTGGTGAGTAAGACGATAGTGAACATGGTGACATTAAGTGTGAATGTGGTGAGCAAGACGATAGTGAACATGGTGACATTAAGTGTAAATGTGGTGAGCAAGACAATAGTGAACATGGTGACATTAAGTGTGAATGTGGTGAGTAAGACAATAGTGAACATGGTGACATTAAGTGTGAATGTGGTGAGCAAGACAATAGTAAACATGGTGACATTAAGTGTGAATGTGGTGAGCAAGACAATAGTGAACATGGTGATATTAAGTGTGAATGTGGTGAGCAAGACAATAGTGAACATGGTGACATTAAGTGTGAATGTGGTGAGCAAGACAATAGTGAACATGGTGACATTAAGTGTGAATGTGGTGAGCAAGACGATAGTGAACATGATGACATTAAGTGTGAATGTGGTGAGCAAGACAATAGTGAACATGGTGACATTAAGTGTGAATGTGGTGAGCAAGACGATAGAACATGGTGACATTAAGTGTGAATGTGGTGAGCAAGACAATAGTGAACATGGTGACATTAAGTGTGAATGTGGTGAGCAAGACGATAGTGAACATGGTGACATTAAGTGTGAATGTGGTGAGCAAGACAATAGTGAACATGGTGACATTGTGAATGTGGTGAGCAAGACAATAGTGAACATGGTGACAAGAGTGGATGTGGTGAGCAAGACAATAGTGAACATAATGACATTGAGTGAATGTGGTGAGCAAGACAATAGTGAACATGGTGACATTATGTGAATGTGGTGAGCAAGACAATAGTGAACATGGTGACATTAAGTGTGAATGTGGTGAGCAAGACAATAGTGAACATGGTGACAAGAGATAGAATGTGGTGAGCAAGACAATAGTGAACATGGTAACATTAAGTGGGAATGTGGTGAGCAAGACAGTAGTGAACATGGTGACAAAGAGTCTGAATGTGTTGAGCAAGAGGATAGTGAGAATGGTGACAAGAGATAGTGAAATGGTGGTGACATTGGTGTGAATCTTGTGAGTGAGAGAATAGTGAACATGGTGAAAACAAGATGATAGAACATGATGACATTAAGTGTGAATGTGGTGAGCAAGACAATAGTGAACATGGTGAAATTAAGTGTGAACAAGATGGCATGGGTCTGAATGAGATAAGCAAGACGATAATGAACATGTTGTCATTAAGTGTGGATGTGGTGAGCAAGACGATAGTGAACATGGTGACATTAAGTCTGGATGTGGTGAGCAAGACAATAGTGAACATGGTGACATTAAGTGTGAATGTGGTGAGCAAGACAATAACACGTGAATGTGGTAATCAAGAGGATATTGACATTAAGTGTGAATGTGGTGAGCAAGACAATAGTGAACATGGTGACATTAAGGTGAATGTGAAAGACAATAGTGAACAAAGATATTAAGTGTGAATGTGGTGAGCAAGACAATAGTGAACAGGTGACAAGAAGTGAGAATGTGGTGAGCAAGACAATAGTGAACATGGTGACATTAAGCAATGTGGTGAGCAAGACAATAGTGAACATGGTGACATGGTGTGAATGTGGTAGCAAGACAATCATTGACATTAAGTGTGAATGTGGTGAGCAAGACGATAGTGAACATGGTGAATTAAGTGTGAATGTGGTGAGCAAGACAATAGAACATGGTGATCATAATACATGACTTTTAACTTTAACAAGAATTTGTTTTCATGGTGACACTTAAGAATGTGGTAATAAGACAATATAACATGGTTTAACAGAATCTTGAGCAAGAAATACTGAATCATGGTCAAGATTAGAATCTATCTCTAAATCAATTTAGGAATCATAGGACATTGTCCTTTTCATGTGACATTGAGTCTTCATGTGGTGAGCAAGACAATAGTGTACATGTTAAGTGTAATGTAAAGCAAGACAATAGTGAACATGGTGACATTAAGTGTGAATGTGGTGAGTAAGACATCTAGATGCTAAGTGTGAATGTGGTAAGCAAGATCGATAGTGAACATGGTGAAATTAGAATCGTTTGAATGTGGTGAGCAAGACAGTAGTGTACATGGTGACAAAGCAGTCTAATTGTGTTGAGCAAGAGGATAGTGAGAATGGTGACAAGAGATAGGACATAGCAAGACAATAATGAACATGGTGACATGGGTTTGAATCTTGGTGAGCAGAGAAAATAGTTTGGTGAAAGAGGCGGTTGTGTGGTGAGCAAGATGATAGTGAACAAGATGGCATGGGTCTGAATGAGATAAAAAATAATGAATTAATGTCATTGGGTGTGGATGTTGTCAGAAAGCCGGTATGAAAATGGTGACAGGGGTCTGGATTTGTTATGATTGTGAAAATGGTGACAGGGGTTAGTATATTGCAAGGATAAAAGAAACACGGTGACAGCGATGTGGATGTTAATAATCAAAAGGATATTAGACATGGTAACGTATTGAGCAAGATAAATGGTTTGTTTCAGAAACACTACCTAATAAGATTTTTTATATGCTTCGTTGTCTCGAAGCAATTACACAGGATACAAAATAGATGTTCATGGTCAATTCCATAAATCAACTCCAACTCTGGCAAAAGCAGCAGGGTCTGATGGTATTCCAGCAGAGGCTCTGAAATTGAATGCTTCACATAATCATTTTTTCATATACCTGGATAGATTAATAAAAAAAAATTTAGGTCTAGAACTTATCATAAACATGACTTTTAACTTTAACAAATGAATTTGTTTTCTTAGTTACCTGACTCTAAAGAATAGTGGTAATAAACAATGTAATGAGTTTAACAGAATCTTAAATACTGAATCTAGATCTAGATTAGAATATATCTCTAAATCTAATTTAGATTTAGAATCTAGAAACTTCGTACTTCGTTTTTCTTCTTCCCTTTTCTGTCTTCCTTCCTTCTTCATTTATAAAGAAAAAAATATTTAAATTTAAAAATCTATCTTTAAATAAGATCTTGAATCTACGTCATTACATCTAGAATCTAGATAGTGGATTAAATATCTAGATCTACGACTTAGAATCTAGATCTTGATCGAGTTCTAGATCTAGAATCTAGAATAGATAGATCTAGATCTAGATTAGATCGTAATCAATTAGCATATCGGCGCATTTAATTGTACATTCTAAATAGTGCGTAAAATGTAAAATGGTTCGGAAATCATGTCGTTTCATACCGATAGGAATAACAACGTAACGAATAGTTACAATAGAGGATGATGAGCAGTCTAGATTATGTTCCTGACATGCCTGAGGAATCCATATTGATGGATAATTTACACGGTTGCTGGGGTGAAGGTTAAAAGTCAGAGTTCATGTAGCAGCATATTGCAAAAACTACAAATTAAAAGTCCAGGACATTTATCACCACTCAAATATTATTTAATCTCTCAAATTTGTTATGATTTTGTAGCAAGATACACTTTCTTTTTAAAATATAGCAATATCAAAGAGAAATCTTAACTCTGAAGATTGATATTAATAATGTATTAATGTAATACGTTTGATACTATTATCCAAGATAAATAAGTTTGTTTCGGCGAACACTATGAGAATTTAGATTTCTTTATTCCCTTCGTTGTCTCGTCTCGAGTTGATTGTGTTTATAAAATAGATGTTCATGGAAATTCCATGATGAATCCACATTAGGTTTTTAAGAAATAAGATTAGGTCTAGTGTGGTTTTGACCAAGCAAGGAATTCAATATTTCAATCTGTATGAAAAAACTCCGAACATTAATAAAAAAAAAAATATAGGAGACCGACAACGAAACAGCAGAAGTGGGCTCATTGAATCTTTACTTTTTAACTGATCCAAGATTCTCAATTAAATTCAATCGTTCATGTAGATCTATCTAGATCTAAATCTATGTATTTAGATTTTAAATATGGAACTTAAATCTAGATCTGGACCGTAAGAATAAGGTATTTTTTTACTATCACTCCCATCTCATCCTCAGGAACTGGATTATATTATAGACCTCGATCTATATTTATACTATAATAATTATGGCAGGTTTCACAAAATGGTCCATCCCCATTTCTCTCTTTTGTCAAAATTTACATGTTATATTTCTTACAAGTGTTATGTACCATGTTAAAGCTTAGAACCTGAGGATGCCAGATATATGACTTTAAGAGATAGCAAAATACTGTGAGGCGAGTAAATATGCTTTTAAAAGTCATGTTTTTCAGTCAAGGGGCATAACTGAAAATTCTAGGTCCAATGCCAGTGACGCAATATTACTTATTAGAACTGCATGGATCCGTAGACCAAGGTTTCCCTGTTTCCCCGGCTTTTATTTAGTGACGGAACGCTTGGGCATCTGGTTTCTCACTCTCATTTAGAATTCCCTGACTTTTCCCTAGTTCTCAACAAGATGTGAAGTCTATGTTTGTGTTTTCTGACACCTCGGGCGTGGAGTCCACGGCCGGCGCCTTCTACGTTGATCAGATGACTTGCACGCTCTTAATCGTGTGGATTCATGAAAATCGAGTTGTCCCGTTTTAACGAAAATCTGTGATTGTACTCCTGATATGCTATCCTAAAAAATATTTACGTGTTACGGGTTTATCGTGTGTGCCATTCTGCTTCCCATGGAATTAAAGTAAACTTCACGACTTATATGACGTTGAGGATGCGATACGTATAGGCTGATATTTGACTTAATAGAGAGGGAGAGAGAGAAAAAGAGAGGTGGAGGAGAGAGAGAGGGGGGGGAAGAAAGAAAGGCATTCAGCAAAAAACCCTCACCGAAAAGAAATTTCAAAAATGGTTCTTTTTTTTCCCTGCGATGTCAAAGCCACTCAAGAACCATTTCAATTAGCTTATCAAAAACAATCACAGAACATGAGTCATGAATGATTTGTTAATTGGGTCCCATTTTTGTAAACCTGCCATTTGGGTCTGTTAAGACTTGTCAGCCACTTTCGATACCATTGACCATGGTATTCTGCTGCAAAGATTAGAACAGACTATTGCATGGTTCAAATCTTATCGCACTGACCGTCAGCAAAATGTAACATTGGTATTAGTACATAGTGTCATAATAATAAATTTAAGTGTCTAAACATGATGCATGTTAAAAGATTCTATTGTTTGATTTGAATTATTTCAAAATAAACTGCAAATTTTTTTTAACAGAAAAGAGCAACAGCTATTTAAAATGTGACACAGTTGAAGACTTGATTCTCATCTACATCACCAACACCACCGATCTTGTTACTAAGGGGACTGCTTGTTTTGTAACTGATGGTGGTGACTTTGTGTTTGTCTCTCGTGTAAGTTTTCTGCGTGTTTATTTATTTTACATTTTTTGTCTTGTTTTCAACATTGTTTTTTTTATTATAATGCATTATAGATCCATTATTATTAGTTTATAAGTACTTAGTATTATTATTATTATTTGTGATCCGCCTCACTCATCAAAATCAGTTGAAATGTACAACCTAATCAACTTTCCCCCAAAAAGTTGTCTAGCCATCATTTACCAATCTATAGTCATGTCGTAGCAAATCAATCTGGAATTTTATGACAAATTCTCTGCTAAATTACTTATAATGTTAGGCTGCGTAGCTGTTAGATCTGTCTTGTCACAATGTTTAAACTGTATGTGAAATGTACATTGACCCTTCGTTAATGAAGTTTGCAATACATAAAAGAAGAAGAAGGAAAAGAAGATAATTCCGGGCATGCTGGGGGAACAAAATGGCACTAAAGAAAACTCAACTTTGGACCATGAGAATATGCCATCTCCTTTAAAAACAGAGTTGTATTCACTTCAGTTAGGTTTGTTATGTAAAGTTCTCTTAGCCTAAGTCTAACACTCAATGTTCAAGATTTCTAATTACATATATAATAAAATTACAAATCAATGATATAGAGTACAATTTTTTGGTTTAACATAGTCTGTATATACCTGAAAAGTATGTAGATGAATTTTTTTATTTCAATGAAATCGTATGTTGACGGCAAAGACTTAGAGACAGTGGGGTGAAAGTACGGAGCTACTATTCTGAGTTCACAAAACAACCATCGCGCTTCGCCAAAAAGGCCAGGGATCAGCAGAGTTTTTGTTATTTTACCTTATTTCTGAAATTGTTTGGGGATACATTAAGAATGAAAAGTTAGTATTAGAGAAGTTGAGTGCATCAAGGGGAAATGTATTTTTACATTACTAGTGTATTTGAAGCCAATTAAAACATTTGAAATGGGAAAAGCTTTCAATTTCTATATTTTCAGACTTTTAAAAGCATAGAGGCTGCTCATCGTCAAAATCACAAAGGTCATGAACTTGAGAAATCTTTTCCAAAATTTCAATCCAAGGTAATTTGTGTCTTGATCTTAATCTTAGTGATTTCTTTCCGAACTTGATGGCCAATTTTGAAAGTCAATAAAATTAATAAATTTACAGGAAGATTTGATCTTTCCTTTCCGAATAAGTTTCAGTCAGTATATTATTGTTTGATGTTGGCTGTTGGTCTATTGAATGTTTTTTTATTATTATGAATGCACGATATTATACCTTGCATTGAAGATTTAAGATTTAATAACTCGTAGTGTGGTAACATCCTGTTTCTAGGTTTTGGAACGAAAATTCTTTTCACATTAAGTTGTG
The DNA here is from genome assembly GCA_037039925.1 of Doris montereyensis. Taxonomy (NCBI): domain Eukaryota; kingdom Metazoa; phylum Mollusca; class Gastropoda; order Nudibranchia; family Dorididae; genus Doris; species Doris montereyensis. The sequence goes on along the minus strand of JAXRKP010000762.1, from coordinate 53,137 downwards.
TTTGCAGAGTTTATTTTGTCAGAAAGAGAAACAGAAATGAAATAATCAGAATACAATGGTTTCTTTTTAATTGTGGCTTTCTTCCCTTAATCTGATAGCTTAGATATAAGCATGTCAAAGAGAAGTGCTGCAAGTTGTTCAAGTCTTTAGTAAAACCAGTCTTAGATTATGGTAGCTGTGCCTGGGGCCCACACCATCAGACTTATATGTGCAGGAAATTGAGAAAATACAAAAGAATGCAGCTGGCTTTGTAACTAATAGTTGCACATATCATAGGCAAAAAGAAAATACCAACATGAATCAATTGTAATAGACGCCGTTAGAACACATAGGACCAGAAATATTTTCTTTGAAATTATATGTAACAAACTGTTATCCCATTAGATCAGCTTAAACTTAATATACAAGAACAGTTAGATAAGGCTGTCAAACATATAGATAGTCCCATCTTCAAACGATGATTGTCACCTGCTCTCATTTTAACCTAGTAGAGTAAGGCTGTGGAATGAAGTGCCAACAGTAATTAAACTCAACATTAGGGCTTAAATATTTAAAAGTGGAATTTAATCACATCACTTTAAAACCAAATCATGAGGCTTATCACGCTATAGAAAGTGGGATACGCTTTGCCTCTATGGGCCATTATAGCCCTGAAGGAACGTTTTACTTTTTAAGAATCAAAATGAGATGTTAAAACAGTTTGTGGTTAAATTTAAAAAATGTGTGCTGACAGTGACACTCAAGAATTGAGTAATTGAATCATGACTGAGGTCAGTTGTTGTGAAGGAGACGAAGAAAAAGCTCTTGCAAGGTGTCTAGCAAGGTTGGAAAGTCAGACTTTTCATCCTTAGGTCAGATGATATGGTTGAAAATTGATGGATAGGGTTTAGGAAAAGTGTAGAAAACGGGACGGGGCTCTGTCGGTAAAAAAAAATGCTGAGGTGTTAACACACACCAAATTGAAATGTTACAAAAGTGTGTGATCATAGTCCATTTCAATGAGGTGTGCTATAGAGTATAGGAGCCGTTAATTAATTATGATCTGGGTGGTCCTTATTTTTTTTTATTGACCTTATCATTCTTCTTGGGCCTCTAAACTTTGCATTGAAATAAACGCTTAATTTTCATGTGTCTAGAGTCCGGAAGTTGCTTCATTCCTTAGGTAGGATTTTTTCCCCCCATTGAGTTTGGAAATTTTCAGATCAGCTACTGTTTGCTGGCTTGCCCTGCTCTCGGATAAGATGTTTTTGTTTCCCAAACTTCTTACAGCCACAGCTCTTCCATGTTTGTCTTTCCACAGCAAGTTTGCAGTGTTCTCATGCCTGTTCATCTTCATCATTTTGTTTGCTTTGAGACTCGATGAAAGTCTGCAATGGAGCTACTGGTTTGTCTTCTTCCCCATTTGGTTATGGAACGCCTTGGCATTCTTGGGTGCCATTGTCGGGTGTGTGGTGTGGGTTCGGAACCCCAGTACAGGTAATCAATATATGTGAACCCAAAATGATGATTTCTATTTGCTTACCGTGTTGCATTGTTTTAAGTATCAAAGATGACAATTCTTCACTCTTCAGTGGAACTTTGCTTCTGGAGATTGAAAGACAATTAGCATGTAATTAAACACCTACGTAAATTGATCTCTGTGTAGTTTTACGCAGACATTTACAATTTTTTTCCTGCCAATATTTATCAATGAGTATATTCAATCACTATAATGTATTTCTATAGCAAGTATTGCATTAACATTTCCTTCAGGTATAGCTTATATGCAGCATTTAGATGAATGACACCTGCATCTTTGACAATACACTGTTGTTAGTGGAGAATTTTGACCTTGAATTTAATTGGGGGCTTTGAAATGTTTGAACCTGATCATAATTTAAAGACAAGAAGTCAAATGTAAATTTAAGTAAAATCATAATTCTAGGTTACATTATGTCATTCATTGTCCTGTGGGTTGGGGGCATAGGTTGCGGGCAGTAACCTAGAGCTGTCTATCTTGAGCAATTATTTCTAGTGGTTGTCAACAATACCAGCGGCGTCCCCGTCTGCTCATCTCAACGTGCCTCTGGGTCAACGGGTCAACCCATCTTTGTCTTACCCCGTGGGTTCCACCAGAGATCTAGACTCTTGTGGGCGGTTGGCAGCGCTGCCGGAGGGTCCTATTTCTTTCCTTTTCTTCTTTCACTAATCTTTCATCTGGCTTGTTTCCTCTTAATTCACCCTGAGGATCACTGCAATGGTGGACAGGATAGATTTCAATGAAACAAGAAACATTGGCTCTTAATTACCTGTCTGCGGCTTTCTCAATGTATGCAGACCAGGTGTCATGTTTAGAGAGAAAAAGGTGAATTCTATGTTGTTTGAACGATTTCACACTGTCTTATGATTCCATCAGTTAGGGAAGCATTTCATTAAGTAGTGTCAGATCAGTATGAAATTGTTTTTTTCACCATTCAAAGTAGTTTCCAACACCTTTACGATAGATCATAGATGGTTGGCTGGTAGGTCCTGCTTCTTCCCTTTCACTCTTTTTCACGTGTCTCTCATCGTGATGCTTCCTCTTAATTCACCCTGAGAGCACCGCCATTGGTGAACAGTGTAGATTTCAATTGAAGCCCACTCTGTTTTAAGAATCCAAATGGATATTTCTTTTCTTATGGTTGCTTTTTTATATTGCCTATAAACATAGCAGATGATGAATTTATTTCCGTTACAGATCAGAGACTGGGAGTTTGAGTCAATTCAAAGCTATGATCTTTACGTGTGCAGAGCATGGGGTGCTGTTCATTTTTGAAGTTTTGGTCGTAGTCAACATGGAATCCAGCCAATCCAGGTGGCTCCTTCACTTCATCCCTCTGTTCACTCTTTCTGTCTTCTGCATTGGAACGTGTGTGTGGTCCGTGAAAAATGATAGGTCTTGTGAGGTAAGTAAAGACACATGTAATGGGGCTGTGCCCTTAGTTATGGGACTGTGCCCTTAGTAATGGGGCTGTGCCCTTAGTTGTGGGGCTGTGCCCTTAGTAATGGGGCTGTGCCCTTAGTAATGGGGCTGTGCCCGTAGTTATGGGGTTGTGCCCTTAGTAATGGGGCTGTGCCCTTAGTTATGGGGCTGTGCCCTTAATAATGGGGCTGTGCCCTTAGGAAAGGGGCTGTGCCCTTAGTAATTGGGCTGTGCCCTTAGTTATGAGGCTGTGCCCTTAGTAATGGGGCTGTGCCCTTAGTTCTGGGGCTGTGCCCTTAGTTATAGGGTTTTGCCCTTAGTTATGGGGCTGTGCCCTTAGTAACGAGGCTGTGCCCGTAGTTATAGGGCTGTGCCCTTAGGAAAGGGGCTGTGCCCTTAGTTATGGGGTAGTGCCCTTAATAATGAGGCTGTGCCCTTAGTTGTGGGGGCTATGCCCTTAGTTATAGGATTGTGCCCTTAGTAATGGGGCTGTGCCCTTAGTAACGGGGCTGTGCCCATAGTTATAGGATTGTGCCCTTAGTTATGGGGTTGTGCCCTTAGTTATGGGGCTGTGCCCTTAGTTATGGTGTTGTGCCCTTAGTAATGGGGCTGTACCCTTAGTAACGGGGGGCTGTGCCCATAGTTACGGGATTGTGCCCTTAGTAACGGGGCTGTGCCCTTAGTAATGGGGCTGTGCCCTTAGTAATGGGGTTGTGCCCTTAGTAATGGGGCTGTGCCCTTAGTTATAGGGCTGTGCCCTTAGTATTGGGGCTGTGCCCTTAGTAATGGGACTGTGCCCTTAGTTATAGGGTTGTGCCCTTAGTTACAAGGCTGTGCCCTTAGTTATGGGGTTGTGCCCTTAGTAATGGGGTTGTGCCCTTAGTTATAGGGCTGTGCCCTTAGTATAGGTTATGCCTTTGTAATGAGGTTATGCCCTTAGTAATGGGCTGTGCCCTTAGTTATGGGGCTGTGCCCTTTGTAATAACTTGTGCCCTTAGTAATGGGACTGTGCCCTTAGTTATAGGGCTGCCCCTTAGTAATGGGGTTGTGCCCTTAGTAATGGGGCTGTGCCCTTAATTAAGTCATGGGGCTGTGCCCTTAGTTATGGGGTTGTGCCCTTAGTAATGGGGCTGTACCCTTAGTTATAGGGCTGTGCCCTTAGTTATAGGGCTGTGCCCTTAGTTATAGGGCTGTGCCCTTAGTAATGGGGTTGTGCCCTTAGTAATGGGGCTGTGGCCTTAGTAATGGGGATGTGCTGTGCCCTTAGTTATGGGGCTGTGCCCTTAGTTATGGGGCTGTGCCCTTAGTAATGGGGCTGTTCCCTGTAGTTATGTAACTGTGCCCTTAGTTATGGGGTTATGCCCTTAGTAATGGGGGCTGTGCCCTTTAATTATGGGGTTGTGCCCTTAGTAATGGGGCTGTGCCCTTAGTTGTAGGACTGTGCCCTTAGTTATGGGGTTGTGCCCTTAATAATGGGGTTGTGCCCTTAATAATGGGGTTGTGCCCTTAGTTATGGGGCTGTGCCCTTAGTTATTGGGCTGTGCCCTTAGTTATGGGGCTGTTGTGCCCTTTAGTTATGGGGCTGTGCCCTTAGTCATGGGGCTGATCCCTTAGTCATGGGGCTGTGCCCTTAGTCATGGGGCTGATCCCTTAGTCATGGGGCTGTGCCCTTAGTCATGGGGCTGATCCCTTAGTCATGGGGCTGATCCCTTAGTCATGGGGCTGTTCCTTTAGTCATGGGGCTGTGCCTTTAGTTATGGGGCTGTGCCTTTAGTTATAGGGTTGTGCCCCTTTAGTTATGGGGCTGTGCCCTTACTTATGGGGTTGTGCCTTTAGTTATGGGGCTGTGCCTTAGTTATAGGGCTGTGCCCTTAATTATGGGGCTGTTATCTTAGTCATTGTGCTGTTCCCTTAGTCATGGGGCTGTTCCCTGTAGTTATGTAACTGTGCCCTTAGTAATGGGGCTGTGCCCTTAGTTTAGGGGGCTGTGCCCTTAATTATGGGGTTGTGCCCTTAGTAATGGGGTTGTGCCCTTAGTTATAGGGTTGTGCCCCTAGTAATGGGACTGTGCCCTTACTTATGGGGTTGTGCCTTTAGTTATGGGGCTGTTCCCTTACTTATGGGGTTGTGCCTTTAGTTATGGGGCTGTTCCCTTTCTTATGGGGTTGTGCCTTTAGTTATGGGGCTGTTCCCTTTCTTATGGGGTTGTGCCTTTAGTTATGGGGCTGTTCCCTTTACTTATGGGGCTGTGCCTTTAGTTATGGGGCTGTGCCTTTAGTTATGGGGTTGTGCCTTTAGTTATGGGGCTGTGCCTTTAGTCATGGAGCTGTGCCTTTAGTCATGGGGCTGTTCCTTTATTTATGGAGCTGTGCTTTTAGTCATGGAGCTGTGCCTTTAGTTATGGGGCTGTGCCTTTAGTCAAGGAGCTGTGCCTTTAGTCATGGGGCTGTGCCTTTAGTCAGGGAGCTGTGCCTTTAGTCATGGGGCTGTGCCTTTAGTCATGGGGCTGTGCCTTTAGTCATGGGGCTGTGCCTTTAGTCAGGGAGCTGTGCCTTTAGTCATGGGGCTGTGCCTTTAGTCATGGGGCTGTGCCTTCAGTCATGGGGCTGTGCCTTCAGTCATGGGGCTGTGCCTTTAGTTATGGAGCTACCTCATGTGTCCTCTTTGATAACGTTAAAAGTGCACCATTGTTTTGGACACCTTAGAGACGGTGGATTTTACCCTTTGGAGTATCAAACAAAAGAGAACCACAGTAATCCAAGTTTTTTATGAGAAGACAAAAAGTGATGGAATTTTTGTTGTTGGAAGATGAGTCAGTTCTGATGAAGGGGTGGATGGTGCTCGTCTTCTTTTTAAATTTAAAACAAAAAGGATTTATGTTCACTCCATTAGTGGCACCTTTCCTTATAGACATCTTGAGTTTTTAGGTAAGTCTGACAGTCAGCCAAATCTCTCTTTTAAAGTTTGGTCTTATAGATATCTTGAGTCTTTAGGTAAGTCTGACAGTCAGCCAAATCTCTCTTTTAAAGTTTGGTCTTATAGATCCGCAAAGCAAAATAGAATAATGTTCATTTCATTATTTCTTCTTTCTTTCTTTTTTTTTTTTTTTTTTTTTTGGTCATCAGTTGGAGTTGTTTTGCTCAGTGAATATTCTTCAGTTCATCTTTATAGCTTTGCGATTGGACAGCATCATATCATGGAGCTGGGTGGTAAGTAGAAATTGATTTTTTTTTTTGCAATATTCTTAACTCACTTACACCTAATGGTGGACTCAGTAATCCAGAGGCAAGATGTCAGCCTCTCAAACAAAAGGTCTTAGGTTCAAGCCCTGGAGAGTAAAACAAATTTTCTGTTTCTTTAAAGAGTAAAACCTCCCCCCCCCCGCCGTGATCCACAGGCAGGTAGATCGACACCTAGTCCCATCGGAGACAGATCATAAATAGGAGGTTATGTGTGGCGATCACAGTCCTCGTTGCATATTAAAATAAAGATCCCTCCTGGATGTTTACAGGACAGTTGGGGCGAAATTAAAAACCCCTTGGATCACAACAATAAGACGTGGGATGTGGGTAAAATCACATGCTATTAATTATATCAGACCTACTGCCCATACTATTGTATTGATATGACTTCTACCAAGCTTGAGCCGGGTAAAACGGTTTCGTTTTTCAAAAAGGAAATGTCCGTGGAGGTGTGTTCACTCATTGATCCAAGGGAGATGTGTAGCAATGCATTTTTAGAGATACTTCAGTATTGTAAAATTCTTGATTTGGCCGCATTGTGTGTGTTTTCATGAATTATTTGTTTTTAGCGATATATGAATTACATGATGGTTCTATCATTTTGTATTTGCGTTATTGCTCCAGCGGTTAGGCTGCTGGACTGGGGATCATGAGGTCCCAGGTTTGAATCCTTGCAAAACGAGGTTCAATGTTGTGGGTTTTTTTTTAGAAAGGCACTTAACACGCATTTTACCCCCCCCTCTACCCAGGTGAAATTGGGTATAAACACTAGCTTGGGAGTAAAAACCTGCATCAGACCAGCGTCCTGGCCAGGAGGATTATGATCACCTGTTCCACTTCACATTGTTGAAACCAGGATAAGCTTCGGTTCTATGGGTCATAACGGCCTTAAAGGAAGTTGACTTCTTTACTTTAATTTTAGTTTGTTGCTGTGAACTGTTTGCATATTCATTCAAAGGGCGGTGACTGTATTGACACAACTGTAGGACGTCTTCGATGACGTTGAATTATTGCATGGAAATAGAAAACAAACAACTAACAAAAGATTAAATCTGGTAATTTGTGTTACATTGTGACTTTACTTTAGGTGAGATTGTAAAGTTATCTGAGTGTAAAGAATATTTATTTGGAGCTTTTTCGTGTCATTTGCAATGAATGCAAACTTGTTGATGAAATAACAGAATGTATTTTTTGGTGGATTTTTTTTTGGTGGTCTTATTTTAATAAGATTTTTGTATCCTATTTTTAAATGATCCTTTTTATCCTATTTTGATCTAACCATTTTGATCCTGTTTTTATCAGATCATTTTGATCCTATTTGATCAGATTCTTTTTATCCTATTTTGATCAGATTCTTTTTATCCTATTTTGATCAGATCGTTTTTATCCTATTTTGATCAGATTCTATTTTGATTCGTTTTTATCCTACTTTGATCAGATTCTTTTTTATCCTATTTTGATCAGATTCTTTTTATCCTATTTTGATCAGATTCCTATTTTGATCAGATTCTTTTATCCTTTTTGATCAGATTCTTTTTATCCTATTTTGATCAGATTCTTTTATCCTATTTTGATCTGACCATTTTTATCCTGTTTTTATCAGATCTTTTTTATCCTATTTTGATCAGATCGTTTTTATCCTATTTTGATCAGATTCTTTTTATCCTATTTTGATCAGATTCTTTTTATCCTATTTTGATCAGATCGTTTTTATCCTATTTTGATCAGATTCTTTTTATCCTATTTTGATCAGATTCTTTTATCCTATTTTGATCAGATTCTTTTTATCCTATTTTGATCAGATCATTTTGACCCTATTTTAATCAGATCGTTTTTATTCTGTTTTGATCAGATTGTTTTTATCCCATTGTGGGTGGTTATGTGCATCGCCTTGATTGGGTTGCTGTATGTGATAGCTGTGGCAATAATGCTTCTCCGTCGCCTGACATCATGCAACAACAGAGACGGGGAAATGTATCCACAGCCATAGGCTATACTTTTTTGTCATCCCACTGCTGGTGTTTGAGGTAAGCTGAGGAGATGATGCATAGCTTTCAACCTTTACGTCTGAAAAAAAAAAGTAATCTAGCATGTTAGGTTGACTTTGAGTGCGTAAATCTGTTTTTACCTTGAAAGAGTACAATTTCGAGAGTTATATATAAATGTAACGAAAAGTTCAGGAAAAAAGCACAAAAAGAACCGAAAGAACTCCCATCAAAGAGCATTTTGACAAGAAAATGTCGTGCAGCAGATAACAGAGGTGTTGTGGCGAAACCGTAGTGGGGAGTTTGTAATCACGGCGAAACTGGTTCAAAACCCTGCTGGCCGAGTGGGTTTTTTTTTTTCCCACAACGTTTTACTATTAGGAAAAGGGGCCTCACTCGGCTGTCTTGATTCGACTCAGGTGTGAATGATTTATCCAGCTAAAGGAATAGAAAGATCTCGTCAGCACGATTGTTAGCACGAAGCACCTAGGAGGCTGATATATATATACTGTTTGTTTGTTTGTTTCCCAGTGAGTTGGGAAAGATTGTGAATGAAATGGCGTGCTTTGGGATCAATGGTGCACAGTCGGTGAGCGTGCACTTGAGCCGTGGGGATACGGACTTTAAATTTCCATTGATCTATAGTCTGTATCCCCCACACAAATGCAGGCTCACTGACTTTCCAAAGGCTACTCTAAGGGGGGGGGGGGTCGTTTCATTTTAAAGTTCGTGCAACTTGTAATAAATTACGTTATTTCACGGTGCTTGCAACTCAATTTGTGCTTGTTTCCTTGCATCCATTACACGTTTGTCTGGATTTAATCCTTCTTTTTTTTTCTCTCTCAGATATTACTGGCAAATAGGCTAGACGTCACCAACACCCTGAGCTACATTGCTGTAGCCATCCCATTGATGATCTCCTTGCTGTCCCTCATCTTTTTGTCCTTTGGCGTCAGGGGAGGGAATTACTGTGAGTAGAAGAAATGTGTCTATATCAGGGCGTGTGCAGTAACTTTAGAAACTTTTAAAAATCTCCTTGATAAACATCTTTCTGAATATCTTCCAGAATCTCCTACTTTTTAAAAAAAATTTAAATTTCCTCTTGAAACTCGCCAAGAATTTAACTTTTTATTGCTGACTGAGCCTAACGTTACCTGTCACCGTTTGGCCGTTGAAACGTTTTATGGCGATTCTTGCCTCCACGTCTTCACTTGTTACCCGTCACCGTGGTTGTGTCTGTCTGCCAGTGCCCCACTCCTTGTCACAAGCAGGCTGACACCCATCCCAGGTCTTCACTAGTTACCTGTCACCGTGGTTGTGTCTGTCTGCCAGTGCCCCACTCCTTGTCACAAGCAGGCTGACACCCATCCCAGGCTGACACCCATCCCAGTTCTTTACTTTCATGAACTTGTATAATCTGCTGTCAGCTTTTACTTTTGGGTTGTCAATGTCTAGGAGAGGCCTACTTTGATTTATCTTTGCCTCTATTTTGTCCCTGCAGTACAGTGAGTTAACGTGTCTGTTTTTGTGTTTTTATATTTACATTACTAAAGTACTTGAGCCTTCTTTTGCCTTATACCAGGGTGGGCGGTTGGCGGGAGCTTCTGGTGGGTCCTGCTCCTGTCCTTTCACTCTTTTATTGCCTGCCTCGTCCGTCAATCGCGAGGGTTGACACGAGAGGAGATTTAACGACCGACCATGCCTTCTGATTACGTGTCTTATCTATCTACCGTCCAAGGAAGATCGATTGTGAGTGTGAATGACATCTTTGATGAATGCCATCTTCGTTTTGATCAACTGGTCCTGTGGCTACTTGTTCGTTTAATTTCTGCATTTTACCCCTCACAGGAGGGCTTAGGCACCTCAAACTGCTGAGGGAAAACCGAAATCCCTAGGGACACCCGGCAAATCGGGATGATTTTACAATCCACCGAGATTTCCCAATTAGAGAGGTTCCACTGCATTTGTCCTTAGCTTCCACACAAAAGTTCAAGAGCTCAGTGATATCGTTTCAGTGTCCAAACGATATTTATAAACTTGAAGGTGATTTTTTTTTAAAGGGAAAAGAAGATAGTATTGATGTTTGTAGAACTTTTTCTTCAACCTCCGAGGAAATCCCTTAGAACGTCCAAAAGTTCTTGGAATGTTGAGTGCTATGAGCCCTGAATTCTAAATCCCATAGTTGAATAATGAAAGAAAAGTGAATATTAACTCTTTCGGTCCAAGGGGTTTTTCCATCTTTGTCCCAAGGGTCAGCAAGCTTGTAATGAGAAAATGGGCAAAAAGTGCAACAAACAAACAAAAATCACGTAAAGATCAATTCTGGTTGTTCTGCTAAACTGAAGTATTTCAATAACAAAATTAACTGGGAAGGGGGAAGTGAAAATAGTAGTTACATTTTTAATCTCCATTCAAAATTGAATTTGAGACTTACCAATAATCACACTATGCATTGCTTGGGACTGAAAGAGTTAAATGTACAGTCTACTGAGAGAGGCCTGAAGTTGCCGGTAGTGTCGCTGTTTTAACTGCCCCTGCTTGATCTCATGTCCCTTAACACAGGTGTTATGCCCAGACACACCCATTTTTTAAACATGTTCCTCCCACCCGGCATGACTAAGGAAAGGGCTTTGTGCAATGCTGAGCAATATATCAAAGCATTGTAAATCATGTCAGGGAAAGGATATGAACTAAGCATCACACACAGCTAAGTTTAATAGGAAGGAAAAGGTTGGGAGGAAAACGGAGATTGGTGAATACGGGCAACACAATAAAAAAAATGATGCGAAAAAAGAAGATATTTTCACACTTATGAGTTTCAAGATCTCAAGTTGTATTCCTAAAATGATACTAAAATTTGGTTTGTATTACATGTAATTAATTGTCATTGGAATACATGTGGAAAATTTGGTATATGCACACATAGAAATGTTGTGGCAGAATATGTCTAGGTCCTCTCATTGTGAACATGCTACGGTCTGAATTGTATTAGCTAAACAAACTTCTAAAAACAATAAAAAGATACGTGTACAAACGTAGGAGAGAATAGTAATGTTAATAGAGACGGCTTCAGCAATCACCCGGCAGTTGAATTGAGTTCATGTCTATGTCTAAATTTTTTTATTAACAGATTGGAAATAATAGGGGATTTATCAAGCTAATGTCTAAATGCGTTAACCGGAGTAAAGTAGGCAAAGTATGAAAAGTTCCCTCTTAAAATCTCACGTGACCTATGTCTATTAATAAGGAGAAAAGAGAGGACAGACAAGTGGAATTTTTGGGGTTTGACATTTTATCCGACAAGCTAACAGAGCTTTGGCTGTTAGATACATGTTTTAAGACTTACAAGTTTGTGTACTGTAGTCTACAAAAGTTGTCTTCCATATGGAAATAGATTGATATTTTTACATCTTGACAAGTCCAAAGCATATTCCTACTTATAAAGCTTATACATCTTGTCTCATACATACTTGGTGCTATTCTCTTGACTTTCAGGGTGGTTTGGTATTCACAAGGATTTCTGCCAGTTCCTTCTGACTGCCTGTCCGTGCTTGCAAGAGTATGGTAACATTTCGTACAGTGTTCATTGTGACAATCAGGATTCCAGGGACGTGCAAAACGTTCAGCCTGGCAGTCGTTCTAACCGTTCTGCAAATGCGTTCCGAGATGGCAAGACCAAAGTCAAGACGAAAGATGTGATGTCATCCTCGGCCATGGTGGTGCCAATCATGTCTATAGACATGCCAGACTGACGCTTGGTGTGGGTTTTTTTTTTGGTGTTTTTTTAATTTAAAAATGTCTCGTTACAACAGATGGCAGAGATTGTTCTTGTCAAAGTCAAAGATTGAAAAAGCAAACTATACTGGCTCAAAGGAAGATTTGAAATTCAGCCGCTTCCAGTTCAAGTTATGGTCATAATGATTATGATGATAATAATATACCAGCTTGGGACTTCAGTTTTAAAATTGATTTGCAGGTTTCAATATGATGAAAAGACAAAAAGCTTTGCCATAATATTACTTTGCATTTATGCGTCTTTCTTTCATCGGAATTTGAAGATGCCGTTTGCTCTCTTAGCACACCACAGCTAATTCATAATACGTTCTGAAGGACATCTTTGTTTCATACCTTGTGGATGCACCTGTAGTCTCGGTAGCCGAGTGGTTAGGCTGTCGGATTTGGGATCATGAGGTCTCGGGTTCGAACCCTAGCAAAGCAGGGCTGCCGTTGTGTTCCCTGGGATAGAAACTCGGCACGCATTGTCATCAATTTCGGTCCAGGTGCCATTGGGTACAGGTGCAATTGGGTACAAAAGCCTGTAACTAGCTTGAAGGTAAAAAGCCTGCGTCATACTAGCAAGTCCAACTGTCCAGAGTTGACGGCGATGATATCACCTGTGCCGCTTCACGCTATAGAAACCAGAGACAAGCTCTCAACTGTGACTTCCCTCTCATAGGTTGACTGGACATGTGTCGGTCTATCATCAACATTGCATAAATTGATATTCTTATTTTCGCGTCACCTCTTCACGCTATAGAAACCAGGGATAAGCTCTCAAATGGACTTCCCTCTCATAGGTTGACTGACATTCCTATCATCAACATTGCATAAATTGATATTCTTATTTTTCGCGTCACCTCTTCACGCTATAGAAAACCAGGGACAAGCTCTCAACTGTGACTTCCCTCTCATAGGTTGACTGGACATGTGTCATCATCAACATTGTTGCATAAATTGATATTCTTATTTTCGCGTCACCTTCATGTGTTTATATTTCACCTTTGGTTTACCTAAATATCTTTTCAAAGGAAGAGATGTTGCTATTCAAATTCAAAATATTATACCAAAAAAAAAAACAACACACCTATGATAGATGGTGTTGAAATTTAAGCATTTATTATCTGTTCTGCGATTTTAGAGTCTACCTATACAGACAACTTGAAACAGTATGTCTTAAAAGCTAGCAGGTATTGTTTATAGATGTTGATGTTCTTATATTTTCACATTGCCTTCATGCGTTTATTTCACCTTGTTGGTAAGGAAAAGCTAAACCTCGATAAAGGGTGCAAACTGCCATTGAGCTGGAGATCATTCCTAATATGAACATGGGGAGGGAGCGTTTCTTTTAAACGTAGTCTGCGTTACCCCTTTGACTTATCTTTCATATTGCTGCTGTTTCCTCTTAGATTTACCCCTGAGATCACCCCCATGTGGTTGACGGGGTAAATTTAAATGAAACAAACAAACAAACAAACAAACAAAATTAAATGTTGTTTACTACTTATTGCCAAATTTATTTTGTGGTTGAGAAGATGATGAGAATAACAGTTTTGGAGTACGTTATATCATGTAATTATTTCAATTGCATAGCTGCCAACCAGTCAGTATGTATTTATTTCTTTAAGAGTCCTCAAGTCTGTATTTACCTTGAAAAGTATGTATGCGAGACTTGACTGTATTTGTTTTTTTTTTTTTAAAAGCTGAGTAAACAACAAAGATTCATAAACGATCGGGCGAAGGTCCGGAGACCCGATTCTGAGCTTGTAAAACTACTGTGGCGCTTCACCAAAAAGACCATTGATTGGCAGAAGAATTTATTGTTTACCTTGGGAGGGGGAGGGGGGGGGGGCACCTGAAGTGATTTTTTATGCTTTTGAGTTTAGGTTTTTGCTTTTAGTATGTACATGAGTAACTGTCAAAATACAATCATCCTATATCATTGAAAAGTTTGTAGCGTCCTTGGTTACCATAGAAACGACCACTATATCCTATGCTTGTGCGCGTGTTTACATACACACTGATGCGCAATGCCTCTTATATCACACACTGACGGGAGACGCGCAGACCGTCGTTGGCAAACGAGGTCAAATGTCGTAGGCTGCCACATTTGGCGTTAACCGCCAATATACGGGTTTTTACTGCCATTTTTTCAGTCAGTGTTAGGGTAATTTACCAAAGAATTTGACTGTTTTTACCTACCCTTGCCTACAAAATATTTTGTATAAAAAAAAAAAAATTATACGTCATATGGACATTTTTCTGCCATAAACTCGTAGATAAATAATCGTTCTACCCGAATATGCAAAAAACAGAAAATCAACCTTTTAGTCCAAAACTCGCCAGTCCAGGTGCCACCCCCCCCCCCTTTTTAAAAGGGAGTTACTTACATGTTAAGTTATCGATGCTTTGTGAATATTACGGGCCATTTTATGCTAGTTAGAATGAGTTGAGAGGATCAAGAGTTTATTTTTTCGCTTTTGAAAGGTTTGCAGCTATGTAATTGAAGAAGGTGACCTCTGTGTGACCTCTGTGCCATTGTAGCCATGTGCCAATGTGAATAAGAAGCTCAAAATCCGTGTGTTCTCTTTGCCTTGCCTTGGATGAATAGAAGAAAAGTGTTACATGAGAGTTTTAGGTTTTTATAGATACACATTCATAGTATTTTACGATTTCTTTTGTTCTTCATAAAAAGTCAGATTATCCCTTAACATTTCAAAGCCTGTGCAGATTTATGATATCAGGTTTACTTAGCAATTTGAAGTTTCGACTACACTGGCAATCACTTTTTTTAGTTTTTTCTGTTTTTCTATGCTCATTATTTATTATATTCATTGTTATTATTATCTTGGTTATTATTATTGTTGTTGTAGTTGTCATTATTATTATTATTATAATTATTGTTATATTATCATCATTATTATTTGTGTTATTATTATTATTATTATTATTATTATTATTATTATTATTACTATTATTATTATCGTTTTTTATTATTATTATTATTACTATTATTATTATTATTATTATTTTTATTTTTATTATAATTATTATTATTATAATTAAGGTTATGTTATCATCATTATTATTATTGTTATTATTATTATAAGTATTATTATTATACTATTATTATTATTATTATTATTATTATTATTATTATTATTATTATTATTATTATTACCACCTTAATTACTATTACTAGTCCTCAACCATCACAAGCCTCAGCGCTCATGTCAGATTTCCATATCTAAGAAAACTGCAGTCCTTCCTTCATTGAAACTTATAACAGAGCTTAACAGTTATCTTATCCCTTTTTTCATTCAGTGTTTGGTGCTTTAGAGATAATCGAGTATTTATAAAGTAAACACTGACAGTTTTCATGTTTTCATCTAAGACCGCTCTCACATTCATGGTACAAATGAGTCACTGATTCTAACGAAGGTTTTTTTTGGGGGTCCTCTGTTTTGTCTGCCTGGCGTTGAACGAATCAAAATGGAACAATTTCTGTTTACATAATATATCGCATGTGATCACAAAATTCCATTATGCAAAGTTTTACCATTCAGCATGTCTCTAATAAGAAAATCTACAGCATATATATATTTATGTATACATAATAATTAATAATATATATTTTCATATTTTAGATCTCTGCTTTATACAAAATGACAAGCGGCGCATAAAATGTAAAGTATAATGCTGATGGGAATACATTTGCCTGGGTGTGAAAATTTCTATGAACGTATTGTTTGTTTGTGACATGCGTATCCGATGTATCTGATCGGTGGAGGGAACTACTGGCGTAGGTCTTACTCGTTTCCTTTCACTTTTTTTCATGTCTTTTATCTGGCTGTTTGCTCTTCGTTCTTCCTGAGATCACTACCTGTGGTGGGGGGGGGGGGGGTAAGTTTTTCAATGAAACAAGGGTATCTGACATTTTTTGAACTCTTGAATTGCTTGACTGTCAGGCTGGGGAGTAAAACAGAACATAAGTGTATGGAGTTTATGTGGCACTGAAACAGAACATAAGTTTATTGAGTGTATGTGGCGCTAAAACAGAACAAAAGTTTATTGAGTTTATGTGGCGCTAAAACAGAACATAAGTGTATGGAGTTTATGTGGCACTAAAAACAGAACATAAGTGTATGGAGTTTATGTGGCACTAAAACAGAACATAAGTATGGAGTTTATGTGGCACTAAAACAGAACATAAGTGTATGGAGTTTATGTGGCGCTAAAACAACATAAGTGTATGGAGTTTATGTGGTTTAAACAGAACACAAGTGTATGGAGTGTATGTGGCGCTAAAACAGAACATAAGTTTATTGAGCTTATGTGGCGCTAAAACAGAACATAAGTTTATTGAGTTTATGTGGCGCTAAAACAGAACATAAGTTTATTGAGTTTATGTGGCGCTAAAACAGAACATAAGTGTATGGAGTTTATGTGGCGCTAAAAACAGAACATAAGCATATATTGTGTTGATGTAGCAGTAAAACAGAACACAGAACAGAAGCTATCATGTTTATGTGATTGATAAAACAAACCATATAATTGTACCCGGTATCATATTTTTGTGACGGAAAAACAACATAAGTTTAATGGTCTTTATATGGTAATAAAACAGAACGTAAGCTTATGTTGTTTATGTGGCAATAAATCAACATAATCACATGGTTTTTATGTGGTGGTAAAATAGAAATTAGGTATTTTGTGTTTGTGTGGCAGTAAAACAGAGCATAAGCGTATTTTATTTATGGAGTGGTGAAACAACATAAACGTATTCTGTTTATATGGTGAGGAAACAGAACATAAGCGTATTGTGTTGATGTGGTGGTGAAACAGAACTTCTGGTGCGCTTTTTAAAATTCTTATGATTATGACAACATTTACAGAGTGATGAATTAAAAAGAATATTATATGTAGAATCATAGCTGCCAACCAGTTTAGTAAAAAAAAACGCATGTAGTCTGTAAGTCTGCATTTACCTTGAAATGAACATACATACATGTATTTGAGAGTTATTCGTAAAGAACATACATGTATTTGAGTGTTAATTCTAAAGAAAATACATGTATTTTAGGGTTAATTGTAAAGAAAATACAATGTATTTGAGGGTTAATTGTAGTTTGTTTTGAAAGAAAGGCCTGTGTTATCGGCTGAGACTCCAAGAGAGATTGGGGTGAAAAGTCTGGAGACGCCATGCTGAGTTAGCAAGAGTATATTATAATAAAAATTTGGTCAGCAGATGTAGGCGTATGTTTACACAGAGTGTGCTTTTATGAAGTATGCTTTCATAAAGTGCGATTTCATGAATTTTGCTTTTATGAAGTGTGCTTTTATGAAGTGTGCTTTCATGAAGTGTGCTTTCATGAAGTGTGCTTTCATGAAGTGTGCTTTCACGAAGTTTGCTTTTATGAAGTGTGCTTTTATGAAGTGTGCTTTCAGGAAGTGTGCTTTTATGAAGTGTGCTTTTATGAAGTGGGCTTTTATGAAGTGTGCTTTCATGAAGTGTGCATTTACGAAGTGTGCTTTTATGAAGTGTGCATTCATGAAATGTGCTTTCATGAAGTGTGCTTTTATGAAGTGTGTTTTTGTGAAGTGTGCTTTCATGAAATGTGCTTTCATGAAGTGTGCTTTTATGAAGTGTGCTTTTATGAAGTGTGCTTTCATGAAGTGTGCTTTTATGAAGTGTGCTTTTATGAAGTGTGCTTTCATGAAGTGTGCTTTCATGAAATGTGTTTTCATGAAGTGTGCTTTTTATCCAGTGACTACTGTATTAATATGATGTGACATTACCACTTGGTTGTCATTGGACATAAGGATCAAGAATACATGGAATGGGGTATAAAAAACCTACATTCTCGGCCACTGGTGTTCCTTAAGGCGATGAGCACTGTAAGATAATTCTTCCTTCCTTCCTTCCTTCCTTTCTTTCTTTCTTTCTTTCTTTATTTATTTATCAGCTCTCATCCTACCTTCCAGTGTATGGGTTTAGATGCCTGAAATGATTTTTCTCCAGGCTACCCTGTCCTCCCATTTTCTTTTTTTTAAAATTATTTCTGTGGAGGTTGAATTTCTTGTCTTTAGTACTTCTTTTTATATTATACCCTCTTCCTACTTTCTCCGAGATCTGCCTTTTGGTCTTTTGCCTTGGGTTTTAGCATTGTATTTTGTATGTAATGTAGTTGAGATGAAAAAGTAATGTTCCAGTTGTATCAATGATGGAGGTACCGGTACCGGTACCATAACACATAACTTTTCTCACTCTTTTTTCTTAAATGGAAGGTTAGATAAGGCCTTGATTATGACATTTAAAAAAATACTGATTACGTATAGAAGAGCAAAGTAAACTTAAATGTAAATACATGTATATCATTTTGCACATCTGGGGGTGGGGGGGGGGGGGTTGATGTATAATGTGCCTGGTAGGTCCTACTTCTTTCCTTTTGTTCTTTTTACACCTGTCTGTCATCTTACCTGTTTCTACCTTATTTTATCACCATGAGACGACCACATTTTGGTAGACAGGGCTTATTTATTCCACTCATTCATTCAATCAATCAATCAAATCAAGTTGTGCAATATCTTGAGCATTTATTGGTTCATGTTAGTTTGATGGTTTTATTTCAATGCATATTTTTTCTCCTCCTATACGAATATAATCATGGCTTTAAAAGTTTCTTGTTTAATTGTGATTCATTCACCCGCCTGGCCATTGTTGGGATTATTTGCAGACCTGTCACCAATCCCGCGGTAGAAGTAGAAGGGAACATCCTGCTGTTTTACAAAAGACGGGGCCTTTGGCTTTGTTTGCCGTCACTCAAATCCATCTTGCTCCCTTGATCACTGTATTCACTCACTCAGTCACAGTTTTTTTTTTCCTTCTTTGGGCCTTTGTGACATCACATGCTAGATTTGAATTATCACTTTTTTGGAAAGCAAGCTTCATGGGTTTATGCATCTCTTTATCATCTTCCGTAAGCTTGCCCCAAAACGTCAGGGTTTTTTTTTTCAAGACATGACAATTTTTGTGGATTTGATTTTTTGATCCTGTCTACATGTAACATTTATTCTAGCCTTGCCGATACTTACAAAAATACATCTCAATTTATTCTTCCTTTGTTTCATCATCACATTTTGGCACACGGACAGGTGGCAGATTTGTTGTTTTTTTGTTTTTGTTTTTTTGTTTTCAATACTTTTGAATAGGTAGGCCTAACGGGTGTTACCTAGCATATTCTCAAGGAAGGGTAAGTAAGTTAAAGTATGCAGTATCAAGTTGCTCCTTTGTTTTTCCTGACGGCTTTTGCTCTTTTGATTGAAGTCAAAGTGTTGAACAATTGTTAAAGTTAGAATGTTTGATGATAATGGAAGCTTGCTTGTTCATAATTCATCTACAAACAAACAAAATGTCTCTGTGGAGTCTATTTGCAATGTATGAATATAATTATGATGAATATCAATAATAATAATAATAATTAAAAAACGTGAGATTTTTATGAAATGATAGAATGCTGTTTACAAGTCATTTGTTTGTGACATGTACTTTTATGTTTTATTGTATTCTATGGTGTGTTGGGTGGGTGGTTTAGTGATTTAGAGGGGCTACTGGTAGGTCCTATTTCTTTCTTTTTTTCTCCTTTACATCTTTCTTTCATCTTGCTGCTTCCTATGAATTCATCCTGAAATCACTGCATATGGTAGACAAAATGATTGCCAATGAATGACACAAACAAACCAAACATTGTGTGTGTTGATCATGCTGTGGTGTTACATAGTATACTGAGCCTGGAAGTAGTTTTAACTCTGCACATATTCTACTTGGCTGATATACATGAACACACACACACACACACAAAAAATGTACATACATACAAACGAACAAACATACATGCATACATACCTACATACACATACATACATACGTACATATGTACATATATACACACATATATTCGCGGACAAAAAGAAAGTAAACACTTTGAGATGCTATGTTCTTCAGAAGATTATCATCATACAATTAATTACATATTGTTAAAGAAACAACAATACAGGTAATGTCTGGAGTGTGTCAAATGACCAAAAGTTATCTAGGTCACGTCACGGACCACACCCAGGGTTTGCACTTGCACTCACACTCAGTACCTAAAGGCCTTAACATCACCCCCTGACTAGTTGTTTTTTAAATGTCATTGAAAACTATTGGGGGGTTTTTTCTGACCATAAGCCACTTTTAAACGTATGAATTACCTTGTTCACAATAAGTTATACATTTATTTTTTTTATTTTACAATATGTCTCGCCTCTCTGTTACTGGTCGGTCGGTGTAGAGCCATTGGCATGCTTGATGCATGAGTTAATGTTAAAGATGTAATGAGACAATATATATATTGTGCAGCAACCATTTCAAACCTGAGAAGATAGTGGAATATGCATGGAAATGTTGAAGATCTTGCGAGAACAGGGTATCCACAAACGTCACTTCTGAGCGACAAAATCCAAAATCGTCAAATTGTAGTGATAACTCATTTACGTGACAGAGAATGCACTGCTGGTCAAACTGCCTAAGAGGTTGAAGGAAATCTTGAAATATTCATCAGCCCACGATCTGTCTGACGCAATTTAAATAATGCCAATCAATCTACACATCAGAGTAGCACACCGAGTTCCATACTTACACAGAATGACGTCATCATTCATTTGTCTTTATCAATCCCTCCCATTTTCCTTCAGGAGACTCCGTTTACGATACTGAAAACAATATTCTCCGAGCAACCATGCTTTGACACTCTCATACTAATAGGCACTAGATGAAGAACGGAATAACAATAAAAACATTCCACATGAACGAATCCAGTGTCTAATTGCAAGTATGTGACGGAGATGTTTTGCCTGTATCCACTAAGGCGGAGGACATGCGCGCGCTACCAAAATGTAATGATTGATGAGCCTGTGCACATTTTGAAAATGAGATGAATACAATATACAATTGAACACTTTCTTTCTCAACTTTGGCAAGACGCAAAGCAATGATATTTTATACACGTATAGAAAAAAGGAATAAAATATCATTATGTATAATTTTATTATAATTGATTTTGTACTTTGCTTGTTATTTACGAAAATAAAAGTGTTTACTTTCTTTGTCCGCGAGTATACATACATGCATACATACACACATACATACATACATACATACATACATACATACATACATACATACATACATACATACATACATACATACATACATACATGCATACATACACACATACATACATACATACATACATACATACATACACATACATGCATGCATACATACATCATAAATACATGCTTCCATACATACATACATACATTCAAACGTACATCATACATACATCATACATACATAAATAAATACATACATCATACATACATACATACATATATGCATACATACATGCACACATACATGCATGCATACATACATACATTATACATACATACATACATACATCATACACACATACACTCATCATACACACATCATACATACATACATACATCATACATACATACATACATACATACATCATATATACACACATATATACATCATACATACATACAAACGTCATACATACAGACACGCGAGCAGTTGGCAGGATCTGAGGGTAGGCCCTATTCCTTTCCTTCTTTCATCTTGCTGTTTCCTCTTAATTCACCCTGAGATCACCGCAATGGTAGACGTGGTAAATGTCAATGAAACAAACATATACACACATAATACATACATAACTTGGATACATAACATATGTACATACATGCAGACATGCATTCGTACAAACCTACATACCAACATACATACATGTATAATACGATATACATAGATAACATACATACGTCATATCTATGTACACACCTACGTATATACATGCGTAATACATACATGCATATATACATACCTACCTACCTGTATACATACTACATACCTACATACATACATACATATGAACGCACGCATGCATACATACATACATACGTACGTACGTACCTACATACATACATACATAATACCTACCCATGCACACACCTACGTATATACATGCGTAATACATACATGCATATATACATACATACATACATACATACATACCTGTATACATAAATACATACATACATACATACATACATACATACATACATACCTGTATACATAAATACATACATACATACATACATACATACATACATACATACATACATACATAAATACATACATACATACATACATACATACATACATACATACATACATACATACCTGTATACATAAATACATACATACATATGTACGTACGTACGTACATACATACATACATACATACATACATACATACATACATACATATATACATACATGATTTATTTTGATGTCATCCGATGTTACCTTCATCCCCAACAAAGGTATTGTCGTAGGTGTTGGTAGGAATGCTATTAAATTTTGCTCGGACAGTCCTGTAAACAGCACAGATATCTTTAACGTGACCAGAGTAAGTTGTGATTTTTATTTGATAAAAACCCCACAAAAAAACCCCGATAAAATGTGTCTATAGAGCCATAGCTCATCCCAGTTTCAATAGAGTGAAATGAAACAGATGATAGTAATCACCTCCTGGACAGGACGCTACTCTGACGCAGGGTTTTACTCCCCCAAGCTCATGCTTTGACCCATTTGCATCTGCGTCGAATTATTTTTAGAGGGGGAATGGGGAGGGAGGATGCGTGTTAAGCGTCTTTCCCAGGAACACAACATGGGAACCAGCTTTGCTAGGATTCCAACCATACATATTATATACAATGTACATACATACATTCGGCTGATACCCTCATGATCCCCATTCCGAAAGCCTAACCACTCCGCCACCAACATCACGCATGAATAAGTTTATGCCAATGAAAATTTAGTTTATTTTCGTTCTTTTCTTCTTTTCCTTCGTATTGAAATGCCATCAAGACATCGAGAGATAGGAATGAGTGAATGGAAGATTGAAAGACATAATAAGGAAGATGATGTAACGCCAAAGACATCACGTGATATAATTTATAATTTAATTTTGAAAATACGGTTCTGTCTTGTGTTATCTCATCTTATCGAATATTCTTTTTGTCTTATCGTTTCTTAATATTATCTTATTTGATCTTTTCTCCACTGTTATCTTATCTCATTTCATCAAATCTTCCTTTATCTTATCTTACCTTAATGATCTTATTTGATCTTTCTTTGATCTCATCTAATCTCATCTTATCTTTGTGTAATGATCCTATTTGATCTTTTCGCATTTTTCTCATGATATCGTAGCTCATCTCATCTTATCTCATCTAATCTTAATGATCTTATTTGATATTTTCTCATGTTATATCATCTCATCTCATCTCATCGTATCTTATCTTAATGATCTTATTTGATCTTTTCTCATGTTATCTTATCTCATCTCTTAGCTCATCTTATCTTATCTTATCGTATTTTATCTTAATGATCTTATTTGATCTTTTCTCATGATATCTCATCTTATCTTTATCAAATTTTTTTGTCTTATCTTATCTTAATGACTTTTTACAAATCTTTTCTTATGCTATTTTTCACTCATTTCATCTTATCAAATCTTATCTTATTTTATTCTATTTCATCTCATCTCATCACAATCCTATGTTATCTTGTCTTAATTAGCTCTCATCTTATCGTTGGTCATTCATAGCCTAGTGTTGGATTTTTGATTTGATTTGATTTGATTTTGATTTGATTTGATTTGATTTAATTTGATTTGATTTAATTTGATTTGATTTGATTTAATTTGATTTGATTTATTTACCCATCTACAACTAAAGTGATCTGGGTTATTTTTTTGGGTAAGATTTTTAAAATTTTGCCCCGACTGTCTTCTTTAAAATGCATCGTTCTGCACACAGGACCTCCTTTATCGTCCGTCTCCGATGGAAATAGGTGTGATCTTACCAGAGTTTGATCTCAAAACTCCGGGAACATTTTTCATCTGGCGGGGCTCAAGCTCACTACCTTTTGGTTGAGAGGCTTCTTTTGGATCTTATCCTCCCCCCACCGCCTCAGCCGGGTATTAACTTAATTAAAGATCTTAAAGACACACACGCCATTTTATTTTGATACACACACAGTTGATGGTGCCAACGTCTTATCTTATCTGTAATGACTAAGTTTTATCTGTGTTTGATTTCTTATTGGTACTGTATAATCAATAAACAAAACACAAGAACAATTATTATTATTATTTTATTATGTTATTATTATTATCGCTTATTATTATTATTATTATTATTATTATTAGTATTAGTTATAGTAGTAGTAGTGTAGTAGTAGTAGTAGTAGTAGTAGTAGTAGTAGTAGTAGTATAGTCGCTACACTATAAACAGCAGCAGCTGCGGCGATCAACGACAACAACAACAACAACAACAGCAACAACACTAATGAATTAAGTGCAGTCAAAGGATAAAACAAATAAACTTTATCAAATAATTAACAAGGCATCAAACCCTTCAATGTGTTGACAGTAACAGCGCTTTATTTACAACTGTTTGAAATTCAATCTCAATCTCGCCTAGAAGCACTCACAGTCATGTCCCCCTGCCCCTAAAACCCACCTATAAACATCGTACAAACGAACAACTGTTGTTACTGGTCGATCAGTGAAACTGTTCCCTTCATAAAGCCTCGCACAGGTCACGATTCAGATCTCGTCGTCCATTCACTTCCGCCTCCGGTAACACGCCACGACGTTAAACATACACATGCTGGTGAAGTGACTCCGTTTGCGCTGAGAGAGCGCTAGGTCGGCTTCAGAGCCTTGATGTGTTTAACGATGTTTTGTTCGGCTGCCTGTAAAATTTGATGTTTATGATTTGATGTTCCCTTTGAAAGATACTTTTGCTGGGTAGTTCTCGATTTGGACTTTGGATAAGAAAAGAAAGACGGGAAAGAAAGAAGAAAAAGATAACTAAATGAAGAAGGATGATTAAATTGAATTAAATGAAACTTTGCGAGAGAGAAAAAGACGAATGAAAAACAATGAAGTGACAAGGAGACTGCTTGACTGTTTGACATCGACTTTCTCAAGGGGATTGATGAATTTGATACTCTTGGGTCACACAAGGTGTTGTAACCACGGTATATCTTTTTTTAAACCAACCCAACTTGTCTTTAAATACGCATTGATCTGGTTGATAAAGACAATTAGTGAGGACAAAAGAAAGAGAATGCAATTTTTGTATAATTAGGTTATATTCATTGAGGAAACAGAGAGAGGGAGAGAGAGAAATGCACAGAGTGTTGAGAGAGAGCACAGAGACCTCCTTTTTATCGTCCGTCTCCGATGGAAATAGGTGTCGATCCACCTAGAGAGACCAGAGAGAGATGGGGGAGGGGAGGGGGAGGGGAGGAGAGAGAGAGAGAGAGAGAGAGAGAGAGAGAGAGAGAGAGAGAGAGAGAGAGAGAGAGAGAGAGAGCGAAAGAGAGAGAGAGAGAGAGAGAGAGAGAGAGAGAGAGAGAGAGAGAGAGAGAGAGAGAGAGAGAGAGCGAAGAGAGAGAGAGAGAGAGAGAGAGAGAGAGAGAGAGAGAGAGAGAGAGAGAGAGAGAGAGAGAGAGAGAGAGAGAGAGAGAGAGAGAGAGAGAGAGAGAGAGAGAGAGAGAGAGAGAGAGAGAGAGAGAGAGAGAGAGAGAGAGAGAGAGAAACTGTAGAAGTGCAAATAGACAGTGATTGACAGTGCGAGCAAGAGGATTAATAAGGACGTGGAGAGAAAAAAGAAAGTTAGGACAAAGACGAACAATAAAGAAAATGTTAATAATAGCAGTATGATGAATTTAAAAACAAATACAGAATCTATAGAGCTGAACAGTTCATTGTCACCACGGTCACAGAGATGTCCCTTGGATGTTGCAGACATTATCAAATGTCCAACTTTGGACACAGGAGACCATGGCACAATATTTCAAACATAAAGGGGGATACCTCAGCACGGCGATATTCAAATCATTGTTACTTTAGAAGGCCCAAAGCCTGTAAAAGGCCTGCTCTGGAGGGAATGTAAATTGATTGATTGTCCTGAGCTTTTGCCCACAACACATTTTATGGCCACGAGTAATAGGCAAGTGATTTTCGTCTATACGGTTTAGGTGTTAACAGCAGGAAAGAATGGTGGTCCTTTGTTTTGTGTTTTTTGTATCTTAACCAGGGTAGATGGGTAGGCAAAGAAAGTGATTAATAGATAGACAGAAAAGATTTGTCTGAAGCAATAAAATAACAATAAATATACAAAACACAAGAACAATTATTATTATTATTATTATTATTATTATTATTATTATTATTATTATTATTATTATTATTATTATTATTATAGTAGAGAGTAGTAGTAGTAGTAGTAGTAGTAGAGAGTAGTAGTAGTAGTAGAGAGAGAGAGAGTAGTAGTAGTAGAGATAGTCGAGAGAGAGAGAGAAACAGCAGAGAGAGAGAGAGAGAGAGAGAGAGAGAGAGAGAGAGAGAGAGAGGGAGAGAGAGAGAGAGAGAGAGAGAGAGAGAGAGAGAGAGAGAGAGAGAGAGAGAGAGAGAGAGAGAGAGGGGGAGAGAGAGAGAAGAGAGAGAGAGAGAGAGAGAGAGAGAGAGAGAGAGAGAGAGAGAGAGAGAGAGAGAGAGAGAGAGAGAGAGAGAGAGAGAGAGAGAGAGAGAGAGAGAGAGAGAGGGAGAGAGAGAGAGAGAGAGAGAGAGAGAGAGAGAGAGAGAGAGAGAGAGAGAGAGAGAGAGAGAGAGAGAGAGAGGAGAGAGAGAGAGGGAGAGAGAGAGAGAGAGAGGCGACAAGAAGAGACAACAACAGACAGAGAACAACAGACAGACAGACAGACAGACAGAGAGTTACGTAAAAATTCGACAAACAGACAGGGCCAACACAATGACCCTAAAGCAAATATAAATAATTCCTTTGGGTCTCCAAGTAATGGCTGGCTAAATAATTGTCTATGCCTTACACGGTGTATTTCATTCCTCCATCTATTATTAAATCCTTTATTCAAGTTGTCATTCACACGTGTGTGTGTCTCTCTAACCCTGATGGTAACATTCTGCTAATGTTCTATTTCTTGTCCCAGTTATGTCCCTTGAATACCACATCGTCCCATTGTCCACTTCCTGTTCGTGAGTTAATCACCCGATTTTGGACAACATTTCTGTCCATTGTCCCCACGTGATTGCACTCCCAATTCACCTACAATGCATTTCCCTCCTAAGATTCCTGATCACGTATGTGTGAACTAACGTGAATGCATAATGTGTGTCTGTGTATGTGTATGTGTTTATGTGTTTTCGTAACTGACTTGTGTTCATGTGATTGTTCTTGATGGGTTTTTTTGTTGTATAACACAAAGAGATGTGTTTTGGTTGCTTTTATGTCAAGAGAGAAGGAAAATTAAGTCTATTCGTTGAGTTATATAGCCTACGACATCTTCTAGGTCAGCCATGTTGATTGGAACAAGCTCATAACCCAAAAAGTTAATAATATAGACGAAAGAGAATTTATCACCTGAGAAAGTTTTTTTTATTTGATTTACCCATTCCAACACAACAAGTGTGATCTCGGAGGTTTTGGTAGGATTTTTAATTTTGCCCGGACTGCCGTAAACAGCCAAAGGGTAACATGCACTGCCACGATTTCTCCTTTATCGTCCGTCTCCAATGAGACAAGGGGTCGATCCACCTACCTGGACCAGGGGGAGGGGAGGGGGTAGATTTTGCTGAACATTTTTCAACCTTCGGGTGGGGCTAGAACCGACTGCATTTAGATTGAGAGGCCGACACTTTGCCTCTGGATAAATCAAGTTTCCCCCCTCCCATCTCCCTCCTGAGAAAGGACATCGATGAAGGCAAAACATAAAAAACCAAAGTGAGATCCTGCTAGGAAGCAAATAAATGTTATCGAATATCGGAAAACGCCTGTCAAATCAAATGTAGCACTCTCAAAAATTAGCAAGCATGTGTAGCCGGGCAACGGAACAAAAGGGAAAACCAGACTCATGTTGACAGGATCACACCAGAAACAGGAATACTGGCGTTAGATTCCAGATAAACCTTGTACATATGTAAATAGGTGAGATAAGTTGTACAATTCTCTTGTAAAATCTTTCTTTCTTTACAACACCGCTGCATATGGGCATTGACAACAACAACAAAAACCCCAAGGAAAACATACTAGATGCCTTTCATATGAATCAATTACGACGAGTCCCTAGGAATACACTGTATCACAAAATTGATAATAATATATCACTCCTAAAAATACGATACGCCTAGATAGACTGTGAAACAGCAAGGAAAAACCCCATGTTGACCCCATGTTGACCATGTTGACCCAAATATTGGGCACATTTTGAGGGAGATATCCAGAAATATCTGCAAACAAAACAAAGACCTACTAATTCACAAACAAAAACAAAAAGACTAACGGAAGGTGGGTTTTTTTTCGTTTTGTCGATGTTGTATCCTTTGAGGGGGAGAAAACAACAACTTCATTCTGGTTTCCTCCCTTGGCTCAGGTGTAAATGATTTCACAGTCCGACGACTGAAAGAGTCGTATATCTGGATGGGAGGGGTAGGGGGTAGGGGTGGGGGGGGGAGGGTTGTGAGTGATCGTATCGTATTCATGTGTGCAAACGCGAAGGAAAAAATCAATAGTGTTAAGAAATGTTTCTAAAATGCCAGGACAATCAACTGTTTCTTTTGATGCTGTATTTAAAAAAAAAAGTATGTAACTCAAAATTACTTAAAATCACAAAGGATGAGTCGTAAAATAAAAAATAAAAAACGCATCTTGACGTCATTATTTCAGTTCAATAGCAAAACAAAACAATGTAATAAAATATGAGCGTTAAGTGCTGGAAAGGATTTTTAAAATTATTATTTAAGTTACAAAGAAATGCTATTCGTTTCTTTTGCTGAAAGGGATATATCTCTTGGTCCAGCTCTGATTTTTCCACACTTTCAGCCCTTTCATTTCACCAGGCTTTGTAGTTGTAGTTGAACTGTGTAGTGTTGTGAGCATGTAATCACGACGACATTGGTTCAAATCCCAAGTCTGGCACAGGCGTTTATTTTCACAACGTTGTACTCTTAGGAACGATACTTCACTCTACTTTCCTCACTTGACTCAGATGTGAATGAGTACCCAGCTCTATAGGTAGAGAAAGATCTTGTCAGAGTGTAGTAAAGGCTTGTGTACTATATGCTCCTCCGGGAGCTGAGAAGGCTTTTGAATGAAATGGTTTGCTGGTGGAATACATTGGTCTACAGTCTCTCGTTACATAACAGACACACATACACGCACGCAATCGCACACACTCGACTCTTGTGTGGAGATATAGACTATAAATCCATCTTTGTCTTTGGCCATTCGATCCTGATTCAATATAATAATAACACTAATAATGGTAATTTTATTATCCATCATTGGCACATCATTTTGACCACATCAGTAGTTAAAATATAAAATGTAGAAGTAGAAATATAACGTAGTTTGTATATAAGTAATAAATGACTAAGATTCAAAGGAAAATTATTTCATGAGAGGTTACCTACTAAGTTAGAATTGTATGGTGTGTAACGTTTATTAGAGAAATTTGAATACATGTACACACACATACATACATACATACATACATACATACATACATACATACATACATACATACATACATACATACATACATACATAAAAACACACATACATCCATACATGCATACGTACATACGCACACCTATATACATGAATACACACCCATACATACATTAAAATATACATATATACATACATACATACATACATACATACATACATACACACATACATAAACACACATACATGCATACATATATACATACATGCAAGCATGCATACATACATACACACATACGTACATACACACATAAATACATATATATATATATATATATATATATATATATATATATATATATATATAATATGTATATACACATACATGTATAAGAGTATGGTATAAATATCAGAGGTATAATGACATTGAAATAATGATGGCAGTAAACAACAATGACATTAACAACAACAGCAATATATTGTAGCGTGTAACACTTTCTCATCAAAGCCGAAGAGAGCAAGGCAAGAAGGATCTCCTATATCTCTCTATTACAATTTTCCAAGATTTGTCTTCCAGATCGTGTGGAATAAGAAATTTGGGGGTGAAAGGGGGTGGGTTTGGTCGCTCTCCTCACTTGATTAATCTTTCTGGAGCAACATTTTTGATAAAGGAGAGATATTGGCAAAAATCCTCATTGCATAAAAATATTTCAGAGCGGACGATACGATCCAAGATCTTTTCATTTTGAAATCATGATAGAACAAAGGCTCATGACGCGTGCATAGCCAAAGGAAAGGGATTGAAGCAGACGACTGATAAAAATGAAGTTAGCGGGCGAAAATAGTTATAAATAGATAGGAAATTCTGAAAAATGGTTATTTAAAGACAAGTTGGGTTGGTTTTAAAAAAAGATATACCGTGGTTACAACACCCAGTGACCCAAGAGTATCAAATTACCCTATCAATCCCCCTCCTCCTCCCCCTTGAGAAAGTCGATGTCAAACAGTCAAGCAGTCTCCTTGTCACTTCATTGTTTTTCATTCGTCTTTTTTCTGTCTCGCAAAGTTTCATTTAATTCAATTTAATTTTCTCTTCCCTTCTTCTCATCCTTCTTCATTTAGTTATCTTTTCTTCTTTCTTTCCCGTCTTTCTTTTCTTATCCAGGCAGAGTCCGGCCCCAGACGAGAACTACCCAGCAAAAGTATCTTTCAAAGGGAACAGCTACAGCTTCAACTGCATAAACAGCTGATGATTTTACAGGCAGCCGAACAAAAACATCGTTAAACACATCAAGGCTCTGGAAGCCGAGCGCCTAGCGCTCTCTCAGCGCAAACGGAGTCACTTCACCAGCATGTGTATGTTTAACGTCGTGGCGTGTTACCGGAGGCGGAAGTGAGTGGACGACGAGATCTGAATCGTGACCTGTGCGAGGCTTTATGAAGGGAACAGTTTCACTGATCGAACAGTAACAACAGTTGTTCGTTTGTACGATGTTTATAGGTGGGTTTTAGGGGCTTGTAGGGGGGGGGGGGGAGGGGGGGAAGGGGGGACATGACTGTGAGTGCTTCTAGGCGAGATTGAGATTGAATTTCAAACAGTTGTAAATAAAAGCGCTGTTACTGTCAACACATTGAAGGGTTTGATGCCTTGTTAATTGTTTGATATTTTTGTTTATTTGTTTTATCCTTTGACTGCACTTATATTCATTAGTGTTGTTGCTGTTGTTGTTGTTGTTGTTGTTGTTGTTGTTGTTGTCGTTGTTGTCGCCGCAGCTGCTGCTGTTTATAGTGTTGCGACTATACTACTACTACTCCTACTACTACTACTACTACTACTACTACTACTACTACTACTACTACTACTACTACTACTACTACTACTACTTACTACTACTACTACTACTACTAACTACTACTACTACTACTACTAATAATAATAATAATAATAATAATAATTGTTCTTGTGTTTTGTTTATTGTTATTTTATTGCTTCAGACAAACTTACATCACTTACAGTACCAATAAGCAAATTAAACACAGACGTTGGCACCATCACACTGTGTGTGTATCAACATCATAAAATGGCGTGTGTGTCTTCAGACTAAGCGTAAGTCTTCTAATAACAGTTAATACCCGGCTGAGGCGGGTGGGGGAGGGAGGGGGGGAACTTGGTAGTCCAAGAGGCAAGTGTTCGGCCTCTCAACCAAAAGGTAGTGAGCTTGAGCCCCGCCAGCGGTTGAAAAATGTTCTCGAGTTTTTTTCGATTAATATCCACACCCCTCCCCCCCCCCCCCATACACACTCTGATCCAGGTAGGTGGATCGACACCTAATCCCATCGGAGACGGACGATAAAAAGGAGGTACTGTGTGCAGAACACAACACTCTGTGCATTTTAAAGATCCCTGGGCTGTTTACACGACAGTCGGGGCAAAATCTTAAAAATCTTACCCAAAAAAATAACCCAGATCACTTTAGTTGTAGACGTGGGTAAATCAAATCAAATCAAATCAAATCAAATCAAATCAAATCAAATCAAATTAAATCAAATCCAACACTAGGCTATGAATGACCATGTTATTTCAAAGTAGTTAAACTTCGGAAATACGAGACGATAAGATGAGAGCTAATATAAGACAAGATAACACAGGATTGTGATGAGATGAGATGAAATAGAATAAAATAAGATAAGATTTGACACGATTCGATAAGATGAAATGAGGAAAATAGCATAAGAAAAGATTTGTAAAAAGTCATTAAGATAAGATAAGATGAGATATAGCATGAGAAAAGATCAAATAAGATCATTCAGATAAAATACGATAAGATAAGATAAGATGAGAAGAGATGAGATAAGATAACACGAGAAAAGATCAAATAAGATTATTAAGATAAGATACGATGAGATGAGATGAGATGAGATAACATGAGCAAATATCAAATAAGATCATTATTAAGATACGATAAGATAAAAGAAGATTCGAAAGATGATATCAGATAATATAGCATGAGGAACGATCAAATAAGATCATTAAGCTAAGATAAAATGAGATGACATGAGATGAGATGAGATGCGATAAGATAGCATGAGAAAAGATCAAATAAGATCATTATTAAGATAAGATAAGATAAAAGAAGACTCGATAAGATGAGATGCGATAAGATAGCATGGAGAAAAGATCAAATAAGATCATTATTAAGATAAGATAACATAAAAGAAGACTCGATAAAATGAGATGCGATAAGATAGCATGAGAAAAGATCAAAATAAGATCATTATTAAGATAAGATAAGATAAAAGAAGACTCGATAAGATGAGATGCGATAAGATAGCATGAGAAAAGATCAAATAAGATCATTAAGATTAGATGAGATAAGATGAGATGAGCTACGATATCATGATAAAATATGAGAAAAGATCAAATAAGATCATTACGCAAAGATAAGATGAGATGAGATGAGATAAGATAACATGAGAAAAGATCAAATAAGATCTTAAGGTAAGATAAGATAAAGAAGATTTGATGAAATGAGATAAGATAACAGGAGAAAAGATCAAATAAGATAATTATTAAGAAACGATAAGACAAAAGAATATTCGATGAAATGAGATAAGATAACAGGAGAAAAGATCAAATAAGATAATTATTAAGAAACGATAAAACAAAATATTCGATAAGATGAGATAACACAAGACAAAACCGTATTGTCAAAATTAAATTATAAATTATATCACGTGATGTCTTTGGCGTTACATCATCTTCCTATTATGTCTTTCAATCTTCCATTCAATCATTCCTATCTCTCGATGTCTTGATGACATTTCAATACGAAGGAAAAGAAGAAAAGAACGAAAATAAACTAAATTTTCATTGGCATAAACTTATTCATGCGTGATGTTGGTGGCGGAGTGGTTAGCTTTCGGAATGGGGATCATGAGGTATCGGCCGAATGTATGTATGTACAATGTATATAATATGTATGGTTGGAATCTAGCAAAGCTGGTTTATGTTGTGTTCCTGGGAAAGACGCTTAACACGCATCCTCCCTCCCCCATTCCCCCCTCTAAAAATAATTCGACGCAGATGCAAATGGGTCAAAGCATGAGCTTGGGGGAGTAAAACCCTGCGTCAGAGTAGCGTCCTGTCAGGGAAGTGATTACTATCATCTGTTTCATTTCACTCTATTGAAACTGGGATGAGCTATGGCTCTATAGACACATTTTATCGGGGTTTTTTGTGGGTTTTTTATCAAATAAAAATCACAACTTACTCTAGTCACGTTAAAGATATCTGTGCTGTTTACAGGACTGTCCGAGCAAAATTTAATAGCATTCCTACCAACACCTACGACAATACCTTTGTTGGGGATGAAGGTAACATCGATGACATCAAAATAAAATCATGTATGTATATATGTATGTATGTATGTATGTATGTATGTACGTACGTACGTACATATGTATGTATGTATGTATGTATTTATGTATACAGGTATGTATGTATGTATGTATGTATGTATGTATTTTATGTGTATGTATGTGTATGTATGTATGTATGTATGTATGTATGTAGGTATGTATGTATTTATGTATACAGGTATGTATGTATGTATGTATGTATGTATGTATTTATGTATACAGGTATGTATGTATGTATGTATATATGCATGTATGTATAACATGTATGTATATACGTAGGTGTGTGCATGGGTAGGTATTATGTATGTATGTATGTAGGTACGTACGTATGTATGTATGTACGTACGTATGTTCATATGTATGTGTATGTATGTATGTAGTATGTATACAGGTAGGTAGGTATGTATATATGCATGTATGTATTACGCATGTATATACGTAGGTGTATTTTATATATATGACGTATGTATGTTATCTATGTGTATGCGTATTATGCATGTATGTATGTTGGTAATGTAGGTTTGTACGTATGCATGTTCGCATGTATGTACATATATGTTATGTATCCAAGTTATGTATGTATTATGTGTATATGTTTGTTTTCATTGACATTACCACGTGTACCATTGCAGTGATCTCAGGGTGAATTAAGAGGAAACAGCAAGATGAAAGAAGGAAAGGAATAGAGGCCTACCCTCAGATCCTGCCAACTGCTCGCGTGTCTGTATGTATGACGTTTGTATGTATGTATGATGTATATATGTGTGTATATATGATGTATGTATGTATGTATGTATGATGTATGTATGTATGTATGATGTGTGTATGATGAGTGTATGTGTGATGTATGTATGTATGTATAATGTATGTATGTATGCATGTATGTGTGCATGTATGTATGCATATATGTATGTATGTATGTATGTATGATGTATGTATTTATTTATGTATGTATGATGTACGTTTGAATGTGTATGTATGTATGGAAGCATGTATTTATGATGTATGTATGCATGCATGCATGTATGTGTATGTATGTATGTATGTATGTATGTATGTATGTATGTATGTATGTGTGTATGCATGTATGTATGTATGTATGTATGTATGTATGCATGTATGTATGTATGTATGTATGTATGTGTGTATGTATGCATGTATGTATACTCACGGACAAAAGAAAGTAAACACTTTTATTTTCGTAATAACAAGCAAAGTACAAAATCAATTATAATAAATACTATACATAATGATATTTTATTCTTTTTTCTATACGTGTATAAAATATCATTGCTTTGCACGTCTTGCCAAAGTTGAGAAGAAAGTGTTCAATTGTATATTGTATTCATCTCATTTTCAAAAATGTTGCACAGGCTCATCAATCATTACATTTTGGTAGCGCGCGCATGTCCTCCGCCTTTGGTGGATACAGGCAAACATCTCCGTCACATACTTGCAATTAGACACTGGATTCGTTCATGTGAAATGTTTTTATTGTTATTCCGTTCTTCATCTAGTGCCTATTAGTATGAGAGTGTCAAAGCATGGTTGCTCGGAGAATATTGTTTTCAGTATCGTAAACGGAGTCTCCTGAGAAGGGAAAATGGGAGGGATTGATGTTAAAGACAAATGAATGATGACGTCATTCTGTGTATATGGAACTCGGTGTGCTACTCTGATGTGTAGATTGATTTCGCATTATTTAAATTGCGTCAGACAGATCGTGGCTGATGAATATTTCAAGATTTCCTTCAACCTCTTAGGCAGTTTGACCAGCAGTGCATTCTCTGTCACGTAAATGAGTTATCACTACAATTTGACGATTTTGGATTTTGTCGCTCAGAAGTGACGTTTGTGGATACCCTGTTCTCGCAAGATCTTCAACATTTCCATGCATATTCCACTATCTTCTCAGGTTTGAAATGGTTGCTGCACAATATATATATTGTCTCATTACATCTTTAACATTAACTCATGCATCAAGCATGCCAATGGCTCTACACCACCGACCAGTAACAGAGAGGCGAGACATATTGTAAAATAAAAAAAAAATGTATAACTTATTGTGAACAAAAGGTAATTCATACGTTTAAAAGTGGCTTATGGTCAAAAACCCCCCAATAGTTTTCAATGACATTTAAAAAACAACTAGTCAGGGGTGATGTTAAGGCCTTTAGGTACTGAGTGTGAGTGCAAGTAAACCCTGGGTGTGGTCCGTGACGTGACCTAGATAACTTTGGTCATTTGACACACTCCAGACATTACCTGTATTGTTGTTTCTTTAACAATATGTAATTAATTGTATGATGATAATCTTCTGAAGAACATAGCATCTCAAAGTGTTTACTTTCTTTTCCGCGAATATATGTGTGTATATATGTACATATGTACGTATGTATGTATGTGTATGTAGGTATGTATGCATGTATGTTTGTTCGTTTGTATGTATGTACATTTTGTGTGTGTGTGTGTGTGTGTGTTCATGTATATCAGCCAAGTAGAATATGTGCAGAGTTAAAACTACTTCCAGGCTCAGTATACTATGTAACACCACAGCATGATCAACACACACAATGTTTGGTTTGTTTGTGTCATTCATTGGCAATCATTTTGTCTACCATATGCAGTGATTTCGGATGAATTCATAGGAAGCAGCAAGATGAAAGAAAGATGTAAAGGAGAAAAAGAAAGAAAATAGGACCTACCAGTAGCCCCTCTAAATCACTAAACCACCCACCCAACACACCATAGAATACAATAAAACATAAAAGTACATGTCACAAACAAATGACTTGTAAACAGCATTCTATCATTTCATAAAAATCTCACGTTTTTAATTATTATTATTATTATTGATATTCATCATAAATTATATTCATACATTACAAATAGACTCCACAGAGACATTTTGTTTGTTTGTAGATGAATTATGAACAAGCAAGCTTCCATTATCATCAAACATTCTAACTTTAACAATTGTTCAACACTTTGACTTCAATCAAAAAGAGCAAAAGCCGTCCAGGAAAAACAAAGGAGCAACTTGACACTGCATACTTTAACTTACTTACCCTTCCTGAGAATATGCTAGGTAACACCGTTAGGCCTACCTATTCAAAAGTATTGAAAACAAAAAACAAAAAAACAAAAAAACAAACAAATCTGCCACCTGTCAGGTATTGCCAAAATGTGATGATGAAACAAAGGAAGAATAAATTGAGATGTATTTTTGTAAAAATCATTTCAAGGCTAGAATAAATGTTACATGTAGACAGGATCAAAAATCAAATCCACAAAAAATTGTCATGTCTTGAAAAAAAAAAAACCCTGACGTTTTGGGGCAAGCTTACGGAAGATGATAAAGAGATGCATAAACCCATGAAGCTTGCTTTCCAAAAAAGTGATAATTCAAATCTAGCATGTGATGTCACAAAGGCCCAAAGAAGGAAAAAAAAAACTGTGACTGGAGTGAGTGAATACAGTGATCAAGGGAGCAAGATGGATTGAGTGACGGCAAACAAAGCCGAAAGGCCCCACGTCTTTTGTAAAACAACAGGATGTTCCCTTCTACTTCTACCGCGGGATTGGTGACAGGTCTGCAAAAATAATCCCAACAATGGCCAGGCGGGTGAATGAATCACAATTAAACAAGAAACTTTTAAAGCCATGATTATATTCGTATAGGAGGAGAAAAAAATATGCATTGAAATAAAACCATCAAACTAACATGAACCAATAAATGCTCAAGATATTGCACAACTGTTGATTGATTGATTGAATGAATGAGTGGAATAAATAAGCCCTGTCTACCAAAATGTGGTCGTCTCATGGTGATAAAATAAGGTAGAAACAGGTAAGATGACAGACAGGTGTAAAAGAACAAAAGGAAAGAAGTAGGACCTACCAGGCACATTATACATCAACCCCCCCACCCCAGATGTGCAAAATGATATACATGTATTTACATTTAAGTTTACTTTGCTCTTGGTCTCCTATACGTAATCAGTATTTTTTTTAAATGTCATAATCAAGGCCTTATCTAACCTTCCATTTAAGAAAAAAGAGTGAGAAAAGTTATGTGTTATGGTACCGGTACCGGAGTACCTCCATCATTGATACAACTGGAACATTACTTTTTTCATCTCAACTACATTACATACAAAATACAATGCTAAAACCCAAGGCAAAAGACCAAAAGGCAGATCTAGGAGAAAGTAGGAAGAGGGTATAATATAAAAGAAGTACTAAAGACAAGAAATCTTAACCTCCACAGAAATAATTTAAAAAAAAGAAAATGGGAGGACAGGGTAGCCTGGAGAAAAATCATTTCAGGCATCTAAACCCATACACTGGAAGGTAGGATGAGAGCTGATAAATAAATAAAGAAAGAAAGAAAGAAAGAAGGAAGGAAGGAAGGAAGGAAGAATTATCTTACAGTGCTCCTCGCCCTTAAGGAACACCAGTGGCAGGTGAATATTAGGTTTTTTTTTATACCCCATTCCATGTATTCTTGATCCTTATGTCCAATGACAACCAAGTGGTAATGTCACATCATATTAATACAGTAGTCACTGGATAAAGCACACTTCATGAAAACACATTTCATGAAAGCACACTTCATGAAAGCACACTTCATAAAAGCACACTTCATAAAAGCACACTTCATGAAAGCACACTTCATAAAAGCACACTTCATAAAAGCACACTTCCTGAAAGCACATTTCATGAAAGCACACTTCACAAATACACACTTCATAAAAGCACACTTCATGAAAGCACATTTCATGAATGCACACTTCATAAAAGCACACTTTCGTAAATGCACACTTCATGAAAGCACACTTCGCAAAAGCCCACTTCATAAAAGCACACTTCATAAAAGCACACTTCCTGAAAGCACACTTCATAAAAGCACACTTCATAAAAAAAGCAAACTTCGTGAAAGCACACTTCATGAAAGCACACTTCATGAAAGCACACTTCATAAAAGCACACTTCATAAAAGCACACTTCATAAGCAAAATTCATGAAATCGCACTTTATGAAAGCATACTTCATAAAAGCACACTCTGTGTAAACATACGCCATCTGCTGACCAAATTTTTATTATAATATACTCTTGCTCTCAGCATGGCGTCTCCAGACTTTTCACCCCAATCTCTCTTGGAGTCTCAGCCGATAACACAGGCCTTTCTTTCAAAACAAACTACAATTAACCCTCAAATACATTGTATTTTCTTTACAATTAACCCTAAAATACATGTATTTTCTTTAGAATTAACACTCAAATACATGTATGTTCTTCTGACTTATAACTCTCAAATACATGTATGTATGTTCATTTCAAGGTAAATGCAGACTTACAGACTACATGCGTTTTTTTTTACTAAACTGGTTGGCAGCTATGATTCTACATATAATATTCTTTTTAATTCATCACTCTGTAAATGTTGTCATAATCATAAGAATTTTAAAAAAGCGCACCAGAAGTTCTGTTTCACCACCACATCAACACAATACGCTTATGTTCTGTTTCCTCACCATATAAACAGAATACGTTTTATGTTGTTTCACCACTCCATAAATAAAATACGCTTATGCTCTGTTTTACTGCCACACAAACACAAAATACCTAATTTATTTTACCACCACATAAAAACCATGATTATGTTGATTTATTGCC
Organism: Doris montereyensis; assembly: GCA_037039925.1. Lineage (NCBI taxonomy): Eukaryota > Metazoa > Mollusca > Gastropoda > Nudibranchia > Dorididae > Doris > Doris montereyensis. Next base: position 13,417 of record JAXRKP010000762.1, on the reverse strand, counting down.
ACAGAAACAACATAAGCTTACGTTCTGTTTTATTACCATATAAAGACCATTCGCTTATGTTGTTTTTCGTCACAAAAATATGATACCGGGTACAATTATATGGTTTGTTTTATCGTCACATAAACATGATAGCTTCTGTTCTGTGTTCTGTTTACTGCTACATCAACACAATATATGCTTATGTTCTGTTTTTAGCGCCACATAAACCCATACACTTATGTTCTGTTTTAGCGCCACATAAACTCAATAAACTTATGTTCTGTTTTAGCCTACATAAAACTCAATAAACTTATGTTCTGTTTTTAGCGCCACATAAGCTCAATAAACTTATGTTCTGTTTTAGCGCCACATACACTCCATACACTTGTGTTCTGTTTTAGCGCCACATAAACTCCATACACTTATGTTGTTTAGCGCCACATAAACTCCATACACTTATGTTCTGTTTTAGTGCCACATAAACCCATACTTATGTTCTGTTTTAGTGCCACATAAACTCCATACACTTATGTTCTGTTTTTAGTGCCACATAAACTCCATACATATGTTCTGTTTTAGCGCCACATAAACTCAATAAACTTTTTGTTCTGTTTTTGCGCCACATACACTCAATAAACTTATGTTCTGTTTCAGTGCCATAAACTCCATACACTTATGTTCTGTTTTACTCCCAGCCTGACAGTCAAGCAATTCAAGAGTTCAAAAAATGTCAGATACCCTTGTTTCATTGAAAAACTTACCCCCACCACATTATGATCTCCAGGAAGAACGAAGAGCAAACAGCCAGATAAAAGACATGAAAAAAAGTGAAAGGAAACGAGTAAGACCTACGCCAGTAGTTCCCTCCACCGATCAGATACATCGGATACGCATGTCACAAACAAACAATGCGTTCATAGAAATTTTCACACCCAGGCAAATGTATTCCCATCAGCATTATACTTTACATTTTATGCGCAGCTTGTCATTTTGTATAAAGCAGAGATCTAAAATATGAAAATATATATTATTAATTATTATGTATACATAAATATATATATGCTGTAGATTTTCTTATTAGAGACATGCTGAATGGTAAAAACTTTTATAATGGAATTTTGTGATCACATACGATATATTATGTGCAAACAGAAATTGTTCCATTTGATTCGTTCCAACGCCAGGCAGACAAAACAGAGACCCCCAAAAAAACAGCCGTTGAATCGGTGACTCATTTGTACCATGAATGTGAGAGCGGTCTTAGATGAAAACATGAAAACTGTCAGTGTTTACTTTATAAATACTTATTATCTCACACCAAACACTGAATGAAAAAAGGATAAGATAACTGTTAAAGCTCTGTTATAAGTTTCAATGAAGGAAGGACTGCAGTTTTCTTAGATATGGAAATCTGACATGAGCGCTGAGGCTTGTGATGGTTGAGAGACTAGTAATAGTAATTAAGGTAGTGGTAATAATAATAATAATAATAATAATAATAATAATAATAATAATAATAATAATAATAATAATAATAATAATAGTATAATAATAATATATAATAATAATAACAATAATAATAATGATGATAACATAACCTTAATTATAATAATAATAATTATAATAAAAATAAAAATAATAATAATAATAATAATAGTAATAATAATAATAATAAAAACGATAATAATAATATTAATAATAATAATAATAATAATAATAATAATAATAACATAAATAATAATGATATAATATAACAATAATTATAATAATAATAATAATGACAACTACAACAACAATAATAATAACCAAGATAATAATAACAATGAATATAATAAATAATGAGCATAGAAAAGCAGAAAAAACTAAAAAGTGATTGCCAGTGTAGTCGGAAACTTCAAATTGCTAAGTAAACCTGATATCATAAATCTGCACAGGCTTTGAAATGTTAAGGGATAATCTGACTTTTTATGAAGAACAAAAGAAATCGTAAAATACTATGAATGTGTATCTATAAAAACCTAAAACTCTCATGTAACACTTTTTCTTCTATTCATCCGCAAGGCAAGGCAAGAGAACACTACGGATTTTGAGCTTCTTATTCACATTGGCACATGGCTACAATGGCACAGAGGTCACACAGAGGTCACCTTCTTCAATTACATAGCTGCAAACCTTTCCAAAAGCGAAAAATAAACTCTTGATCCTCTCAACTCATTCTAACTCGCATAAAATGGCCCGTAATATTCACAAAGCATCGATAACTTAACATGTAAGGCACTCCCTTTTAAAAGGGGGGGGGGGTGGCACCTGGACTGGCTAGGGGGCAGTTTTGGACTAAAAGGTTGATTTTCTGTTTTTTTTGCATATTCGGGTAGAACGATTATTTATCTACGAGTTTATGGCAGAAAAATGTCCATATGACGTATAATTTTTATACAAAATATTTTGTAGGCAAGGGTAGGTAAAAACAGTCAAATTCTTTGGTAAATTACCCTAACACTGACTGAAAAAATGGCAGTAAAAACCCAGTATATTGGCGGTTAATCGCCAAATGTGGCAGCACACACATTTGACCTCGTTTGCGGCGACGGTCTGCGCGTCTCCCGTCAGTGTGTGATATAAGAGGCATTGCGCATCAGTGTGTATGTAAACACGCGCACAAGCATAGGATATAGTGGTCGTTTCTATGGTAACCAAGGACGCTTTACAAACTTTTCAATGATATAGGATGATTGTATTTTGACAGTTACTCATGTACATACTAAAAGCAAAAACCTAAACTCAAAAGCATAAAAATCACTTCAGGTGCCCCCCCCCCCTCCCCCTCCCAAGGTAAACAATAAATTCTTCTGCCAATCAATGGTCTTTTTTGGTGAAGCGCCACAGTAGTTTTACAAGCTCAGAATCGGGTCTCCGGACCTTCGCCCGATCGTTTATGAATCTTTGTTGTTTACTCAGCTTTTAAAAAAACAAAAAAACAAATACAGTCAAGTCTCGCATACATACTTTTCAAGGTAAATACAGACTTGAGACTCTTAAAGAAATAAATACATACTGACTGGTTGGCAGCTATGCAATTGAAATAATTACATGATATAACGTACTCCAAAAACTGTTATTCTCATCATCTTCTCAACCACAAAATAAATTTGGCAATAAGTAGTAAACAACATTTAATTTTGTTTGTTTGTTTGTTTGTTTGTTTCATTTAAATTTACCCCCGTCAACCACATGGGGTGATCTCAGGGGTAAATCTAAGAGGAAACAGCAGCAATATGAAAGATAAGTCAAAGGGGGTAACGCAGACTACGTTTAAAGAAACGCTCCCTCCCATGTTCATATTAGGAATGATCTCCAGCTCAATGGCAGTTTGCACCCTTTATCGAGGTTTAGCTTTTCCTTACCAACAAGGTGAAATAAACGCATGAAGGCAATGTGAAAATATAAGAACATCAACATCTATAAACAATACCTGCTAGCTTTTAAGACATACTGTTTCAAGTTGTCTGTATAGGTAGACTCTAAAATCGCAGAACAGATAATAAATGCTTAAATTTCAACACCATCTATCATAGGTGTGTGTTGTTTTTTTTTTGTATAATATTTTGAATTTGAATAGCAACATCTCTTCCTTTGAAAAGATATTTAGGTAAACCAAAGGTGAAATATAAACACATGAAGGTGACGCAAAATAAGAATATCAATTTATGCAACAATGTTGATGATAGCCCGACACATGTCCAGTCAACCTATGAGAGGGAAGTCACAGTTGAGAGCTTGTCCCTGGTTTTCTATAGCGTGAAGAGGTGACGCGAAAATAAGAATATCAATTTATGCAATGTTGATGATAGACCGACACATGTCCAGTCAACCTATGAGAGGGAAGTCCATTTGAGAGCTTATCCCTGGTTTCTATAGCGTGAAGAGGTGACGGAAAATAAGAATATCAATTTATGCAATGTTGATGATAGACCGACACATGTCCAGTCAACCTATGAGAGGGAAGTCACAGTTGAGAGCTTGTCTCTGGTTTCTATAGCGTGAAGCGGCACAGGTGATATCATCGCCGTCTGGACAGGACGCTAGTATGACGAGGCTTTTTACCTTCAAGCTAGTTACTGTACCCAATTGCACCTGTACCCAATGGCACCTGGACCGAAATTGATGACAATGCGTGCCGAGTTTCTATCCCAGGGAACACAACGGCAGCCCTGCTTTGCTAGGGTTCGAACCCGAGACCTCATGATCCCAAATCCGACAGCCTAACCACTCGGCTACCGAGACTACAGGTGCATCCACAAGGTATGAAACAAAGATGTCCTTCAGAACGTATTATGAATTAGCTGTGGTGTGCTAAGAGAGCAAACGGCATCTTCAAATTCCGATGAAAGAAAGACGCATAAATGCAAAGTAATATTATGGCAAAAGCTTTTGTCTTTTCATCATATTGAAACCTGCAAATCAATTTTAAAACTGAAGTCCCAAGCTGGTATATTATTATCATCATAATCATTATGACCATAACTTGAACTGGAAGCGGCTGAATTTCAAATCTTCCTTTGAGCCAGTATAGTTTGCTTTTTCAATCTTTGACTTTGACAAGAACAATCTCTGCCATCTGTTGTAACGAGACATTTTTAAATTAAAAAAACACCAAAAAAAAAAACCCACACCAAGCGTCAGTCTGGCATGTCTATAGACATGATTGGCACCACCATGGCCGAGGATGACATCACATCTTTCGTCTTGACTTTGGTCTTGCCATCTCGGAACGCATTTGCAGAACGGTTAGAACGACTGCCAGGCTGAATGTTTTGCACGTCCCTGGAATCCTGATTGTCACAATGAACACTGTGAAATGTTACCATACTCTTGCAAGCACGGACAGGCAGTCAGAAGGAACTGGCAGAAATCCTTGTGAATACCAAACCACCCTGAAAGTCAAGAGAATAGCACCAAGTAGGTATGAGACAAGATGTATAAGCTTTATAAGTAGGAATATGCTTTGGACTTGTCAAGATGTAAAAATATCAATCTATTTCCATATGGAAGACAACTTTTGTAGACTACAGTACACAAACTTGTAAGTCTTAAAACATGTATCTAACAGCCAAAGCTCTGTTAGCTTGTCGGATAAAATGTCAAACCCCCAAAAATTTCACTTGCCTATCCTCTCTCTTCTCCTTATTAATAGACATAGGCCACGTGAGATTTTAAGAGGAGAACTTTTCATACTTTGCCTACTTTACTCCGGTTAACGCATTTAGACATTAGCTTGATAAATCCCCTATTATTTCCAATCTGTTAATAAAAACATTTAGACATAGACATGAACTCAATTCAACTGCCGGGTGATTGCTGAAGCCGTCTCTATTAACATCACCATTCTCTCCTACGTTTGTACACGTATCTTTTTATTGTTTTTAGAAGTTTGTTTAGCTAATACAATTCAGACCATAGCATGTTCACAATGAGAGGACCTAGACATATTCTGCCACAACATTTCTATGTGTGCATATACCAAATTTTCCACATGTATTCCAATGACAATTAATTACATGTAATACAAACCAAATTTTAGTATCATTTTAGGAATAGAACTTGAGATCTTGAAACTCATAAGTGTGAAAATATCTTCTTTTTCGCATCATTTTTTTATTGTGTTGCCCGTATTCACCAATCTCCGTTTTCTCCCAACCTTTTCCTTCCTATTAAACTTAGCTGTGTGTGATGCTTAGTTCATATCCTTTCCTCTGACATGATTTACAATGCTTTGATATATTGCTCAGCATTGCACAAAGCCCCTTTCCTTGGTCATGCCGGGTGGGAGGAACATGTTTAAAAAATGGGTGTGTCTGGGCATAACACCTGTGTTAAGGGACATGAGATCAAGCAGGGGCAGTTAAAACAGCGACACTACCGGCAACTTCAGGCCTCTCTCAGTAGACTGTACATTTAACTCTTTCAGTCCCAAGCAATGCATAGTGTGTTTGTTGGTAAGTCTTAAATTCAATTTTGAATGGAGATTAAAAATGTAACTGCTATTTTCACTTCCCCCTTCCCAGTTAATTTTGTTGTTGAAATACTCCAGTTTAGCAGAACAACCAGAATTGATCTTTACGTGATTTTTGTTTGTTTGTTGCACTTTTTGCCCATTTCTCATTACAAGCTTGCTGACCCTTGGGACAAAGATGGAAAAACCCCTTGGACCGAAAGAGTTAATATTCACTTTTCTTTCATTATTCAACTATGGGATTTAGAATTCAGGGCTCATAGCACTCAACATTCCAAGAACTTTTGGACGTTCTAAGGGATTTCCTCGGAGGTTGAAGAAAAAGTTCTACAAACATCAATACTATCTTCTTTTCCCTTTAAAAAAATCACCTTCAAGTTTATAAATATCGTTTGGACACTGAAACGATATCACTGAGCTCTTGAACTTTTGTGTGGAAGCTAAGGACAAATGCAGTGGAACCTCTCTAATTGGGAAATCTCGGTGGATTGTAAAATCATCCGGATTTGCCGGTGTCCCTAGGGATTTCGGTTTTCCCTCAGCAGTTTGAGGTACCTAAGCCCTCCTGTGAGGGGTAAAATGCAGAAATTAAACGAACAAGTAGCCACAGGACCAGTTGATCAAAACGAAGATGGCATTCATCAAAGATGTCATTCACACTCACAATCGATCTTCCTTGGACGGTAGATAGATAAGACACGTAATCAAGAAGGCATGGTCGGTCGTTAAATCTCCTCTCGTGTCAACCCTCGCGATTGACGGACGAGGCAGGCAATAAAACGAGTGAAAGGACAGAGCAGGACCCACCAGAAGCTCCCGCCAACCGCCCACCCTGGTATAAGGCAAAGAAGGCTCAAGTACTTTAGTAATGTAAATATAAAAACACAAAAACAGACACGTTAACTCACTGTACTGCAGGGACAAAATAGAGGCAAAGATAAATCAAACATTGACAACCCAAAAGTAAAAGTTGACCAGATTATACAAGTTCCTAAAGAACTGGGATTGGCAGCCTGCTTGTGACAAAGTGGGGCAAGAAGCTGGCGACAGCAGATTATATGGGTGTCAGTTCATGGAAAGTAAAGAACTGGGATGGGTGTCAGCCTGCTTGTGACAAGGAGTGGGGCAGACTGGACAGAACAGAAGACATGGGTGTCACCCGGTGACAGGTAAGACAGAGTGAAGACCTGGGATGGGATGTCAGCCTGCTTGTGACAAGGAGTGGGGCACTGGCAGACAGACACAACCACGGTGACGGGTAACAAGTGAAGACCTGGATGGGTGTCAGCCTGCTTGTGACAGAATCGCCATAAAACGTTTCAACGGCCAGACAGACACAACCACGGTGACAGGAAAACAAGTTAGGCTCAGTCACTGGCAGACAGACACAACCACGGTGACAAAAGTTAAAAATGTTTCAACAGCCAAGAGAACGTTAGGCTCAGTCAGCAGTTAAATTCTTGGCGAGTTTCAAGAGGAAATTTAAATTTTTTTTAAAAAGTAGGAGATTCTGGAAGATATTCAGAAAGATGTTTATCAAGGAGATTTTTAAAAGTTTCTAAAGTTACTGCACACGCCCTGATATAGACACATTTCTTCTACTCACAGTAATTCCCTCCCCTGGCGCCAAAGGACAAAAAGATGAGGGACAGCAAGGAGATCATCAATGGGATGGCTACAGCAATGTAGCTCAGGGTGTTGGTGACGTCTAGCCTATTTGCCAGTAATATCTGAGAGAGAAAAAAAAGAAGGATTAAATCCAGACAAACGTGTAATGGATGCAAGGAAACAAGCACAAATTGAGTTGCAAGCACTGTGAAATAACGTAATTTATTACAAGTTGCACGAACTTTAAAATGAAAACGACCCCCCTTAGAGTAGCCTTTGGAAAGTCAGTGAGCCTGCATTTGTGTGGGGGATACAGACTACAGATCAATGGAAATTTAAAGTCCGTATCCCCACGGCTCAAGTGCACGCTCACCGACTGTGCACCATTGATCCCAAAGCACGCCATTTCATTCACAATCTTTCCCAACTCACTGGGGAAACAAACAAACAAACAGTATATATATATCAGCCTCCTAGGTGCTTCGTGCTAACAATCGTGCTGACGAGATCTTTCTATTCCTTTAGCTGGATAAATCATTCACACCTGAGTCGAATCAAGACAGCAGTGAGGCCCCTTTTCCTAATAGTAAAACGTTGTGGGAAAAACCCACTCGGCCAGCAGGGTTTTGAACCAGTTTCGCCGTGATTACAAACTCCCCACACTACGGTTTCGCCACAACACCTCTGTTATCTGCTGCACGACATTTTCTTGTCAAAATGCTCTTTGATGGGAGTTCTTTCGGTTCTTTTGTGCTTTTTTCCTGAACTTTTCACATTTATATATAACTCTCGAAATTGTACTCTTTCAAGGTAAAAACAGATTTACGCACTCAAAGTCAACCTAACATGCTAGATTACTTTTTTTTCAGACGTAAAGGTTGGAAAAGCTATGCATCATCTCCTCAGCTTACCTCAAACACCAGCAGTGGGATGACAAAAAGTATAGCCTATGGCTGTGGATACATTTCCCCGTCTCTGTTGTTGCATGATGTCAGGCGACCGGAGAAGCATTATTGCCACAGCTATCACATACAGCAACCCAATCAAGGCGATGCACATAACCACCCACAATGGGATAAAAACAATCTGATCAAAACAGAATAAAAACGATCTGATTAAAATAGGGTCAAAATGATCTGATCAAAATAGGATAAAAAGAATCTGATCAAAAAGGATAAAAAGAATCTGATCAAAATAGGATAAAAAGAATCTGATCAAAATAGGATAAAAAGAATCTGATCAAAATAGGATAAAAACGATCTGATCTAGATCAAAAATAGGATAAAAGAATCTGATCAAAATAGGATAAAAACGATCTGATCAAAATAGGATAAAAAAGATCTGATAAAAAAACAGGATAAAAATGGTCAGATCAAAATAGGATAAAAAGAATCTGATCAAAATAGGATAAAAAAAGAATCTGATCAAAATAGGATAAAAAGAATCTGATCAAAATAGGATAAAAAAGAATCTGATCAAAATAGGATAAAAAGAATCTGATCAAAATAGGATAAAAAGAATCTGATCAAAATAGGATAAAAACGATCTGATCAAAATAGATAAAAAGAATCTGATCAAAATAGGATAAAAACGATCTGATCAAAATAGGATAAAAAGAATCTGTCAAAATAGGATAAAAAGAATCTGATCAAAATAGGATCAAAAATGATCTGATAAAAACAGGATCAAAATGGTTAGATCAAAATAGGATAAAAAGGATCATTTAAAAATAGGATACAAAAAATCTTATTAAAATAAGACCATAAAAAATCCACCAAAAAATACATTCTGTTATTTCATCAACAAGTTTGCATTCATTGCAAATGACACGAAAAAGCTCCAAATAAATATTCTTTACACTCAGATAACTTACAATCTCACCTAAAGTAAAGTCACAATGTAACACAAATTACCAGATTTAATCTTTTGTTAGTTGTTTGTTTTCTATTTCCATGCAATAATTCAACGTCATCGAAGACGTCCTACAGTTGTGTCAATACAGTCACCGCCCTTTGAATGAATATGCAAACAGTTCACAGCAACAAACTAAAATTAAAGTAAAGAAGTCAACTTCCTTTAAGGCCGTTATGACCCATAGAACCGAAGCTTATCCTGGTTTCAACAATGTGAAGTGGAACAGGTGATCATAATCCCCTCCTGGCCAGGACGCTGGTCTGATGCAGGTTTTTACTCCCAAGCTAGTGTTTATACCCAATTTCACCTGGGTAGAGGGGGGAAATGCGTGTTAAGTGCCTTTCTAAAAAAAAACCCACAACATTGAACCTGCTTTGCAAGGATTCAAACCTGGGACCTCATGATCCCCAGTCCAGCAGCCTAACCCGCTGGAGCAATAACGCAAATACAAATGATAGAACCATCATGTAATTCATATATCGCTAAAAACAAATAATTCATGAAAACACACACAATGCGGCCAACATTGCAAGAATTTTTTCACAAAACTGGAAGTATCTCTAAAAATGCATTGCTACACATCTCCCTTGGATCAAAGTGAACACACCTACACGGACATTTCCTTTTGAAAAACGAAACCGTTTACCTGAAGCTTGGTAGAAGTCATATCAATACAATAGTATGGGCAGTAGGTCTGATATAATTAATAGCATGTGATTTTACCCACATCCACCCTTATTGTTGATCAAGGGGGCTTTTAATTACCCTAACTGTCCTGTAAACATCCAAGGGAGGGATCTTTATTTTAATGTCACGAGGACTGTGATCGCCACACATAACCTCCTATTTATGATCTGTCTCCGATGGGACTAGGTGTTCGATCTACCTGCCTTGGATCCCACGAGGGGGAGGTTTTACTCTTTAAAGAAACAGAAAATTTGTTTTACTCTCCAGGGCTTGAACCTAAGACCTTTTGTTTGAGAGGCTGACATCTTGCCTCTGGATTACTGAGTCCACCATTAGGTGTAAGTGAGTTAAGAATATTGCAAAAAAAAAATCAATTTACTTACCACCCAGCTCCATGATATGATGTCCAATCGCAAAGCTATAAAGATGAACTGAAGAATATTCACTGAGCAAAACAACTCCAACTGATGACCAAAAAAAAAAAAGAAAAAAAGAAAGAAAGAAGAAATAATGAAATGAACATTATTCTATTTTGCTTGATCTATAAGACCAAACTTTAAAAGAGAGATTTGGCTGACTGTCAGACTTACCTAAAGACTCAAGATATCTATAAGACCAAACTTTAAAAGAGAGATTTGGCTGACTGTCAGACTTACCTAAAAACTCAAGATGTCTATAAGGAAAGGTGCCACTAATGGAGTGAACATAAATCCTTTTGTTTTAAATTTAAAAGAAGACGAGCACCATCCACCCCTTCATCAGAACTGACTCATCTTCCAACAACAAAAATTCCATCACTTTTTGTCTTCTCATAAAAACTTGGATTACTGTGGTTCTCTTTGTTTGATACTCCAAAAGGGTAAAATCCACCGTCTCTAAGGTGTCCAAAACAATGGTGCACTTTTAACGTTATCAAAGAGGACACATGAGGTAGCTCCATAACTAAAGGCACAGCCCCATGACTGAAGGCACAGCCCCATGACTGAAGGCACAGCCCCATGACTAAAGGCACAGCCCCATGACTAAAGGCACAGCTCCCTGACTAAAGGCACAGCCCCATGACTAAAGGCACAGCCCCATGACTAAAGGCACAGCCCCATGACTAAAGGCACAGCCCCCTGACTAAAGGCACAGCCCCATGACTAAAGGCACAGCTCCTTGACTAAAGGCACAGCCCCATAACTAAAGGCACAGCTCCATGACTAAAGGCACAGCTCCATAAATAAAGGAACAGCCCCATGACTAAAGGCACAGCCCCATGACTAAAGGCACAACCCCATAACTAAAGGCACAGCCCCATAACTAAAGGCACAGCCCCATAAGTAAGGGAACAGCCTCATAACTAAAGGCCAACCCCATAAGAAAGGGAACAGCCCCATAACTAAAGGCAATAAATTTACAAGAAAGGAACAGCCCCATAACCAGCACAACCCCATAAGTAAGGAACAGCCCCATAACTAAAGGCACAACCCCATAAGTAAGGGCACAGTCCCATTACTAGGGGCACAACTCTATAACTAAGGGCACAACCCCATTACTAAGGGCACAACCCCATAATTAAGGGCACAGCCCTAAAACTAAGGGCACAGCCCCATTACTAAGGGCACAGTTACATACAACTACAGGGAAACAGCCCCTATGACTAAGGGAACAGCACAATGACTAAGATAACAGCCCCATACTCAAGGGCACAGCCCTATAACTAAGGCACAGCCCATAACTAAAGGCACAACCTAACTAAGGGCACAGGCCCATAACTAAGGGCACAACCCCCTATAACTAAAGGCACAGCCCCATAACTAAAGGCACAGCCCCATGACTAAGTGAACAGACAACAGCCCCATGACTAAAGGATCAGCCCCTTGACTAAGGGATCAACCCCATGACTAAGGGGATCAGCCCCATGACTGCTGGGCACAGCCCCATGACTAAGGGATCAGCTCCTATGACCACAGCCCCATAACTAAGGGCACAACCCCATAACTAAATGTACAGCCCAATAACTAAGGGCACAACCCCATTATAAGGGCACAATCCCATTATTAAGGGCACAACCCCATAACTAAGGGCACAGTCCTACAACTAAGGGCACAGCCCCCATTACTAAGGGCACAACCCCATAATTAAGGGCACAGCCCCCCCGTACTAAGGGCATAACCCCATACAACTAAGGGCAATAGTTACATAACTACAGGGAACAGCCCCATTACTAAGGGCACAGCCCCATAACTAAGGGCACAGCCCCATAACTAAGGGCATCACATTACCACTAAGGCCACAGCCCCATTGCTAAGGGCACAACCTCATTACTAAGGGCACAGCCCTATAACTAAGGGCACAGCCCTATAACTAAGGGCACAGCCTATAACTAAGGGCACAGCCTATAACTAAGTACAACCCCATTACTAAGGGCACAACCCCATGACTAATTAAAGGCACAGCCCCATTACTTAATTAAGGGCAGCCCTATAACTAAGGGCACAACCCCATTACTAAGGGCATGAAGTTATTACTAAGGGCACAGCCCTACTTGGGCACAGCCCATTACTAAGGGCATAACCTTTACAAAGGGCAGGCTCTATAATAAGGGCACAACCCCATTACTAAGGCACAACCTGCAGTGGCACAGCCTCATTACCCTAAAACCAAGGGCACGGCCCTATAACTAAGGGCACAGCCCCAATACTAAGGGCACAGCCCCATAACTAAGGGCACAGCCCCATTGGCCATGGGCACAACCCCATTACTATGGGCACAGCCCCATTACTAAGGGCACAGCCCTCACATATATAATAATCCAGAATCTGGAGGGCACAGCCCCATATTTTCAAGGGTACAGCCCCATTACTAAGGCACAACACTATAACTAAGGCACAGCCCCACAACTAAGGGCACAACCCCATAACTAAGGGCACAATCCTATAACTATGGGCACAGCCTACATAAGGGCACAGCCCCATTACTAAGGGCACAATCCTATAACTAAGGGCATAGCCCCACAACTAAGGGCACAGCCCTCATTATTAAGGGCACCACCCCATAACTAAGGGCACAGCCCCTTTCTTAAGGGCACAGCCCTATAACTACGGGCACAGCCTCATTACTAAGGGCACAGCCCCATAACTAAGGGCAAAACCCTATAACTAAGGGCACAGCCCCAGAACTAAGGGCACAGCCCCATTACTAAGGGCACAGCCCCATAACTAAGGGCACAGC
>JAXRKP010000761.1:220000-224425 GCA_037039925.1 Doris montereyensis | reverse complement strand
ATCATCGATCTGTCTACTTGTCTATCTATCGGTCTAAATCATTCACATCTTAATGTATTATCCATCTGTCCTTATTGTGTTACTGACGTGGGTATTCACCATTGTCCGGATTAAATTCCCATTTAAAATTATAGCTACTACGGTTATACGTGGCGTCGGTGGCCGAGCGGTAAGGCTCCAGGATTGGGGGTCATGAGGTCCGACTTCGAATCCTAGCGCTTGGGAAAGACACTTTAACACGCATTCTCCCCTACCCAGGTGCAATTGGGTACAAAAACTAACTTGGGAGTAAAGCCTGCGTCGGACTATCGTCCTAGCCTAGGAGGTGGTATATAATATATATATATTATATCACCTGTGCTGCTTTACGCTATAGACAGTGGGATAAACTCCGGCTCTATGGGCTTTAAAGGCCTTGAAAGGAACTTTACTTTTCTACGGTCGTATGTTCAGTGGTGCAATAGTGGGTCTGTTCTTACCTCCTGTAAAACGCATGAGATTGGGTGGGGGGGGTTCTGGGTTCGACTTACCACATCTAAATTGAAGGCGAAATATGACAATAAGTGACAACTACACTAATAAAGACAGAATAAACACGTGACGTTTCTGGTATAATCCTTCGTCAGACAACAAACGAAAAATATCTAGAATCTAGATCTAAGTAATACCTCGGGCATCACACATTGTGATGTCAGAAGAAAAACATAAAGGAGAAAGAAAGAAAGAAAAAGACAGTGATGAAGAAATGTAGCAGAGGAGGGTGGGAAGAATGAGCTGCTACGTTTCTTATCACCACTGTCTTTTTCTTTCTTTCTTCTGACATCACATTGTGTGATGCCTTAGGTAGTACTTAGATCTAGATTCTAGATATTTCTCGTTTGTTGTCTGACGAAGGGTTATACCCGAAACGTCACGTGTTTGTTCTGTCTTTTTAGTGGAGTTGTCACTTATAGTCATATTTCGCCTTTGACTTCACTCCACTGTGGCTCCTTCGTATTACTCACGTCAAAAATGTCACAGGTGTCGAAATAACATTCAAACATAAAACTACGACGAGCGTAGACACAGAAGTTTAAAACCAGTTTGTTTGTTTGTTTGTTTGTTCAGCAATGGGCGCTAGGTTAAGAACTGTTGTTATCGTTTACTGAGGAAGATAGTGGTGAGGAAGATATCGCAATTAGTTAAGAACTGTTGTTATCGTTTACTGAGGAAGATAGTGGCGGCTGTTAAAACCAGTTTGTTTGTTTGTTCAGCAATGGGCGCTAGGTTAAGAACTGTTGTTATCGTTTACAGGAAGATAGGGCGGCTGTTAAAACCAGTTTGTTTGTTTGTTCAGCAATGGGCGCTAGGTTAAGAACTGTTGTTATCGTTTACTGAGGAAGATAGTGGCGGCTGTTAAAACCAGTTTGTTTGTTTGTTCAGCAATGGGCGCTAGGTTAAGAACTTTGTTATCGCTTTGTTCAGCAATGGGCGCTAGGTTAAGAACTGTTGTTATCGTTTACTGAGGAAGATAGTGGCGGCTGTTAAAACCAGTTTGTTTGTTTGTTCAGCAATGGGCGCTAGGTTAAGAACTGTTGTTATCGTTTACTGAGGAAGATTTTGTTTGTTTGTTCAGCAATGGGCGCTAGGTTAAGAACTGTTGTTATCGTTTACTGAGGAAGATAGTGGCGGCTGTTAAAACCAGTTTGTTTGTTTGTTCAGCAATGGGCGCTAGGTTAAGAACTGTTGTTATCGTTTACTGAGGAAGATAGTGGCGGCTGTTAAAACCAGTTTGTTTGTTTGTTCAGCAATGGGCGCTAGGTTAAGAACTGTTATCGTTTACTGAGGAAGATAGTGGCGGCTGTTAAAACCAGTTTGTTTGTTTGTTCAGCAATGGGCGCTAGGTTAAGAACTGTTGTTATCGTTTACTGAGGAAGATAGTGGCGGCTGTTAAAACCAGTTTGTTTGTTTGTTCAGCAATGGGCGCTAGGTTAAGAACTGTTGTTATCGTTTACTGAGGAAGATAGTGGCGGCTGTTAAAACCAGTTTGTTTGTTTGTTCAGCAATGGGCGCTAGGTTAAGAACTGTTGTTATCGTTTACTGAGGAAGATAGTGGCGGCTGTTAAAACCAGTTTGTTTGTTTGTTCAGCAATGGGCGCTAGGTTAAGAACTGTTGTTATCGTTTACTGAGGAAGATAGTGGCGGCTGTTAAAACCAGTTTGTTTGTTTGTTCAGCAATGGGCGCTAGGTTAAGAACTGTTGTTATCGTTTACTGAGGAAGATAGTGGCGGCTGTTAAACCAGTTTGTTTGTTTGTTCAGCAATGGGCGCTAGATTAAGAACTGTTGTTATCGCTTACTGAGGAAGATAGTGGCGGCTGTTAAAACCAGTTTGTTTGTTTGTTCAGCAATGGGCGCTAGATTAAGAACTGTTGTTATCGCTTACTGAGGAAGGTTAAAATCAGAAATGAGTTGTACAATATTATATTATAATGAAATGACTTTAACACGAAACTAGATGCTATACGAAATGTAGTGTTTTACAAGTATTACATGAATATTATGAACCGAATAATGAGGATTTTTCAACGATGGCGTATACCAAAATAACGCTCTTAGATTTGTTTCTATAAGTAAGATAAAAAAAAACACACTTTTAGTTGACAAAGTTGTTACAAAATATATTTATAGAGCCTAAACTTGAATTACTGACGCAAAAGGTAACAGAAAATAGATATCAAATGACATTCATTGACACTTTAACTAAAGTAAAATTCCTTTCAGGTTTAGAGATATCTTATTATAAAGTCGAAGGTCATTCCAGTTTCGGTAACGAAGCAGGGTAGAATTTTTGCAATTGCCCCTGAAGAGATCAAAGACAATGACGCATACACACGCGAGCGCACACATACGTACGCGCACATACACACGCCGACACACAAGCACTTTCATACTATCAGTACTAAATATAGACGTGACACACTTACGATAGTACCATAATATTATTATTGACGACGGTGAGACAAACACATAGGAGGGGGCAAAATGAAATATATCACAGGCACCAGACGGGCTCCTGTGTGACGTCAGTGGCCTAGTGCTTATGTTGCTGGACGTGATCATGAGGTCTTGGGTCTGAATCCTACCAACGCTAGGTCCGACGTGAGGATACGGACTATAATTTAAATTCATTTGCATCTTTAACAAAGCACACCAATAATTTAGTAGACGATGACGCCCCCAGGTAAGAGACAGCAGTCCTTAGACTTAGAGGAGAAAACAGGTTAACACTTGACATGTTCCCCACTCAACCCACGTGCATATTATGAGTACTAGCAACAGTGTGGGAGTAAACACCTGGCGACCAGTCTCCAAAGAGTCAGTGACCACCGGCACCCATCGCCTTGCTACAAAGGAAAAATGCACACAGCACAAAGGCGTCGTATCGAAACCGTCGTGCTGTGAGCTCGTGCACACGACGACACTGGTTCAAACCCCCATCGCTGGCACAGGTGTGGGTTTTTTTGGTTCACAACGGGCTACTCTTAGGAAAGATACTGCAGTGTATTTTCCTCACTTGACTCAGGCATCAATAAATGATAAACAGTCGGTGAGCCTGCACTTGTACGGGGATACGAACTATAAACCCCTCTTTATCTTTATCTTTAACAAACCACACCAACTAGACAATGACGCTACAGTTAAGAAACAGCAGCTTTATTGACAAGGTGTTTGGTCCAATCACACTCTCTGGCAGTTATAAGCTTACTATATATACACACCGAAGGTTTTTTCTCATTTGATTTTTTAATAATAATAGTAATAATAACAACAATAACAACAATAATAATAATGATAATAATAATGATAATGAAAATAATAATAATAATAATAATAATAATAATAATAATAATAATAATAATAATAATAACAATAATAATAATAATAATAATGATGATGATAATAATAAATGGCACTTAATAGCGCTAGACTCCATAGAGAAAAAAAAAGGCTCTAAACGCTTTACAATGGCAGCAAAACAACACAATAATAATTATAATACATGTACATAGTATGATAAAACATAGTTATAAGCAAATGCCCTACAGCGTAAAAAGATGGAATTTTAGTCCAGATTTAATAGCCGTTTGTGAACTAGCACAGCTAATCTGTGGGGGAAGAGAGTTCCAGAAATGGGGAGCCGAGAATTCAAAAGATTGTTCATCGATCTTGCGAGTTATTTTAGGTTTTACTAAGAGAGTTTTGTCCTTATTTGATATTATGGCTCTTGTCGGGGTATAGATATTCAAAAGGTCTTTGATGTAAACGGGACTGTCACTGTTGAGAGTTTTGTAAACAATAGTGTATAATCATATCTTATATATAATTATGTTCTCAACGCGTAGATAGTGCAATTTTTACATATCAACTATCCATTAACGCCTCCA
>JAXRKP010000761.1:210000-215000 GCA_037039925.1 Doris montereyensis | reverse complement strand
AGAACGGTCGTCCTTGAGCAAAATTCTACCAAGAAAATTTCAAATCATATTTTGGGTGCACCAAAAGGCACAACATCATAAAGAAATAAATCTTAGAAGCCAAAGATGGATGGCGCATGATCTAGAGCAAGGATTACCAACAGGCATTCCCAACAGGCATTCCCAACAGGCATTCCCAACAGGGATTCCCAACAGGGGTTCATTCCCAACAGGCATTCCCAACAGGCATTCCCAACAGGCATTCCCAACAGGCATTCCCAATAGGGATTCCCAACAGGGTTTCCCAACAGGCATTCCCAACAGGGGTTCCCAACAGGCATTCCCAATAGGCATTCCCAACAGGCATTCCCAATAGGGATTCCCAACAGGGATTCCCAACAGGAGTTCCCAACAGAGATTCACAACAGGGATTCATAACAGGATCCCAACAGGGATTCACAAGAGGGGTTCCCAACAGGATTCACAACCGGGGTTCCCAACAGGGATTCCACAACACGAGTTCCCAATAGAGATTCTTAATGGGGGTTCACTATAGTGATTCCCAACAGGCATTCCCAACAGGGGTTCCCAACAGGGATTCACAACCGAGGATCCGAACAGGGATTCACAACACGGGTTCCCAACAGGATTTCACACTCGGGGTTCCCAATAGAGATTCTCAATAGGGGTTCACAATAGGGATTCCCCAACAGGTTTCCCAACAGGGGTTCACAACAGGGATTCCCAACGGGGGTTTACAACTGGGATTCACAACAGAGGCTCCCAACAGGGTTTAAAACTGGGATTCACAACAGGGGGGTTTAAAAACAGGGATTCCAACAACAGGGATTCCCAACAGGGGTTTACAACAGGGATTCCCAACAGGGGGTTTACAACAGGATTCCCAACAGGGGTTTACACGACAGGGTTTACAACATGATTCCCAACAGGGGTTTACAACAGGGATTCCCAACAGGGGTTTACAACAGGGATTCCCAACAGGGGTTTACAACATGGATTCCCAACAGGGGTTTACAACATGGATTCCCAACAGGGGTTTACAACATGGATTCCCAACAGGGGTTTACAACAGGGATTCCCAACAGGGGTTTACAACAGGGATTCCCAACAGGGGTTTACAACAGGGATTCCCAACAGGGGTTTACAACAGGGATTCCCAACAGGGGTTTACAGGTTTACAACAGGGATTCCCAACAGGGGTTTACAACAGGGATTCCCAACAGGATTCACAACAGGGATTCCCAACAGGGTTTTACAACAGGATTCCCAACAGGAGGTGCTCGTACCCCTTGCGGTGCGATACACCCTTTAGATGGTGCAAAACCTTGTATTTGGCAATTTAGCCAAATAGATAAATAAATTAATGGATAAGTAAATAAATACATAAGTACATAAACAAATAAATGAATAAATAAATGAATAAAAGAATAGGTAAATATATGAATGCACTTTAAAATTTAATAAATGAATACATAAATAAATACATAATCAATCAATCAATAAATCAATCAATAAGTAAATTTATGAATTCAAAATTTTTCATAATTAATTAATTATTTAATTAATAAATCAGAAAAAGAAATCGAGGGTTTGAAAACATTAAACGTTTTCTAGGGGTGCAGGACTGCAAGGCAAAGCAAAGGTTGGAAATCCCTTATCTTGAATTAGACAGAGAAAACGACAGAAAGCTGAAGTAAAGAACTCAGTAGAAAGAATAGAGGTTTTCATTTTTATTTTTATTCGACCCATTTCCACGACTAAGGTAATCATGAGGGTTTTGGTAGGTTTTTTATTTTATTTTGCTCGGACTGCCTTGTAAATAGCCAGTCGATGCACAGAGTGTTGGGATCTGCACACGGACCTCCTATTTATCGTCCGTCTCCGATGGGATTAGATGTCGATCCATGTTCCTGGACCAGGATGAGGAAAGAGAAGGGAAAGGGGGGGGGTTACTCGAAAAAAAACTGCAGAAGATGTTTTCGACCCGCTGGGTTTTGCTTTTGGTAGAGAGGCTAATACCTTGCCTATAGACCATAGAGGATGTTGGATGCATCAAAAGACACGACCATAGATGATTATCTAGAGTCAAGCATATGAAGTAAAGAACTGGACAAAACGGCACGGGGCAGAAGGTACCATAATAGAGAGAAGGAAGGAAGGAGGGGGTGTCATTATATCACATCGAACTTTGAGACGAAATTGTCACTGTGTCACCATGAAGAATAATCGGTAGTGCAGAGGCAATGTAGCAGCCTGTCAATCAAAAGGTCGTGGGTTAAAGTCCCAACAGTTGAACAGATGTTTCGAGTTTTCTTTTCGACTAAAATCTCCTCTTCGCCCCCCCCCGACCCCCATCCCTCCTGTCCAGGTAGGTGGCTCAACGCCTATCCCACCGGAGACGGACAATAAAAAGAGGTCCCGTATGCAAATCAGAATAATCTGTGAACGTTAAAGATCCCTTTGCTGTTCACAGGGCTTCAAATCCCACCGGAGACGGACAATGGAGGTCCCGTATGCATAATCTGGCTTTCCGGCACATTTTAAAAAAATCATACTTTGAAATCACCTTAGTTGTGTATGTGGGTAAAATCAAATCAATTCAAATCAAATCAAATCAAATCATTCAAATCAATTCAAATCAAATCAACTCAAATCAAATCAAATCAAATCAAATCAATTCAAATCAAATCATTCAAATCAAATCAAATCAAATCAAATCAAATCAAATAATTCAAATCAAATAATTCAAATCAACTCAAATCAAATCAATCAAATCAATTCAAATCAATTCAAATCGATTCAAATCAAATCAAATCAAATCAAATCAAATCATTCAAATCAACTCAAATCAAATCAAATCAACTCAAATCAAATCAAATCAATTCAAATCAATTCAAATCAATTCAAATCAATTCAAATCAATTCAAATTAATTCAGATTAACTCAAAGCATCACCACGATTTGTTTTGTTTACCTCCGCCAGCCTGCAATAGTGATACTCGTGCAATGTTACTTTGAAAAGGGGATGGGTAGGTGAGTGAAGGTTCCAGATAAGATTAAGCTGATCACAAACTGACATAATAAACTTATCAGACATGCAGCTATAAAAGTTTCCTGAATTTCTTAAATTTGTTTAGTTAACCATGACGTTATCATATTTGTATAATGTATGTTTGCTTGTCTCCCAGGTACCGAACTCTGACCCTCGACATTTGCCAGAAGACTGGAAACCCAAGAAGAAAAAAATCTCGCACTGGCATGCTGGTAATTACTCTCTTCTTAACTGTCCTAAACTTTCTGTCCGGTCCTCTTCCCGATTTTCTCTCTCAAGCACAATCGGAAGAGTTAGGGAGTTTGTAATCACGACGACACTGGCTGACACCCTGGTTGGTTATTAGTGAGTGGTTGGAGGGGCCTACTGGTAAGTTCTACTTCCTTCCTTCCCTTCTTTCACGTATCTTTCATCTTGCTGTTTCCTCTTAATTCACCCTGAAATCATCGCAATGGCGGAAGAATACATTTCAAAGAAATAAAACAGGATTATTGTTTTTTGGGGGGTTTTTTCCCGAAGTTGTACTAATGTGGATGGAAGATACTTCCTCTACTCTATCACTCGACTCTGCTGTAAGTTGACAAAATATCTTGCCATAGTGTTAGTATGATGCCCCTGACAGGCTTTTTGTACTGTACGCTTCCCGTGGAGTTGAGACAAGACTTTGAATGAAATGGCAAACTGGAGGATAAACAACGAAGGTTTCTGGCATCCAAACCTTAAAGTATATCCTTATCATCTTCTGCATGTATACTCTATTGTTACGATCAAGGGGAATCTGTTACCACTTGGCTGAAAGACCGGAGGCGTACTGGGAATGGTAAAGGCCTCACTAGCTGATCAATAAGAGCTTGCTTATGATATAATTAGATATGCCTGCAATGTTTCTAGAGAATTTTTTTTTTTTTTCTATCTTATTAAGATAACATAACATAACATAACATACAATAAGATAAAACATAAGATAAAATAAGATAACACAAGATAAGACAAGATAGCATAAGATGAGAAAAAAACTATATTGTCCAGAGGCCATGTTTCCATGGCGTTACATTAAATTCATTTTCATTGCCTTGATACATCCGGAACCCAATCCCCTTATGCCGAATCTTATTATGCTTTTAATCGTAGTAAGTAGTAAAATTCCTTCTTGACCGTTACAGCCCATAGAGCCGGAGCTTATCCCGGTTTGAATAGCGTGAAGCGGAACAGATGACAATAATCACCTCCTGGTCAGGACGCCAGTCTGACGCAGGTGATTTACTCCCAAACTAGTGCTTGTACCCATTTGCACCTGGGTAGAATGGGGGGGGTGCGTGTTGAGTGTCTTTCCCAGGGAACACAACGTCGAAATTAGCTTTTTTAGATTCGATCTCGGGACCTTATGATCCCCAGTACGGAAGTCTAACAGCTCGGCTATCGACGCCACGTTTTCAATCGTGGCTAGTGATAAACAATTCACTGACGGTTGATTTTATACACCGGAGATCGCGTCATTCTTGCCTTGAATAATTATTGTACATAGCTTTTATGAGATGGACACACAGAGAAAAAAAAAAAAAAAACCAACGTCAACACCCCAACAGAATTTATTTTTAATTGTTATCTCCCCTGTATTTTGGTAACTCAGTTGATGACGTTGACAATGACGACTTCCTCTTTTCTAGCCAATGAGCGACGTTGTGACATAATATGACATAGGTGGTCGTCGGTGTTTAACCAATGAGAAAGCAACACACATAAATAGGCTGCTCTCTAGAAGCTGTTTTTTTTTCTGACCGAGTATAACCTGGATCTTTTCAGTACAATTTAAATTACTGCCTTCAAAGTTTCTCAAAAACCAAAGCGTGGAATTAAAACGGTCTTTATATTCTGTATCATACACCGTTAGCTACATTTTGGAAAAGAATCAAAAGAATTAAAAGGAAATCATTTCGATTTTTCTCGG
>JAXRKP010000761.1:195000-200000 GCA_037039925.1 Doris montereyensis | reverse complement strand
TAATTAGGGGCTAGTCGCTTTCCCCTCGTTGCACGCAAAAGACATACATTACTTGAATGGGAACATTGCAAATCACTCTGTTCGACAAATAAGATGGGAGGTGGGGGGTGCAGGATAAGTGTTTGTGAGTGTTATGTGAGTGTGTATTTTTATATGTGTTTGTGTGACTGTGTGTACGGCAAGCTTAGTGTAAAAGGGATGAGAGGGTGGGAGGGTGTGGTAGTTTCAAAACCTGGAGTATGTATGTATATAACATCTATGTTTATCTAAACTTGTTTGTCCGTCTGTCTGTCTATATGTGGGGGACTCGGTAGTCAGAGGCACGGTGTCAGCCTTTCAACCAAAAGGTCGTGGGTTCAAGCCCCTGACGGCTAAAAAAATAATAAACTCAGGCTTTTCGTGTATGTATGTATGTATGTATGTATGTATGTATGTATGTATGTATACATGTATGTATGTATGTATGTATGTATGTATGTATGTATGTATGTATGTATGTATGTATGTATGTATGTATGTATGTATGTATGTACGTATGTATGTATGTATGTATGTATGTGTATGTATGTATGTATGTATGTATGTATGTATGTATGTATGTATGTATGTATGTATGTATGTATGTATGTATGTATGTATGTATGTATGTATGTATGTATGTATGTATGTATGTATGTATGTATGTATGTATGTATGTATGTGTATGTATGTATGTATGTACAAGGCTCTTCCACCATTCGGCACATCAGACCACAACAGGATACTAATGATGCCCAAGTACAAGACCAAACTAATTGAGGAAAAGCCAGTTAAGAAAACTAAGTTTGTTTGGAATGATGATGCATGTAAAAGGTTGAAAGGTTGTTTTGCTTGTACTGATTGGAGTGTGTTTTGTGACTCATGTCAGAGCCTTGAGGAACTGAATGATGTTGTGAGTTCTTATGTTAATTTTTTTCAAGAAACTGTCCTAGAAGAGGCAACCACAAAAGTATTTCCAAATAATAAACCATGGGTGACATGCGAACAAAAACTTTTACTCAATAACAACAAAAAAAGCGCATTCATGGAGAAAAATGACGAACAGAAGAAAACGGTTCAGAAAGAATTAAAAAAGAAAATTAAAGAATGCCAAAAGCAATACAAAAACAACATTCAAGAAAAATTTAGATCAAATAACTTGAGATGTGTCTGGGATGGAATGAAAAACATTGTAGGCTATAAGGACAAAAGAAAATCTGTATTTTTAGAGAGGGGAAAGAAAAAAGAGTATGTTGACTACCTGAACATTTTTTACGCTAGATTTCACAAACTTGACTTTTCTGATCACATAGATGGTATGAGAAGCAGTCTCAAAGAAACTGAAGATATACTAATAACAGTCACTGAAAATGAAGTAAATAAACTTTTCAAAAATCTTAAAATTTACAAAGCCTGTGAACCGGACAATATAACCTCACTTATTGTGAAATTATGTTCTGATGAACTCTCAGGTATATTGTCGTACATATTTAATTCATCACTGTCGTTATGAAATACCGAATGCTTGGAAAATGTTCCAAATATCTTCTGTCCAAAAATGCAGTAATATAAAACAAATGAGTGATTTAAGACAAGTAGCTTTGACATTTATTTTAATCAAATGTCTTGAGATGATTGTGTTAAAACAATTCTAATTACAAATGTTCTCGACCTACACCAATTTACCTATAAATCTAAAATGGGCGTTGAATATGCTATTCTATTTTTTTACAAATAACGTGTACCAACATCTTGATACTCCAAAAGCTATGTCAGAACTCTGTTCGTTGTTTTTTCAAGTGCTTTTAAATACAGCCACACATCATGATTCCTAAGTTATTAGATATGGATTTGGAAAAAAGTGTAACTCTCTGGATCTTGAATTTTCTGACCAACAGACCTCAATTTGTTCGATTAAAATCAGAACATGGTATTTTTGACTCGTCAGTAACTGTAACAAACACTGGAAACCACCAGGGGACTCTCCTCGCACCTATACTCTTTTCTATCTACACCAATGATTGTGAAACTGCTTTTGAAAACATCCCAATAATAAAATATGCAAATGATACATCTATCCAAGCTCTTATCAAATCAGAAGTAGATCTAATCAATTGTGATTAAGAAATCACAAGGTTTGTAAAATGGTGTGATGACAATTATTTGCAACTTAATGTTAACAAAACAAAGGAAATGATTTTTGATTTTAGGAAGACAAATAACACCCATAATGATATTGTTATAAAAGATGAAACAGTTGAGAAAGTTAATGAATATGAATATCTTGGCATCATTTTTTACGAGAAATTAGAATGGCAAAAACAATCAAATACAGCTTTAAAGAACGCAAACAAAAGAATTTTTTATGAGGATACTTTATAAGTTTTCAAATTGATAACACTCTAATAAGCCTTTTCTATCAAGCTTGCATAAAGAGTATTAGTATTTTTTAGTATAACTGCACGGGAAGGGATACAAGAGATAGAGAAAAGAAACATTTGACTTCACTCCACTGTGGCTCCTTCGTATTATTCACAGTTATTTAGAGAGAAAAAAATTTGATAGGACACTGAAACACGTAGCGAGACTCATAAATGATGTAGAGCCGGAGAACTTTGAAGATCTGTATGAGAATCAATGCAAGATCAAACTCAGGGGTATACTTAGAGACAACACTCATGCTTTTTTCTCCATACCCAAAACAAGCAGTAGAAGCGGTCGACTTATACATTTAAAATCCCGCACTGAGAGACATTTTAGATCTTTTCTCCCAAGTGCCCAACGAAAGTTTGACCCTACCTTACTTTGAAAACACAATGGCGTTTTGGTCACAATGTTTAAGAAATGTAAATTGATGGATGGCGAATGAATGATTTATGAAAACTTGATGAAGCTAAACTGATTTCTCTATAATTATTTTTATTTTTGTTAATTGTTTTATCATTATTTTTTTACTATATTTTGTACGTATATTGTTTCACCGCACTATCTATTTACCTTTGCATCTTTATATACTTCTCCTAAAATCTAAAATTTAATGATTAACTTCAATTAAATTTGTTTTTAATTTAAATGCATTGATGCATTTTATTTTTCAAACGGAAATTTTGATAAAACAGAAAATCAATGTTTGAAAAATGGACCATATGTTTGACAGCCAGATCTAGTTGTGCTTGTCTTAAGTTAAAGTTGATTTGATAGGGTGCGTCAGTCGCTGAATCGTAAGGCTACCGAACTTGAGATCATGAGATTTCGGGTTTGAATCCTAGCAAAGATAGATCTGACATTGTGTTCCTTAGAAAAGACATTTAACACGTATATTCAAACTCGATCCAAATGCAAATGGTGTAGGCAATAGTTTATGGGTAAAAACCTGCCTAAGACTAGCGACCAGGAGGTCATTATTGTCATCAGTTCCGCTTCATACCACAGAATTCGAAATAAGCTCTATGGGCCGTACTGGCTTGAAGTAACTTTGTTTACTTACTGGGATAATTACTTGGAGTACTTGACATGATTACTTGAAGTACTTGATATGATTACTTGGAATACCTGATGTGATTACTAGGTGTACCTGATATGAATACTTGGAGTACCCGATATGGTTACTTAGAGTACTTGATATGATTACTTGGAATACCTGATATGAATACTTGGAATACTTGATATGATTAATACCTGATAAGATTACTTGGAATACATATATGATTATGATTACTTGGAATACCTGATATGATTACTTGAATATGATTACTTGGAATACCTGATAAGATGATTATATAATTGATATGAATACTTGGAATACTTGATATGATTACTTGGAATACTTGATATGATTACTTGGAGTACTTGATATGATTACTTGGAGTACTTGATATGATTACTTGGAGTACTTGATATGATTACTTGGAGTACTTGATATGATTACTTGGAGTACTTGATATGATTACTTGGAGTACTTGATATGACTACTGATAATATGATTACTTGGAGTACTTGATATGATTACTTGGAATACCTGATATGATTACTTGGAGTACCTGATAAGATTACTTGGAATACTTGATATGATTACTTGGAATACCTGATATGGTTACTTGGAATACCTGATAAGATTACTTGAAATACCTGATATGATTACTTGGAATACCTGATATGGTTACTTGAAATACCTGATAAGATTACTTGAAATACCTGATATGATTACTTGGAATACCTGATAAGATTACTTGGAATACCTGATAAGATTACTTGGAATACCTGATAAGATTACTTGGAATACCTGATAAGATTACTTGGAATACCTGATAAGATTACTTGGAATACCTGATAGGATTACTTGGAATACCTGATAAGATTACTTGGAATACCTGATATGATTACTTGAATACCTGATATGACTACTTGGAATACCTGATAAGATTACTTGGAATACCTGATAAGATTACTTGGAATACCTGATAAGATTACTTGGAATACCTGATAAGATTACTTGGAATACCTGATAGGATTACTTGGAATACCTGATATAATTACTTGGAATACCTGATAAGATTACTTGGAATACCTGATATGATTACTTGGAATACCTGATAAGATTACTTGGAATACCTGATAAGATTACTTGGAATACCTGATACCTGATTACTTGGAATACCTGATAAGATTACTTGGAATACCTGATATGATTACTTGGAATACCTGATATGATTACTTGAATACCTGATATAATTACTTGGAATACCTGATAAGATTACTTGGAATACCTGATATGATTACTTGGAATACCTGATAAGATTACTTGGAATACCTGATACAGGATACCTGATAAGATTACTTGGAATACCTGATAAGATTACTTGGAATACCTGATATGATTACTTGGAATACCTGATATGACTACTTGGAATACCTGATATGATTACTTGAATACCTGATATTACTTGATTATAAGATTACTTGGAATACCTGATAAGATTACT
>JAXRKP010000761.1:182500-190000 GCA_037039925.1 Doris montereyensis | reverse complement strand
TTTAGAGCTTGATATAATGATATACAGCATTTTCCTCTCCATTGCTCTTTGGGCTGTTTGCAATAGGGATAAATACAAGTTTAAAAAATGTGTTGTTCTGTCATTGTCGTTACGACTCATAGAGACGAAACCTATCCAGGTTTCCATAGTGTGAGACGGAACAAGTAAAGGCTTGTACATCGCCACGTGAACACGACTCTAGTCTATCGCACGTTTTACTGCCCTAGCTAATGATGGTACCTATTTGCAACTAGCTCTACCTGGAATATGCGTGTGAAGCGTTTATCCAAGGAATACAACCTTTGAGCTTCTATTGCTAGGATTTGAACTCAGGTCCTGGTGATCCTAAATCCAGCAATCTTACTTAAAGGCCACCGATGCCACAATCTACAAGTCGGCAATCTATATTGATACATAACACTTTAATTCTTATGTTTCCATTGATATATTATGGTGAATCGTAGGGTGCCTGTCTCACTTACATGCAACACAGTGTCATTTCTCTCTGGAGATAGGGAGGGGAGGTGTGACACGGTGGTCCCGAGGTAAACTTTCTGCCTCTCAACCTAAAGGTCGTAGCTTTGGGCTCTGACAGGTTCAAACATCCCGGTTTGTTTTCAGGTAAGAATCAACTCCCCTGGTCCAGGTAGATTGATCGTCACCTACTCTTATCATAGAAAGTTAGTTTTTTTTCAAAAGGAGACTCCGTTTTCAGATCACAACACTTAGTGCACGTTAAATATCAATTGAGTGTTTACCGGGCAAGATGTAGATGAAATCAATTTTTTTTTAAACTATGGAAATAATAAAGCCACACCAAAAACTGAGGTGATCTCGGGGTATTTGGTAGGATTTGTGATTTAGCTCGGGCTGCCCTCTAAACAGCCATTGGATCTTTAACATGCACAGTGTTGTGATCTGCACACGGGGCCTCCCTTTTTATCGTCCTGGGATTGGACTAGGTATTGATCCACTTATATGCACCAGGAGTTGGGTGTTACTCGAAGAACTCAAGACGTTTTTTTCAGCTTGTCCGGCACGGACCCACATCATTTTGATTGAAAGGCCGACACCTAGCCTCGTGATCACAAAGTGCCCCTGTAATAAGATCATCTTCTTATGTCTTTTGTCTTATGTCCTCTGTTCATTCACCAGCATGTTTCGCTCCGAAACTGGAGGCAGTGAGTGGTCAGACGATTTACCTCCCCTGGCAAACAACACTGCAACGTGAGTTATGGGTGTTGGTTGCTGGAAGTGGGGATGTGTGGGTGGGTGGGGTGTATACGTGTGTGTGTGTGTCTGTGTGTGTGTGGAGCGGGGCATATATATATATATATATATATGTGTGTGTGTGTGTGTGTGTGTGTGTGTGGGGCGTAGTGGGGCGTATGTGTGTGTGTGTGTGGAGTGGGGTGTATGTGTGTGTGTGTGGAGTGAGGCGTATGTGTGTGTGTGTGTGTGGAGTGGGGTATATATGTATGTGTATGTGTGGAGTGGGGTGTATGTTTGTGTGTGTGTGGAAAGGGGTATATGTGTGGCATAGCGATGAACCTGTACTTATTATGTTAATATGTAAATCCACCGGTTGTAAAAACATAGTTAATGATATAACTTATATTCTCCTCAAGGCCGTTACGACCCACAGGTTGAAACATATGTATGTGTATGTGTGGAGTGGGAGTATATGTATGTGTATGTGTGGGAGTGGGGTGTATGTTTGTGTGTGTGTGTGGAAAGGGGTATATGGCACGGGCCTGGTTTTTTTTGTAAAACCTCATTGGACGCCACTAACGGTGTGATGATAATAGTAATACTCCCTTGCTCTCTCTCTTCCCCAGACCGGGCCGACCCAAAGGCGCGTCAGTACACAAGTTCTATGAGAGGCGTGACCACGTGGCTACTGTGTCAGGCCAGGACGGCGATTCTCGTCTACATCCGGGCGGTAAGGACTTTGATTTGATTTGATTCGATTTGATTTGATTTGATTTGATTTGATGTTACCTACATCTACACATCTAGGGTGACCTCGGTAGTTTTTAGTAGGAATTTTAATATTTTCCGGATTGCCCTGTAAACAATCAAATAATCTTTAACGTGTCTCCTTTTTATCGTTCCTCTCCGATGGGACTAGGTGTCGATCCACCTACCTGGACCAGGGGGGTAGATTTTACTCTGAAAAAAAAAAAAATTGTTGTTGTTGTTGTTGTTGGTGGTGGTGGTGGTGTTGTTGGTGTTGTTGTTGTTGTTGTTGTTGGTGGTGGTGGTGGTGGTGGTGTTGTTGTTTGGGTAGTGAGTTGGGGTGTTAGAGGCTTTGTTTGTTTCTTGTTGGTTGTTGGGTTTTTTGTCTCTTCGAATTTAATTTAAATCTTTACCATTTGCTTGGTTGAAGGTTCTGCTTTCTTCAAGATGCCTAGCATTGTGGAACCACATAGCAAAGGACAAACTGAAGGCGATGGTCTGGACCGAGACTCCGATGTCTACTCAGACTCAGATGTCAACAGAGACAATCCTAAAGTAAGTTAGCACATCGACACACACATACAGATGGAAAGAATAATTATGTTCGATAGGTGGTGACACAAATGCAAAGGTAGTGAACACAAGGCGGGGGAGGGATAGGCAAACAGACAGACAGACAAGACAGTCAGAGTGAGGGATAAGAGACAGGTAGACAGAATAGTCAAATGAACAGGCAGAGACAAGACTGTCAGACAGTTGGAGACAGTCACAGACGACCGCACATACACGCAGGTAGATAGACAAAGGAAGACAGGCAAACGTGTGCAGACAGGAAGACAGACAGACACTATCAAAAAGAGCTAGTCAAATGTAATGTAGCCCCAGAGACAGAGAGTTAAGGTGATCAGAACGAATAAAGTTCTGGACTAGTATGTAATATTGACCAACAATAAGACAATAATAATCATCAACAGTTTCGATAGATACCAAATTTATGAAAAAGCTTAACATAAGAAGACAAATAAAAATGAACACCAAAAAAACCAGGTTGGAACAAGAGGCTACCCCATCGGTGCCCATCGCAAAGAATATGGATTGTTTTCAGTCCGTCGATACCAAGACAGTCAAGTGCACTATTAGTCACGATCTGACAACAACAAAGTTCGATCTCCATTGAGTGTCCTTTTGACTTTGACAGTTAAATTGAGTGTTTGTTCATGTGTTTGTTATTTTATTTACATTGTTTTGTTTTTCTCGGGAATTTGCTTCCACAGATTCAAGATGGCGTCAGTGTAGGGGATTCTGGGATTTGCCGAGATTTGTGTTCGGACATTTCGTCACATAGTAAGTCCAAAATAGTATGGTGTTGTTTGTGCGATTGAATGTAAAAACAGATGAATCAAAATGAGAAACAAGATTGAATATGAAAAGTGCGGATTATCCAATAATTGTGCTGGTTTTAGAAATACCTCGACTTTCGTTTTGTACCATCGTTTTTAAGAAGTAGCCAAACTCAACTGAGAAATGAACAAACGGAAATTAAATAGATAAATACACAAATTAATAAATGAATGCATACAAACATATTATGCAAATAGAGAATGATAAATGATAACCCATGAGATTAACAAGCCAACATTCTCCATAATACAATAAACGATAAAATGTTGTATTTGTTCTCCTTAAGAGGATAAAACTGTTGAATTTACTCTCCATGTGAATACGTGTACTAAACATTGGAATTTACTCTCCATATGAATACTAAATTTTGAATTTACTCTCCAAAAAGTATAAACTTGTATATTCACCCTTCATATAAACGATAAACTGTTGTTGATACTTTTCCATTATTATATAAACGATAAACTGGTGTATTTACTCCCATATTTTGAATGGTAAACTATTGTACTAATTACTCTCCATATTTTGAATGGTAAACTATTGTACTAATTACTCTCCATATTTTGAATGGTAAACTATTGTACTAATTACTCTCCATATTTTGAATGGTAAACTATTGTACTAATTACTCTCCATATTTTGAATGGTAAACTATTGTACTAATTACTCTCCATATTTTGAATGATAAACTATTGTACTAATTATTACTCTCCATATGAGTGATTCAGTGTAGTGTATTTAGTCCCCACTTAAATCATAAAATGTTGTATTCACTCTCCATTTGATAAACTATTGTATTTCACTCTCCATGTAAATGATAAAGTGTTGCATCCGCTCTTCATATGACAAACTACTGTTATTTACATTTCATACTATAAATGATCAAATGTTATATTTACCCTGCATTTAAAGCATAAAACAACGCATTTAATCTTAATATGATAAATTACTCCATAATATAAATGACCAACTGTTGCCTTTACTCTTGATTTAAATGAACAACTTTGTCATTTACTTTCCATACAAATGCTAAAGCGTTGTTCTATTTTATCGCTGTCTCTTGCCAGTTTACCCAGCCAGCGACTCGCTCTGTGACCAGGGCCGCCCCCGGTTGTCTCCCATCAAGTCTCAGTCCAACCTCAGGAAGAACGCAGACAAGAAAGGTATTGACATCGTGTTGGCCAGTCATGTGTAGCCTTCTGTCATGGTATGATGATGATGATGATGATGATGGTGATGGTGATGATGAATCTTAAGTCCCCATTCCACATTGTCAGGGTATAGGCCACGGACGAACACACATCAGGCTTCTCAGTTCTCAGCTAGCTTCCTCATTTTGTTCCACGATGTTCCCCCTGTCTCAACATCTTTCTCCACACATGTTGCTCGTGGTGTGCCAATCTTTTCGGGCACCTTGGCGATTCCAATAAAGGGCTCTCTTGCCTGTACTTCCCTCCGACCCTACGGAGGGTGTGGCCTATCCATCTCC
Organism: Doris montereyensis; assembly: GCA_037039925.1. Lineage (NCBI taxonomy): Eukaryota > Metazoa > Mollusca > Gastropoda > Nudibranchia > Dorididae > Doris > Doris montereyensis. Next base: position 185,151 of record JAXRKP010000761.1, on the reverse strand, counting down.
ATCTTCTTTGGCCCACTTTTGTCTCAATATCCTCTCGGTAGGTTTTCTTCCATGATTTTGTATTGCTTATCTTGTCTGACCCTTTACTTTTCATAAATTTCTTTCAACATTCGCCTATATTTTCAAGAATGATAGCTAGATAACAGAAAGAGCTCGTTTCTTGTATTGGGGTTCTCATTACTTTTGTTTTATCATGGTGAATTTTCAGTCCAAGAGATTTTGATATCCTTTCTAATTCAGTGGTTTGTTCTCTGCATCTGCTGTTGGGTGTGCGCCATCAGGGCCAAATCATCGGCAAAATCTAACTCATCTAGGTGTGACCACACATTCCACTGAATACTGTCTATCCTTTCAGCTTTAGTTTCCCTCATGAGCCGATGTACTGCGCATGTCAAAATTTCCGAGAGCAGTCCATTATGTACAACTTTACAATAAATACCATCGTATAATATATGCTTGTGACCAAATTGATCCTAATTATATTGTCATAATATACTATCCACAAAAAAAGTAACACATATCATATCTCAAAAACTAAAGGAACAAAAAGGACAAAATAATGGAAATGAAATGTTCATACCTTTTTTTAGGTTTAGAGAAAAGAAATCGGTTGAAAAGAACTCACTCACAATAACAAAACAACAAACAATACTGTTCACCGTTATAAGGTTTAGGGCAATAAGTTGTAGAAAGGATTTTGAGTCACATATAAATAATATACATTCCTTTTTTGTTGACAATATAAACATAGTATTACATAATATTGCCAGAAGACAAAGAAAATCATCGAGTTAATAGTTAGGTAGTGAACATGTGTCTATGCCAGTCTATGTATGTGTATGTGTGTTCAGGGTTTACGTTTAGCCTGATCTGCATGTTTCGTACCAACGTGATACCTCAACACCATTCTCACAGGCACGTCTCACAGCACATTGCAAAAGCTAAACAAAGGCACGTCTCACAGCACATTGCAAAAGCTAAACACAGGCACGTCTCACAGCACATTGCAAAAAACAAAGGCACGCTAAACATTTCAAAAGCTAAACACAGGCACGTCTCACAGCACATTGCAAAAGCTAAACAAAGGCACGTCTCACAGCACATTTCTAAACACAGGCACGCACAGCACATTGCAAAAGCTAAACAAAGTCTCACAGCACATTTCAAAAGCTAAACACAGTCTCACAGCACATTTCAAAAGCTAAACACAGGCACATTGCAAAGCTAAACACAGCACATTGCAAAAGCTAAACACAGGCACGTCTCACAGCACATCAAACAGGCACGTCTCACAGCACATTGCAAAGCTAAAAAAGCACAGGCACGTCTCACAGCACATTGCAAAAGCTAAACACAGGCACGTCTCACAGCACATTGCAAAAGCTAAACACAGGCACGTCTCACAGCACATTGCAAAAAACTAAACACAGGCACGTCTCACAGCATTGAAAAAGCTAAACACAGGCACGTCTCACAGCACATTGAAAAAGCTAAACACAGGCACGTCTCACAGCACATTGAAAAAGCTAAACACAGGCACGTCTCACAGCACATTGAAAAAGCTAAACACAGGCACGTCTCACAGCACATTGAAAAAGCTAAACACAGGCACGTCTCACAGCACATTGAAAAAGCTAAACACAGGCTCAAACATTGAAAAAGCTAAACACAGGCACGTCTCACAGCACATCGAAAAAGCTTAACACAGGCATGTCTCACAGCACATTGAAAAAGCTAAACACAGGCACGTCTCACAGCACATTGAAAAAGCTAAACACAGGCTCTCACAGCACATTGAAAAAGCTAAACACAGGCACGTCTCACAGCACATTGAAAAAGCTAAAACACAGGCACGTCTCACAGCACATTGAAAAAGCTAAACACAGGCACGTCTCACAGCACATTGAAAAAGCTAAACACAGGCACGTCTCACAGCACATTGAAAAAGCTAAACACAGGCACGTCTCACAGCACATTGAAAAAGCTAAACACAGGCACAGTCTCTAAACACAGGCACGTCTCACAGCACATTGAAAAAGCTAAACACAGGCACGTCTCACAGCACATTTCAAAAGCTAAACACAGGCACGTCTCACAGCACATTGCAAAAAGCTAAACACAGGCACGTCTCACAGCACATTTCAAAAGCTAAACACAGGCACGTCTCACAGCACATTGAAACTAAACACAGGCACGTCTCACAGCACATTGAAAAAGCTAAACACAGGCACAGCACATTGAAAAGCTAAACACAGGCACATCTCACAGCACAAAAAAGCTAAACACAGGCACGTCTCACAGCACATTGGCACGTCTCAAAGCTAAACACAGGCACGTCTCACAGCACATTTCAGCACAAAAAGCTAAACACAGGCACATCTCACAGCACATTGAAAAAGCTAAACACAGGCACGTCTCACAGCACATTGCAAAAGCTAAACACAGGCACGTCTCACAGCACATTGCAAAAGCTAAACACAGGCACGTCTCACAGCACATTGCAAAAGCTAAACACAGGCACGTCTCACAGCACATTGAAAAAGCTAAACACAGGCACGTCTCACAGCACATTGAAAAAGCTAAACACAGGCACGTCTCACAGCACATCTCACAGCACAGCACATTGAAAAAGCTAAACACAGGCACGTCTC
>JAXRKP010000761.1:150000-175000 GCA_037039925.1 Doris montereyensis | reverse complement strand
TGTTAATGTGTGACGTCGGTGTTTTTGTAGGATTTGTGTGTTAATGTGTGACGTTGGTTTTTTTGTGTTATTTGTCTGTTAATGTGTGACGTCGGTGTTTTTGTAGGATTTGTCTGCTAATGTGTGACGTCGGTTTTTTTGTAGGATTTGTGTGTTAATGTGTGACGTCGGTGTTTTTGTAGGATTTGTCTGCTAATGTGTGACGTCGGTGTTTTTGTAGGATTTGTCTGCTAATGTGTGACGTCGGTTTTTTTGTAGGATTTGTGTGTTAATGTATGACGTCGGTTTTTTTGTAGGATTTGTCTGTTAATGTGTGACGTCGGTGTTTTGTAGGATTTGTTTGCTAATGTGTGACGTCGGTGTTTTTGTAGGATTTGTCTGCTAATGTGTGACGTCGGTTTTTTTGTAGGATTTGTCTGTTAATGTGTGACGTCGGTTTTTTGTAGGATTTGTGTGTTAATGTGTGACGTCGGTTTTTTTGTAGGATTTGTCTGCTAATGTGTGACGTCGGTGTTTTTGTAGGATTTGTCTGCTAATGTGTGACGTCGGTGTTTTTGTAGGATTTGTCTGCTAATGTGTTAATTTGTGTGTTAATGTGTGACGTCGGTTTTTTTGTAGGATTTGTGTGTTAATGTGTGACATCGGTGTTTTTGTAGGATTTGTGTGTTAATGTGTGACGTCGGTGGCCGAGTGGTTAGGCTGCCGAACTTTGGATCATTGAGGTTCCGGGTTCGAATCCTGGCAAAGCTAGGCCCATACGTTGTGTTCCTTAGGAAAGAGACTCTTAACTGGCACACCCCCCCCCCACTCGACTTAGGTGCAAATGGGTAAAAGCACTAGTTTAGAAGTTAAACCCTGAGTCAGACTACCATCCTGTCAAGGAGGTGATTAATATCACATGTTTCGCTTAACGCTATAGAAACCGGGATAAATCCCGGCTTTATGGGCATTAAAGACCTTGAAAGAATTTTACTTAACCTTTTTTTTATTCTGCCCGGACTGCCCTGTCACCAGCCAAGGGATCTTTACGTGCTCAGAGTGTCTGCACTCCGATAGTACACACACTGGACGTCGAATTACCTACCTAGACTAGACGTAGGAAAAGGCGGAAAGGTTGGGGGTGGGGGGGGGGATTACCATAGAAACTCGAGAAAATGTTTCAATCTGTCGGGTACAAACCCACGACCTTTTGATTGAGAGGCCGACACACCTTCACTCTGGACGATCGTGCTCCCTGTAAATGACGAATAACAATCTGGCAAGTTTTCTTAACATTTTTCAATAGGTTTTCATTCTTTTTATTTTATTGAATTTCGAATGGATTAGAAGTTGTTTTGTTTGTTGCTGTTTTGTTTCGTTTTACTATTTTTTGTGTGGGTTTTGGTTTGTTTTGGGTTTGTTCTTGGTTTGTTTTTATTTGTTCTTTTGTTTTGTTTGTTATTTTTGTTTTGTTGTTTTGTTTTGTTTTGTTTTTTGTTGTTATTTTTGTTGTTTTTTATCACGATCAACAGTTTTCGATTTTCACCTCTTGCTAAAACTAAGCAAGCAATCTAAAAATACAAAATGCTCAGCCATACAAGTCCTAGTTTTGAATGTCTCACAACAACATGTTCTAGTACTACATTACCATTAATGATTAAATTGTCAGTTGGAGATGATGAGGGTACAAACAATCTGATCACAATTATCCCTAGCTTTCTTTTCCTTCAGTATTATAATTAACCAGAACATGTGGACAATATCATATGCCTTTGCACGTGCGTATATAATTATAATGCCTATGTTTGTTTTGCAAGTTGCTGACTTACCACTAACATGTTTGTGCAATTCTGTCTAACCAACACTGCATCCTCGATCGTGACGACAACAAACCAGATACAAAAATACCTGGCCTACACAGAATGTTCTCGGAAGATAAGCGATTTGACAGTGAAAGGTGAGCAAATATGAAGGGGGTGGGGGAGTTTTAATACCCACCCCTCCTTTACGCCTCAACCCATCCGATGAAAATCGAATAAATTAAATCAGTGGAAAATCCAACCAATATGATGGAAAATAACCAAGTCTCCACCACAGTGAGGACGTAGGCCTAATTACAGTGAGTAAACATCAGGCAAGCCCGCATGCAATGGCATGAAGCGGAGCAGGTGATGATAATCACCTCCTGGCCAGGACGCTAGTCTGACGCATGGTTTTTTTCCACTCCCAGGCTAGTGCTTGTACCCATTTGCGCCTGGGTAGAGCGGGGGGGGGGGGAATGCGAGTTACGCGTCTTTCTCAAGAAACACAACGTCGGAACTAGCGTTTCTGGGATTCGAACCCGGAACATCATGATCCCCAGCCAGGCAGCCTAACCGCTCGGCCACCGACGCCCCTTTAGTAGGCGTAATTACTCGTGTGCCTAACTGCAAGTATTCGAAGAAATCGATACCGTTTTTAGTATGTAAAAAAATGAGTTGAATTTAATATGGGCTGTCTGAGGATCGATTCTTTTGAACCTTGACTCCATACACCCCTGTCGACCAGCTCAAAATATATTGTTTGCTTTCAGAGATGAGGAGAAAGGTGGGAACAAAATGCAGTACACGTGTAAAAACCTGTATACACAGTAATAGTTGAACCCGAAATGTACACAGTAAAAGTTGAACCCAAGTATATTCAGTAAAAATTGAACCCAATTGTATACAGTAAACGTTGAACCCAAGTGTACACAGTAAAAGTTGAACCCAAGTACACACACTAAAAGTTCAACCCTAGTATACACAGTAAAAGTTGAACCCAAGTATACAGAGTAAAAGTTGAACCCAAGTATACACAGTAAAAGTTGAACCCAAGTATACACAGTAAAAGTTGAACCCAAGTGTGCACAGTAAAAGTTGAACCCAAGTATACACAGTAAAAATTGAACCCAAGTGTACACAGTAAAAGTTGAACCCAAGAGCACAGAGTAAAAGTTGAACCCAAGTGTACACATTAGAGTTGAATGCTATAATAGAGCCCAGATTAGTCGAAAACAGAGCAATAAATAGCGAAATATGGCAAGATGATATGTTTCTCTATAAGGCCTACATCCTCAACACAGAATTTGCACGACTGAACGCATTATTCTTCTGTAACACAGAAACAATGTCTATATCATATGTGTCTACGGTTGATTTCTAGAATAGTAGTGCTGCAGTGTTTTATCTCCGTAACCCCAGATGTTCACATAGAGAGTGTAAAAGCGTTATGATAAAAATGTAATACTTATACTTTCTGGGCAGAATCTTTTACTTGCTCTTCAAGGTTTAAAATACCTAAAACATATAAAATATAAAATGAGAATAATTTACAAATAAGTTAATTACTAAACTGTATCCATCTAACATATTAAAAAACCATGTCTAGGCATCAAAGGAAACCAATGTGTTGACAATCAATAGTAAAATGAGTACTTTCGAAAGATGTTTCATTCAACCCATATTGCAAGAGTATTTAGATTTGAAACTTTTAATAAATAGATTACTGTTTATGTTGATGAGATTTGGCAAAGGAGTGGGACAATGGAGACATTACAAGTTTCTTGAAGGTGTCCCAAAACTTACAGAAAAGATTGATTAATCTGTAAGCTATCGATCGGAAGCAAGAAAGCGTATGACGTCATCTCTATATTTGTCACAATGGTTCCCTTTCACTCATGATATTGTGAGTGACAATTTGCAAGGAAACATTATAGCGAGATTGTTTCCACCAAAAGAGCCTCGATAAAGCGGAATCAATTCAAAAGGGCTAAGCGACAACAATCGACAACTCCACCACCATAGAAAACAGAACAGACACGTCCGTTTCGGGTATAACCCTTCGTCTGACAACAAACTAGTAACATACATATGTACAAGCATTCATATAGGCACTTATATTATGTTTCCTATTGGCAACAACCCCACTACTTTCACTTATATTATGTTTCCTATTGGCATCAACCCCACTACTTTCACTTATATTATGTTTCCTATTGGCATCAACCCCACTACTTTCACTTATATTATGTTTCCTATTTGCACCAACCCCACTACTTTCACTTATACTATGTTTCCTATTTGCACCAACCCCACTACTTTCACTTATACTATGTTTCCTATTTGCACCAACCCCACTACTTTCACTTATACTATGTTTCCTATTTCTTATTATCAGTTTTGCACCAACCCCACTACTTTCACTTATATTATGTTTCCTATTTGCACCAACCCTACTACTTTCACTTATACTATGTTTCCTATTGGCAACAACCCCACTACTTTCACTTATACTATGTTTCCTATTGGCAACAACCCCACTACTTTCACTTATACTATGTTTCCTATTGGCAACAACCCCACTACTTTCACTTATACTATGTTTCCTATTGGCAACAACCCCACTACTTTCACTTATACTATGTTTCCTATTTACACCAACCCCACTACTTTCACTTATATTATGTTTCCTATTGGCAACAACCCCACTACTTTTACTTATATTATGTTTCCTATTTGCACCACCCCCACTACATTCATTTAAATTATGTTTCCTATTTGCACCAACCCCACTACTTTCATTTAAATTATGCTTCCTATTTGCACCAACCCCACTACTTTCACTTATAGTATGTTTCCTATTTGCACCAACCCCACTACTTTCATTTAAATTATGTTTCCTATTTGCACCAACCCCACTACTTTCACTTATACTATGTTTCCTATTTGCACCAACCCCACTACTTTCATTTAAATTATGTTTCCTATTTACACCAACCCCACTACTTTCACTTATATTATGTTTCCTATTGGCATCAACCCCACTACTTTCACTTATACTATGTTTCCTATTGGCATCAACCCCACTACTTTCATTTAAATTATGTTTCCTATTGGCATCAACCCCACTACTTTCACTTATACTATGTTTCCTATTGGCATCAACCCCACTACTTTCACTTATATTATGTTTCCTATTGGCATCAACCCCACTACTTTCATTTATATTATGTTTCCTATTTACACCAACCCCACTACTTTCACTTATATTATGTTTCCTATTTACACCAACCCCACTACTTTCACTTATATTATGTTTCCTATTTGCATCAACCCCATTACTTTCACTTATACTATGTTTCCTATTTACACCAACCCCACTACTTTCACTTATATTATGTTTCCTATTTACACCAACCCCACTACTTTCACTTATATTATGTTTCCTATTTACACCAACCCCACTACTTTCACTTATACTATGTTTCCTATTTACACCAACCCCACTACTTTCACTTATACTATGTTTCCTATTTACACCAACCCCACTACTTTCACTTATACTATGTTTCCTATTGGCATCAACCCCACTACTTTCATTTAAATTATGTTTCCTATTTGCATCAAGTAAACACCAGTCAATTATGCTACCACTACCACAATAATTCAGATTCAGCAGTGTCTGATGGAGAAAACAAGTGCAAAGACCGTCGTTTTTTTTTGTACGTTTTTTCTTGTAAGAAGTCTGCCATCACTAACCCTATTCCAAATTTCAATCTATTGGGTAGAATATACTGAATTCCAGTTGATCTACATTGGCTTTCAGTAGGTCTACACTACCAACTGGAATTTCCTAATATAATATATTTTGTACACTACCTCCCAAAGTCACTCAATACTTAAGGAAAATAAATTCAACCACCTAACCACCACCTTTGATTCAACTAATTTTCTGCGATGTAGGTCTATTGAGCGTATGTCTGTATGTATTGCATGTGTATTGTATGTATACGGGCGTATCGTTTTGTATGTGTGCCTGTGTGTTGTATATTGTATGTATGCGTGTGTATTGTTATTGTATGTGTGCGTGTGTATTGTATATTGTATGTATATACGGGCATATTATTGTTATGTACGTGTGCGTGTGTATTGTATGTACACGGGCATATTATTGTTATGTATGTGTGCGTGTGTATTGTATGTGTGCGTGTGTATTGTATAGATACGGGCACATTGTTATGTATGTGTGCGTGTGTATTGTATGTGTGCGTGTGTATTGTATGGATACGGGCATATTGTTATGTATGTGTGCGTGTGTATTGTTTTGTATTTGTGCCGTGGCATGGACGAACTGGCGCACACCCCGAGAAAGCTTAGTCCTAAACTTCTAGAGAAGGGTCTAGATCGAAAGAGCCACCACCCGCAAGACGCACAGCTACACATATAAACTAGTTTGTGCGTAGACAAAACAGTGACTTGTGCATTGAATGCGTATAGTGGACAGAATATGTACAGGTATGTACATTTTTCAAATAGTTTTAAATTGCGCTGAAATTCCTCGTAAGAGTTGAACTCTGTCGCCAGTGTCGCGTCCATGGTCTAACCAGTAAGAGAATATCGACAGACCATGACCTTTGGGTTGAGAAAGGCGAGACCTTGCATCTGGACTACTGACTGAGTCCCCTCATTGTCAAGAAAAGACCAGCATCAGGTCTAATGTGTGCATGACAATACGTGTAATGGAGTTTACGGTCGGCTGCCTGTCATTGAATCGTGTTACTAATGGTGACATTTCAAACACCTGGTAGTTGGTAGTCCAATCTGTGACAAAGTGAAATGATTTTAAATCTTCTCATTTGTGTGTAATGATTTAAAATCTTCTCATTTGTGTGTAATGATTTAAATCCTTTTCCTTCGTGTGTAATGATTTAAAACCTTTTCCTTCGTGTGTAATGATTTAAAACCTTTTCCTTTGTGTGTAATGATTTAAAACCTTTTCCTTCATGTGTAATGATTTAAAATCTTCTCCTTCGTGTGTAATGATTTAAAACCTTTTCCTTTGTGTGTAATGATTTAAAACCTTTTCCTTCGTGTGTAATGATTTAAAATCTTCTCCTTCGTGTGTAATGATTTAAAACTTTTTCCTTTGTGTGTAATGATTTAAAACCTTTTCCTTCGTGTGTAATGATTTAAAATCTTCCTATTTGTGTGTAATGATTTAAAATCTTCTCCTTCGTGTGTAATGACTTAAAATCTTCTCCTTCGTGTGTAATGATTTAAAATCTTCTCCTTCGTGTGTAATGATTTAAAATCTTCTCTTTCGTGTGTAATGATTTAAAATCTTCTCATTTGTGTGTAATGATTTAAAATCTTCCTATTTGTGTGTAATGATTTAAAATCTTCCTATTTGTGTGTAATGATTAAAAATCTTCCTATTTGTGTGTAATAATTTAAAATCTTCCTATTTGTGTGTAATGATTTAAAATCTTCCTATTTGTGTGTAATGATTTAAAATCTTCCTATTTGTGTGTAATGATTTAAAATCTTCCTATTTGTGTGTAATGATTTAAAATCTTCCTATTTGTGTGTAATGATTTAAAATCTTCCTATTTGTGTGTAATGATTTAAAATCTTCCTATTTGTGTGTAATGATTTAAAAATCTTCCTATTTGTGTGTAAAGATTTAAATCTTCCTATTTGTGTGTAATGATTTAAATCCTTCTCTTTTGAGTGAAATGATTAAATTCCTTCTCATTTTGAGTGCATTGATTTAAATCTTTCTCCTTTGTGTGTAGTGATTTAAATTCATTCTCCTTAGAGTGAAATGATCTTCTCCTTTGAGTGAAATGATTTAAATCCTTCTCCTTTAAGTGAAATGATTTAAATCATTTTTTTCCTTTGAGTGAAATGATTTAAATCCTTCTCCTTTGAGTGATATGATTTAAATCCTTCTCCTTTTGAGTGATATGATTTAAATCCTTCTCCTTTGAGTGAAATGATTTAAATCCTTCTCATTTGTATGATATATATTTCAATATATTTTCTACAGCTTCAAATGAGCGTATTTCGTTATTGAGCGTTGTAGTTTCTTTCTATGTATGGTATTTAAACAAAATCTATGTCAAACCTTTTTTTTAAATCTTGGGCTAACTGATCCCAAAGGATGATGACAAACGGCATTGTTCGAATTGGTTTTACTCGTAAAGCAATAAAAGCCTGCTTTGCTTACAGTTACAGTTGGCAGATACAGGTACTTAGCTATAGCTACAACCACTGAAAATAACAGCCAAATTTGTAAATTAATTCAATCCTAAGCTATCTGAGTTACTAGAACATAATCCCCCCCCCCGGCCCATAAAACAAACAATGGCAAAAAACAGCAAAAATAGCTAAGAGGACTAAAGTGCTTCCGACGCCTTTCCTCAAACTCAAAGTCAAAGTTCAAAGTTCCACACTTTATCGACCGTTTTGAGGAGTACGAGTATTAAATTAATTTCATGAAAAGCGTTATCGAAAATTGAGAATCGATACATTTTCAACTAATGATAGAGAAGTTGAGTTTTTTTATTGTACTGAGCATGTACCGTGGTGTCCCTTTGACATTCACACGATATACATGTATTTATAATATAAGCTTCCTTCGAGGCCACTACGATACATCGAGCTGGAGTTTATCCCGGTTTTCTATAGCGTGAAGCAGAACATGTGATAATAATCACTTCTGGACAAGACTCTCGTCTGACGCATATTTTTACTCCCCAGCTAGTACTTGTAGCCAGTTGCACCTGGATCGAATTACTCCCCAGCTAGTGATTGTACTGTAGCCAGTTGCACCTGGATTGAATTACTCCCAGCTAGTGATTGTAGCCAGGATTGCACCTTGTAGATTGCATCTGGATTGAATTACTCCCAGCTAGTTATTGTAGCCGGTGCATCTGGATTGAATTACTCCCCAGCTAGTGATTGTAGCCAGTTGCACCTGGATTGAATTACTCCCCAGTTGTGATTGTAGCCAGTTGCATTGAATTACCCCAGCTAGTGATTGTTGGATCGAATTACTCCCCAGCAGTGATTGTGCACCTGGATTGAATTACTCCCCAGTTGTGATTGTAGCCAGTTGCACCTGGATTGAATTACTCCCAGCTAGTGATTGTAGCCAGTTGCATCTGGATCAATTAATCCCCAGCTAGTGATTGTAGCCAGTTGCACCTGGATTGAATTACTCCCAGCTAGTGATTGTGATTGGATTGAGCCAGTCCCCAGCCTGTGATTGTAGCCAGTTGTATCTACTCCTCCAGTTGTGATTGTAGCCAGTTGCACCTGGATTGAATTACTCCCAGCTAGTGATTGTAGCCAGTTGCACCTGGATTGAATTACTCCCCAGCTAGTGATTGTAGCCAGTTGCACCTGGATTGAATTACTCCCCAGCTAGTGATTGTAGCCAGTTGCACCTGGATTGAATTACTCCCCAGCTAGTGATTGTAGCCAGTTGTATCTGGATTGAATTACTCCCCAGCTAGTGATTGTAGCCAGTTGCACCTGGATTGAATTACTCCCCCAGCTAGTGATTGTACTGTAGCCAGTTGCATCTGGATCGAATTACTTCAGCTAGTGATTGTACTGTAGCCAGTTGCATCTGGATCGAATTACTCCCCAGCTAGTGATTGTAGCCAGTTGCATCTGGATCGAATTACTCCCCAGCTAGTGATTGTAGCCAGTTGCACCTGGATTGAATTACTCCCAAGCTAGTGATTGTAGCCAGTTGCATCTGGATTGAATTACTCCCCAGCTAGTGATTGTACTGTAGCCAGTTGCATCTGGATCGAATTACTCCCCAGCTAGTGATTGTACTGTAACCAGTTGCATCTGAATCGAATTACTCCCCAGCTAGTGATTGTACTGTAGCCAATTGCATCTGGATCGAATTACTCCCAGCTAGTGATTGTACTGTAGCCAGTTGCATCTGGATCGAATTACTAGTGATTGTACCAGCTAGTTGCATCTGGATCGAATTACTCCCAGCTAGTGATTGTACTGTAGCCAGTTGCATCTGGATCGAATTACTCCCAAGCTAGTGATTGTAGCCAGTTGCATCTGGATCGAGTTACTCCCCAGCTAGTGATTGTAGCCAGTTGCATCTGGATCGAATTACTCCCCAGCTAGTGATTGTAGTAGCCAGTTGCATCTGGATCGAGTTACTCCCAAGCTAGTGATTGTAGCCAGTTGCATCTGGATCGAATTACTCCCAGCTAGTGATTGTACTGTAGCCAGTTGCATCTGGATCGAATTACTCCCAAGCTAGTGATTGTACTGCCAGTTGCATCTGGATCGAGTTACTCCCCCAGCTAGTGATTGTAGCCAGTTGCATCTGGATCGAGTTACTCCCCAGCTAGTGATTGTACTGTAGCCAGTTGCATCTGGATCGAGTTACTCCCCAGCTAGTGATTGTAGCCAGTTGCATCTGGATCGAATTACTCCCCAGCTAGTGATTGTAGTAGCCAGTTGCATCTGGATTTACTCCCAGCTAGTGATTGTAGCCAGTTGCATCTGGATTGAATTACTCCCCAGCTAGTGATTGTAGCCAGTTGCATCTGGATTGAATTACTCCCCAGCTAGTGATTGTACTGTAGCCAGTTGCATCTGGATCGAATTACTCCCCAGCTAGTGATTGTACTGTAGCCAGTTGCATCTGGATCGAATTACTCCCAGCTAGTGATTGTATTGTAGCCAGTTGCATCTGGATCGAATTACTCCCAGCTAGTGATTGTACTGTAGCCAGTTGCATCTGGATCGAATTACTCCCAAGCTAGATTGATTGTAGCCAGTTGCATCTGGATCGAATTACTCCCAGCTAGTTGATTGTAGCCAGTTGCATCTGGATCGAATTACTCCAGCTAGTGATTGTACTGTAGCCAGTTGCATCTGAATCGAATTACTCCCAGCTAGTGATTGTACTGTAGCCAGTTGCATCTGGATCGAATTACTCCCCAGCTAGTGATTGTAGTTACTGTAGCCAGTTGCATCTGGATCGAATTACTCCCCAGCTAGTGATTGTACTGTAGCCAGTTGCATCTGGATCGAATTACTCCCAGCTAGTGATTGTACTGTAGCCAGTTGCATCTGGATCGAATTACTCCCAAGCTAGTGATTGTAGCCAGTTGCATCTGGATCGAATTACTCCCAGCTAGTGATTGTAGCCAGTTGCATCTGGATCGAATTACTCCCAGCTAGTGATTGTAGCCAGTTGCATCTGGATCGAATTACTCCTAGTGCTGTAGCCAGTTGCATCTGGATTGAATTACTCCCCAGCTAGTGATTGTACTGCCCAGTTGCATCTGGATCGAGTTGTTCGGATCTCCCAGCTAGTGATTGTACTGCCAGTTGCATCTGGATTGAATTACTCCCCAGCTAGTGATTGTACTGTAGCCAGTTGCATCTGGATCGAATTACTCCCCAGCTAGTGATTGTAGCCAGTTGCATCTGGATCGAATTACCCCCAGCTAGTGATTGTACTGTTGCATCTGGATCGAATTACTCCCAGCTAGTGATTGTACTGGCCAGTTGCATCTGAATCGAATTACTCCCAAGCTAGTGATTGTACTGTAGCCAGTTGCATCTGGATCGAGTGGATTTCTCCCCAAGGAGCATTGTGTCGGAACTAGCTTTGATTGTAGCTGATTCAAACCCAGGACATGATTGATCCTGTAGCCAGTTGCATCTGAATCGAATTACTCCCAGCTAGTGATTGTACTGTAGCCAGTTGCATCTGGATCGAATTACTCCCAGCTAGTGATTTTATGGACAAAGTTGCATCATGATCGAATTACGAAAGAATGCACAATTTTAAACATTAAGGTCTTTTATTTGATTTCACCCACATCCAGCAGCTAGTTGATCTGGATAGGGGTTTTGATAGGATTTTAGTGATTGTACTGAATCGAGTTTTGATAGTGATTGTAAATAGCCAGTTGCCAATTACTCCCAAGCTAGTGATTGTACAGCCAGTTGCATCTTTGGATGCAAAGTTATCTGCATAGCTACCCCAGCTTGTATTGTAGCCAGTTGCATCTGGATCGAGTTACTCCCAACCCATTCGGATTGGGGTGTGGGTGGAGTTGCATCTATTTAAAAAATCAAGCTAATTGTTTTCACCCAGTTGCATCTTTTGGTTGATTGTAGAGGCATCTGATCGAATTACTCCCATATTTGACTGTAGCCAGTTGCATCTTTCCGAGTTCTTCTCCAGCTAGTGACTTTCCAGTTGCATCTTTCCGAGTTCTCCCTCCATTGTATTGTAGCCAGTTGCATCTGAATTTCCGAATTACTCCCATATTACCGACTTGTCCTCCATATTTCCGAGTTGCATCTGGATCGACTTTCCCTCCATATTTCCGATTGTCCCAGTTCCATATTTCGAGTTCCCTGGTTCTTTCCCAAGTTCTCATAGTGTCGGAACTAGTTTGCTCCATATTCAAACCGAGTTCCCCTCCATGATCCCAAGTCCAGCATATTAACCTCTCAGCCACTGACCCTCATAGTTAGGAAATAATAAATATTACCGATGATTTTATGGACAAAGACGAGACGAGTACAAAATATTTCACAATTTTAAACAATAACCGACTTTTATTTGATATTACCGACATCCACCTATGATCTCGGGGGTTTTGATAGGATTTTAAACTTTCCCTCGTAATACCCTATAAACAGCCATTTTCTTTGTTCCCCTCCATATTTCCGATCTTTACTGGACCTCCATATTGTCCAAGTCCAATGGGACTTGTCCCTCAACATATTCGGACCGAGTTCCTCCATATTTCCAAGAAAATTGTTTTCCCCTCCATATTTTGGTTGACCGAGTTTTCCTCCATATTACCGACTTTCCCTCCATATTACCGAGTTCTCCTCCATATTTCCGAGTTCCCCTCCATATTACCGAGTTCCCTCCATATTACCGAGTTCCCTCCATATTACCGAGTTCTCCTCCATATTACCGAGTTCCCCTCCATATTACCGAGTTCCCCTCCAACGGGGCACTCGGTGGTCCAGAGGAAATACTTTGGCCTGTCAACCCGTAAGTTGTGGATGTAAACCCAACCGGTTGCAAATTTTCTCTTTTTTCAAGTAAAATCTACCAGTACCACACTGGTTTAGGCAGGTGAATTGACACCTAGATCTAGTCCCAGATGCACAATATCAAGGAGGGCCGATCACTGTGTGTAGATCACAACACTGTACCAAAGATAAAAGGGACAACTGACAACAAAACCAAAAAAAAATCATAACGAGAATTAATTAATCAAGTTGGAGTGAAGGAATTTTTTATTACCAAAAAAATCTCCTTCCATAATTTGTATTCCCTGTTTCACTCATTAATTTAAATACTATCATAACAAAATAATAATAATAATAATAATAATAATAATGATAATAATAATAATAATAATAATAATAATATTAATAATAATATAATAATAATAATAATAATAATAATAATAATAAATAATAATAATAATAATAATAATATAATAATAATAATAATAATAATAATAATAATAATAATAATAATAATAATAATAATAATAATATAATAATAATAATAATAATAATAATAATAAAAATAATAATAATAATAATAATAATAATAATAATAATAATAATAAAAATAATAATAATAATAATAATAATAATAATAATAATAATAATAATAATAATAATAATAATAATATAATAATAATAATAATAATAATAATAATAATAATAATAATAATAATAATAATAATAATAATAATAATAATAATAATAATAATAATAATAATAATAATAATAATAATAATAATAATAATAATAATAATAATAATAATATTAATATAACAAACTAAAACAAGGGGAAATTATTGTTGTATTTTAGCATTAACATGTGAACAGCTTGTGTGATGTCACATTAGTCTTATGTTATATAAAGATAACATTATTATATCAGCTTGATAAAACATTTGAATTGAAGAGGGAAAATGAGATTGCTTTGATCGTTTTACAAATTTATACCATCTGTGAAGTGGTAAATAGTTAAACGGGAAACACATTTTGCGACATTCTTAAGTCTCAGGTATCTCTGCTCAACCATAAATACGCATTTATTACACACAAACACGCGCACTAACATACCACACAAATACACACGCTTTAATCATATAGCACAAATACTAACACACAAACGTGCAAACAGTAATGTTCTAAGCTTCCCAGGTTTCCCCATTGTTAACAAAAATGACCATGAAACTGATCTTGTACCATCGGTTTTGTTTTAGACTACAGATTCCAAGAGAAACTCACACTATTGGTCTCAATGACCCTTGTCGGAGTGGAGGGAGAGGGAGAGTGGGAGTGGATTTAAGAAGCCAGGCTGTCCTTGATGAGAATAGGAATTCAACACGCTTGCTGCTCTTACAATTCTGACAGAATTGATCAATCAAAATTTTATAACTTTTTTTCCTCACCTGAAGTTTTAAAAATTCACTAGATTCATTTAAGTTCTGTGAAGGCCATGACATCCAGGTTTCTATCGCGTGAAGCAAAGCAAGTGATCATACATCATCCTGACCAGGACACTAGTCTGTGTCTCCAGTTTTACTCCTCAGCTCACACTGGTACGCATCTACAAAGGGGTCAAGTGGAGAAATGCAAGTTAAATGTTCTTTTGCAAGGACAACACCTTCACACCGTGTGATTGCTAAGATTTAAAACCCATGACCTCATGATTCCTACTTTGGCAGTATACCAACTAGAAAAAGCTCAACAAGTAAAGTTCCTACAACACCTTCCGGCCCATAAAGCCGAAGCTTATTTTGGTTTCATGAGGAAATTCTTAAACAAACTTGCTGTGTTTTTTTCTATTATAAATACTTTTTGCTTTATTCCATTGGACAAAGTCCAGAAGAAAAAAAAATTATATGACTTTTGACACTATACTGGATGTTACCCAAAGTCATTACAATATAAAAAAAAAAGAAAAGAAAGACTACAGACATTTATGAAGAAACAAAAACAAAAAAGATTAAGAAATTACTAAACTAGCAAAAATACATACAGAAATGAAAAGGTTTTTTTTTTAAATAAGGGTTTGAGAAGAAGAAAAAAAAAGGAGAAAAAAATCAAAACACCAAAACTTTGTAACAAGTAACCTTATTGCCCTAGGGTGTCGTATATCTTTATAAAAAGAATTCCTGTTACATTAACATTTACCATATCCACCATGTGCAATGTATGATCTCAGGGTGAATCAACAGGAGACAGTAGTAGTAGTAGTAAGATGAAAGGTAAGTCAATGAGTGACAGGAAAGACGTAGAAACTACCAGTATCCCTGCCCACCATACACTTATTAATATAAAGAAAGAGAGAAGAGTGTGTGTGTGTGTGTGTGTGTGTGCGTGTGTGTGTGTGTGTGTGTGTATGAGGAGGGGGAGGGTTTGTTTGTATAATTGAATTTACCCATATTCACCATTTGTGGTGATGTCAGGGTGTTTTAGAGGAAACAGCAAGATGCAAGAGAAAGGTTAGAGTAAAAGTGATTGACAGCCAACCACCCGCTGGGGGGAGGGGGAAGGGGTGGTGGAGATTAGGCTTGTGTGACAGGGACAAAATCAAAGACAAATTTTTTTTAAAGACAGGCACCATTTAATTTGTTTTCATTTGACATCCATACCATACATCTATTTTGTTACAATCCTCACAATTGTTTTGTAACAGCAACAGTGTACTGGTATTATATTACATAGATTTATGTATCGATGACACTCAAAACTCTGACATCAAAAAGGAAGAGAAAAGAAAAAGCATGAAAATCTCACAAATCAATTCAAATGATTATGGTCTCATGTATGGCACAAATGCTGTATACTTATAATACATGTATCATATATATGGCACGATAAAAGTAAGTTAGGGTCATCAGTATCACACGTGAGGGTTAAAGGTCAAATAGTACAGTATGAAATGTGTATTCTTGTTGGTTTAAAGAATTTGGGACATATATTGTGTATATGTATATGTGTGCGTGTGTGTGTGTGTGTGTGTGTGTGTGTAAGATCATGAGAAATTGAACAATTTTACAATAAGTTAATGATTCTATTTGAATATAATATACATGACTGTATGGGTAAGATGAATAAATAAATTAACATATTCTCAACACACGCTCATACACATGCATGTTCTAAATGGATTTAATGAATGGGTTACATTGACCGGTGAATGAAAGAGCAACATTGAATGTATCATAATTTGATTGATAAATAGAGGAATGAATGAATGCGAGAGTGTATTAGGAAATTAATGAATAAATGTAATGAATGAATAAAATAGATTTAACGTAACTAATGAAAGAATGAATGGACGATACAATTGATGAAGAAATCAATGAATGAATGAATGATTTCAGGGATGATTATAATGATATACAATGGTTGAATGAACGAAAGACTGGGTGAACCACTATGTGACAGAGCGAATGACAAAATTATAAATGACGAATGCTAGTGCAACCATCTCTCCTCTTCGTACATTGTGTACTTCCATAATAATGCAACCCAACACGTAATATCAAAATATTAACATAATACATCTCATGTATTTGTCAAATTCTGGATTTACATAATAAACAGGTATGGCAGAGACCAATTCCTCAGAGGAGAAATGATTAAGTGAGTAAGGGGATTAATGACTTATTGAATGCAATAATGAATGACTAAGAAAATGCATGAATAAATGACTAAGAGAATGCATGAATGAATGAATAAATAAATAGATAAATAAATAAATGAATGAATGGCTGAATGAATGAATGAATGAATCAATGAATGCTTAAATGAATGAATAAATGACTGAATGCATGAATGAATAGATGACTGAAATAATAAATGAATTCACTAATGAAATGATATGAGATGAAATAAAAAGAACTACGAGAAAGCAATTCAGAAATGTCTGTTATTGTTGATTCATTAACATGGAGGTAGACACAACTCTTCTCTAGTGATCAACGCATGCTCATTATGTAGCATTTCAAACGCCATGACTAATACAAGGCTTTACAAAAGGAGACAATAAAAACATCTTGTTTGACAAAGTGAGTTGCCTTCATCTTCAATGTGGTTTTTGGAAGGTAACACAGATCACAGATGTTGAGAATGAGATCTATTTTTGTATTCGTGTCGTAGTCATACAGTGTAACAAGCATGTTATACCTCAGGTGTGAAATCAAGTACGATCATCAGATCGAGTTAGTACCCGATTCTGGAGGTAAAGCGGGTAGGCATGAATAAAGGATACTATTCAAACCTCTTTAGAATAAAACCGTTTTAAAATAGTGGCTTAGGGGAATGAAAATTCTTACACAAAGACGGATAAAAAATCAAATAATTTATACCATGATTAAACGTCTTTTCTGGTAGAAAACTTCCTCAAATAAGAATAACCTTTGGATCATTTAAATTCATAATAGTACCTACAACAATGGTTGTGAGAAATGCACAATGTAAAAGTAGCTTCAGTTTTGTAAACAATACTTATTTCTGCACGGGGTCTCAGACAGTTTAATAAAAAGTGTCACCGGTTTTGTCAGGCCAATGTATAAAGGAATAAGGGATCACGCGTATGTTGTTCATAAGGTCTTTTATAGATGGTCATTAGATTTACTAATAGATGATTCGGTATTATATAAGATTTTACATATATATATATATATATATATATATATATATATATATATATATATATATTTTATATATATATATATATATATATATATATATATATATATATATATATATATATACATATGTATATATAAATAAATATATATATATATATATATATATATATATATATATATATAAATATAAAATACACATATATATATATTCTATCTTTTACTGCTTTTCACCGGACTACCATAGATTTTTTTGCCAGAGAGCAGAAGAAGCCGTCAACACATAATCAGACAAGAATCCATGACTAAAAATGAATGAAAATCACATAATGTTATGGGCATTGTATAATATGTAAGAATGCACACAAGTGTTAACAAAGCACACACAATGCTCTCTGTCTGTCTCTGCCTGTCTTTCAGTTTGTCTGTCCCTTTCTCTCTCTCTCTCTGTCTGTCTATCTGTCTCTCTCTGTCTCTCTCTCTCTTTCTCACTTATGTGTTGTCCAACTATGTAACTGACATTGCCAATCAGTGCTCTCACATATATGCAATGCAGAATATAATGTGAATTTGCACTTTCAGACTAAAAACCGGGTGTAGTTAAAAAAACAAAGGTCTTCATCCAGTTTCAGCTTAGAATTCTTTTCATGTTGGTATTGAATCTGTTATGGTGGGGTTAGCTTTCATACTCATACTCCTACTCCTACTCATTATTCATACTCGTGCTCATAGGACAGCAGCCCCAGGTGTGTGTTTCCTTAAACGGCCCTAGCACGTCCTGTTTAACTGGGTAGTAAGCAGCTTTTTGTCTACTTGATGCTGAAAGGGACCGTGTTTGAATTTGACCACACCCTAGAACTATCCTGTTTGAATTTGACCATACCCTCTAACCATCCTGTTTAAATTTGACCACACCCTAGAATCATCCTGATTAAATTTGACCACACCCTAGAACTATCCTGTTTAAATTTGACCACATCCTAGAACCATCTCACTAGATTTTATCTCTAAATGTACAAAGAATCTAAAAAAAAAGAGAGTAAACAGCTGTGTTCTTGAGGATTTCTTTGGGGCGTTCCTAAAAGATCCAGGATGTGGAAAGATAGCCAACAAAATCAAATGTATTTTCAAGGTCTTTTGGGGTCTTCTTCTCAGGTTTTTTCAGAATTTGTCTTTGAAAGGCATGTGAAAAGAAATCTTTTTTTGTTGCCTCTTATGGTTACTTCAACACGGGAGAAAATATTTAAATTGTAGGTGAAACCCTGAGATACAATTACTTTAAAATAGATCAATCCATTTGAATTTTCCACGTGAACGAGCATTTATTGGATGCTGACAACTGAGGATATTTTTTTTTCATATTTCATTCAAATTGCTCAGTCTTCTTTACTCAATTTCAATTCGCAAAATTTTGCTGGGGTCTTTCTCCTGTTGATGCATATATCATTATACCGGTACAGGTCTATATACAAAACTTCCAAGTTGGCTTCTGTGTAAGTATGCTCTGACATTTTTTAGGGTCAGGTAGCTCAAATCAGAGTATGTTTTGCACTGTAACTTCGAAGTGCCCCTTGTTCCCATTGTTATTCCGTAATTATCATTATCGATCACACAAAAACTTCAGAAAGCTTTTTAGTTAGTATTAGTAGGGTTACTAACATTGAGACAGACAGACATGATTTCACAATTTGCTTATTGACTGTGTTTGAATACGTTTCTCCCCACGCTGAGTTCAGGTAGCAGTATCTCCTGCTTGGAATGCATGGGGCTCAGACTCAGAGGGAATCGTCATCAGCAGTCAACAAAGAATGAACAATGGGACTAAACAATGCATTGGCATCAGCCGAGGGTGGCCGATCCTCAGGATGTGGGGGACACTGCAATGTCTGACTTGATAGTTGGGAACCACTGATAGGACCGTTATGGGTTGCCTCTTGTTGTTGTTGTTGTTGTTGTTGTTGTTGTTGCTGCAGATGATGATGATGGTGTGACGGCAACAGCTGCTGTTGCTGCTGCTGTTGGTGTGAATGATTGAAATGATAAGGAACAAAGCCTTGAGGTACCCCCGGGCCTGTTGTTCCTCAGAGAGGAGCTTCTCAATGAATGCTCGATTCAACCGGCGTGGACGAGAAGAGTATGAATTTGAGCAGCGACGCCCTAGAGCGGGATCAATATCCGAGCTCGGGGAGTTCTTGGATCTGAACTGAGGTCGTTGATAGCTAGATGCCCCCAAGGTCATTCTCCTGTAACCAGCCTCATATGGCGAGTGATCGTACTCCAAGCCCTCCTGATTGACCGGACTTGCAGGGACAGAGCGGCCCAAACGGGCAGATACAGGGTATGGAATATTTCTGGTCGGTGACGACGGCGTAGACATATCGCCACGGTTCATTTTCTGCTGATACTGCTGTTGCTGCTGCGGTGACGGCTGCTGATGAGGGTGATGCTGTTGAGGAGTGCCCAGTGCGATTGATTGTTGGTGGTGATGGTGCTGCTGCTGCTGCTGCTGCTGCTGCTTGAGCTCTTGGTGGTAGGGATGCTGTTGAGCAGCACCGTAAAATGGGTGAAGATTGTCATTACGGTGATGGCTGTGGGTCTGCAACAGTTCATCTGAATGGGATGAGATGAGGGGTATGGGGTGAAGAAGTCGTATGGAACCAGGTGACATTTCCCGCTCTCCAGCTTGTAAAGTGGAGGACGCATCTGAAGTTGATTCACGATGTTTCCCTGAGTCTTTACGGCAGTGACATATCAAGAGGTTTGTCGTCGCCAACTGTTTGACAAAAAAGGTACACACTGGTCCAATGGGATGCTTAGGCCGTTGTGGGATGTCAACGCAATTGTTGCAGCTCCTGAGCGTGGAATTGGCATGATAAAGTTTGCGGGAGAGTCCATGAGAAGATTTCTTTGTGCGCTGATTTGCTGAGGTTCTAATGAGGTCAGATCACTGGAAGAAAAGGAGGAGTGGCTGGTTGAACTGCTGTCTGAGTCTCGGCCACTCCACATGGGTTTGGAATAAGGAATGTGATGAGCGTGAGACCTCTGTGATCGCAGCGGCGAGACTTTTGCGCTCCTGATGCATTGATCGAAGACTACGGAGATCGACAGTGTGTACAGTGTTGGACCTTTCTCGGAACTGAAAACCTGGCTCTCCGGACAAGTGTTGTCCAACGTTAGGGGGTAGCCTGCCGTACGCCTTGCGCATTGGGAGACAAGCATCACCAGAAAGGTAATTGGTGTTGTTGTTTCCCTGGTGAAGAGTGGTTCATGTTAGCAACACTTGAATTGACATACACAAGCTGTTCCATTGATCCGCTCGGCCCTACTCCCCGTCACATTCTCAGCTAATCTTTCAACCCGACGAAGAGGAGTCAGTGACCCAGAATCTGTATGATTGGAGGCGAGCTCCATCCTTCTTGCAAATTTCTTTCTATTGAATCCCCGGCAGGCATGGTATTGGCACGATCCCTGCCATCTGATGGATATCCTGTACTGACATGAAAATTGTCTGTAGCATCTGGTGAGTTGGCAGGTTGTGGTACCATAGATCCATTTGGCCTCCTCTCCAGAGGTGCATGATTATGGAATGACAATGAGGCTTTCTCAGCCTCCCTTCGTGGATAAATTCGTCTTCGGATTCAACGACAAACGGATGATTTTCAGAACCAATTTTGGACCTTCCGTATTTCTATGAGGAGGCATGTTCAAGCGTTGGCCATGTCCGTTGGTCATCTCTGATACGATGGACGTCATTCTTGAGTTGTAAGGCTCCATCATTTCTTGATACGGTAATTGCTGGAAGGTCCCAGTATTCCTCATGTATGGGATTTCGCAATTTGTCGTATTCGGTTCAGGATTGTCCACTGTCATTGTCATCTCTTCCGATTCATCATTCCGTTCGGAAATCTCAAACCTTCTTCATCATATCTGTCGTGTGAGATATTGTAGCAGACTTGTCTTGGGAGTCACCATTTCTGATTTCAGGATCTAAATCTTCTGGCTCTGAAAGGCGATTAGCGACGTCTCCCAATGATTTTTCCTTTTGTCTTGATAATCAGTAACACCTGGCAGATTTATATGCGATTGAGTTTTCCCTTCCGCCATGTTAATACTGTGGTCACTATGATGATTCTGTGTCACATTGCCAGCTGAGAATGATTCGAGATTGAAAAACTTTCTCTCCAAAACTGGAGATGTCTCGTGCGATGAGGAGGACGATGAGGGCGAGAAATCATTGCTCACATCAACGCCAACTGCACCTGTCAACTGTAGACACTTTCCGAGGGTTGTTGTATCAGTATCGCATGTCTTCATTGTCCTCTCTAGGCTGTTTAAAGTCAATATCCATTGCACCTAAATCTCCCTCTTGCTCTTCTTCCAGCTTCCCTTCCTCGATGGCGGCGTCCACAGAGAATTTATCACAGGCTTTGTCGACCCTCGCATCCAGGAGGGAGTCTAAATGCAGGGTAGAAATTCCACGGAGATCAACTACCATGTCGATGAGGCGTGCAAAAAGCATAGGGATTTCTCCGTGACTCAAGATCAGCTGGCATTTCAAGGCCATCCCAAAGGTCAGTTTCCAGATTTTCCAAGTAGCGAATACTTGACAGGCCCTCTCGATCTGAAGCAGAAAATAAATTTAACAAATATTTTGAAAGATGAATCGGTGAGACATTTCACATCAAAACACAAAATAGGAATAGCCAAATGCGTAGCATTTGAACACTAATTTTGACAAAAAATATCAACAAATATATAATAAAGCATAGATGATATAATTTTGATAATTTAGTAGTTCATTTAAAGTGCATAATATGATTATAAACGAAATATTTAAGACAGCACTGATAAACATGTTAAGTATTCAGTTCCATATATAACAAGTATATCTATCATTCAGTCAAATCATAGAAAGGAAATTGCAAGAATGAAAAAAAATAAAAACCTGAAAACTAAGATATTTTAGAAAATATGGATGCACCAAGAAGATACTGATACAAGGACAGAGAGAGAGAGAGAGAGAGAGAGAGAGAGAGAGAGAGAGAGAGAGAGAGAGAGAGAGAGAGAGAGAGAGAGAGAGAGAGGAGAGGGAGGGAGGGAGAGAGACACAGAGAGGGAGAGAGGGACAGGGAGAGACAGAGACAGAGACAGAGAGAGAGAGACAGACAGAGAGAGAGAGACAGACAGACAGACAGACAGACAGACAGACAGACAGACAGACAGACAGACAGAGACAGAGAGAGAGAAATTTTGAAACAGTGATAGACAGACACAGAAAGACAAAGACAGATAAACAAAGACAGACAGAACAACGACAGAGACAAGAAAAAGGGAGAGATCGAGAGTTGGAGAGAGAGAGAGGGCAGAGAGAGAGAGAGAGAGAGAGAAAAAACATTTCAACCTGTCTGAGAGAGAGAGAGAGCCTCTTGGCTACCGAGAGAGACCCACAGAGAGAGAATCTGTTTGTTTGTTCGCTTGTTTAGAGGAACTGGGAGAGAGAGAGAGGGGTGAGTCAGGAGAGAGAGAGAGAGAGAGAGAGAGAGAGAGAGAGAGAGAGAGAGAGAGAGAGAGAGAGAGAGAGAGAGAGCATGAGAGAGAGAGCGAGAGGAGAGAGACAATCAAGAATCAGGGAGGAAGGTTGCGGGTAATGACTTCCAGTACATACCAGGACTGAACAGGACCAAAAGCACAAAGCAGTGACACCTCCACGTCAGTCAGTCCAATTTCCAGCAGACAGAGAGTCATATTTAGCAGAAATTTTGAAAGACTCCGCAGACTATGTCCCATTGTCGAGTCTGGTGAAAGACAGATCAATGTCAAGGTCAAAAGACATAAAATGGGAACTACTGATTCTTTTAAAAATAAATTATTTTATCTTCATCTACAACCCTAAGGTGCTCTCTGGGGTTTTTTCACCAGGTAGGATTTTAAATTTTGCCCAGACTTACAGTGCACAGAGTGTTAACGATATGCAAACATGGGACCTCCTTTTTGTCGATCGCGCCTGTTGGACAAGGGTATCGATCCACCCACCTTAATCGGGCAGGGGTGTGGGGATTTTACTCAAAAATACTCTAATGAAAACATTTCAACCTGTCTGAGTTTGGAACCCGTAACCTTTGAATTGAGAGATCAACATCTTGCCTCTTAGCTACCAGAGTTCCCTCGTACAATGTGACCCACATTTACACTGAATACTGATCTGTTTGTTTGTTCGCTTGTTTATTTGGTTTTATTGGAATTTACCCTCTCTCTCTCTCTCTACCTTTATACACTATGAGATGAGGTTACCTCAGGGTGAAGTCAGAGAAAACAACAATGTGAATGACAAGTGAAGAGGTCAAAGGGAAAAATTGAAGTTGGAGCCAACAGTAGCTCTAACCAACTATCCAGACATAGAATAGTGAAGCAAATGCATGTGTGTGTGTGTGTGTGTGTGTGTATGCATGCAATCATATAGGTAATGTGCATACATTGTAATGTAGCTTGTTAATGGTGTGGATATAGTGTACATTTACATTTAGGGTTGGCATGGTAAAATCATTGTTTGATTACTTCGTAAATTGCAATCTCAATCTAATACATAGAGACGATGGTAAAAAAAATGAACAGAGTTTAAAACAAAGAGATGAAAGGCAAAATGGCAAACATGATGGGTAAAAATAGGGAAATGAAGGGTAAAATGACAAGGTTTAAAACACAGAAAGATATGGCAAAAAGAACAGAGAGATATGGCAAAATGACAGAGTTTAAAACAAAGAGTTTAAAACAAAAAACAAGAGATAAAACAGAGAGATAATGCAAAACAAATGGATGGATAGAGAGTCTAAAACAGAGAGATAATGATAAAATGACACAGTCTAAAACAGAGAGATAATGATAAAATGACACAGTCTAAAACAGAGAGATAATGATAAAATGACACAGTCTAAAACAGAGAGATAATGATAAAATGACACAGTCTAAAACAGAGAGATAATGATAAAATGACACAGTCTAAAACAGAGAGACATGGCAAAATGACAAAGAGAATGTAAAACAGAGAAACAGCCTACCCGTTGAGAGCCATCTTGAACTTGAGCTTGTCATTCACCCAATAGTTACCATGTCCAGCTTGATGTGAGTCGTGTCGTACAAAAACGCCACCTGACAACAATAAAGCGAAAAAAAAATGTAATTCATTTATTGATTGAAGTTTACTCCCTTCACCAGGTGTGGCAATCTCAAAGTGAACCAAAGAGGAAATAGCACGAAGACAGACAGACCTGTAAAAGGATGTGTGGACAGAGGCAGGACCCTACCCAACAGTTTGCTTATAAATTTATTTCTATTGCAGTTTAACCTATCCACCATATGTGGTGATCAACTATCGGTGAAACAACAAGATGAAAGACATATGCAAGAGTCAAAGAAATTAAATAATGAGCTGCTAGTGGAACTCACCACCCACCCAAGTAGCACAAACGGTCATGACATACGGCAACAGGAAACTCCATAACTACAGCCTGTACA
>JAXRKP010000761.1:35000-145000 GCA_037039925.1 Doris montereyensis | reverse complement strand
AAATATTCATACATTGTTGACGTTAGTGTCTCGAAATTCCATGATTTATTTCAATAGGTGCATTTTCAAACGTCCGATATTCAATATCGTCTATTTCCGCCTCTTGTTTGGATTAATGCTGTGCGCCGATCATAGAACGTGCAAGTCTTTGAATTTGGGTCTGTGGAATAGCATGCCACCAAGCGTCTGTGATTGCTCTTTGAAGTTCTGGTAGAGTTCTTGGTTTATCGGGTAGCGTCTTCACTTTCCACCTTGATGATATGCCATAATAAATGCTCCATGGGGTTGAGATCAGGACTCAGTGCTGGCCGTGGTTGAAGTGTATTGACGTTGGTTGGCTCAAGATAATCTCTTGTACGACATGTGATGTGAGCTGGCGCATTGTCGGACATGAAGAAGAGGTTTTCATGCTTTTGTATCAAAGGGGACAATATGATTGTGTTTATTTTTTCCATGAAAACATCGCAGTAATCCAAACAAAAAGGCGGAAATAGACGACATATTGAATCTAGGAACTTTTGAAAATGTACCCACTAGAACAAATTATGGAATTTCAAGACACGAAGGTCAACAATATTATGTGAATCTTTTTTTATTTATCAATACAGAAAGCGGGGCATGATTCATTGTCCACCTAAACGTCTTGTCATATCCTACAATGGGTGAATGAGAGTAAAAATACCACGTACGCAGTTTATTTTGCAAATGAGTATACTAG
The DNA here is from genome assembly GCA_037039925.1 of Doris montereyensis. Classification (NCBI taxonomy): domain Eukaryota; kingdom Metazoa; phylum Mollusca; class Gastropoda; order Nudibranchia; family Dorididae; genus Doris; species Doris montereyensis. Next base: position 144,282 of record JAXRKP010000761.1, on the reverse strand, counting down.
TACTATGGTGCAACTCACCACGGTGAGCTATGATCAATTGAAACACTTTATTTCTCTCTTCATGACCACTGTGCATAAATTCCCGCTCATGTAAGAAGGATTCGGTAGTCCAAAGACAATGTGTCGGCCCCTCAACCTAAAGGTAGTGGGTTCAAGCCCCACTAACGGTCGAGCAAAATCTACCTCCCTGGTCCAGGTAAGTGGATCGACACCTAGTCCCATCGTAGATGGGTGCACTCTGTGTACGTTAAAAAAATCCCTTGTCCGGGCAAAATTAAAAATTCTTCCAAACGCCCCGAGATCACCTTAGTTGTGATGTGGGTAAATCAAATCAAATCAAAATCGAACCGCTCGCGTACATAAACTACAGTCAACAACAGGGGATATAGATATCTAGTGTTCCAATCGAACACCAACTCACGACGGTTAGTCGCACTGCAATAGAACCGTTTTGGCCTGCCCAGATAGCACGCTACACTACAAGTACAAGTACAATGAGCCTGTCTGAAACATCAGATCACTTGCTGCTGACAATGACATTGACACTTCGTTTTAGACAAGAGGCGCTACTTTCTATTTCTTTGTTGTTTTGTGTCTTAATCTTATTTAAAAGACAGCCATCGATATAGCCAGGTGGAGGCTTGCAATGCACGGTAAGAAAAAAAAATAACAACAACAATTGCTCTGCATAAAATGTTTGCTTAAACGATGAACATATTATTATCAATTGACACACTGGTAATCACGTACTTTGAGATGTGGTGACATATGAGACTATTGATTGAGACTTGAACTAAGGCGCATTAACGTGTATACATTTGACCAAAAATATATATATATAACTACTTAGCATAAAAAGGACTGATGTGAAACAAGCAGCACCCTCACATCCCGCGCTCGCCTGTACGACATGGAGATTAAAATCCGGAATAAAATCTCATACCACAAATAACACTTAAGAAAAATTAATTACAACCACCCCCCCCCCCTCCTCCCTAATCTTTCACTTTTAGCAGTAAACATGAACAAGCCATCAAACAAAACCTTCATGTGTCATTCTTGTGTCCAATAGGTGTTTGACTTGGTTTTAGATCGGGATTCACGCTCTTTGTGGTGTTCCCCCCTTCCGTCTGTCCTTCTCCTTCCGTCTGTCTTCTCTCTCTCTCTCTCTCTCTCTCTCTCTCTCTCTCTCTCTCTCTCTCTCTCTCTCTCTCTCTCTCTCTCTCTCTCTCTCTCTCTCTCTCTCTCTCTCTCTCTCTCTCTCTCCCTCCCTCCCTCCCTCTCTCTCTCTCTCTCTCTCTCTCTCTCTCTCTCTCTCTCTCTCTCTCTCCTCCCTCCCTCCCTCCCTCCCTCCTCTCTCTCTCCCTCCCTCCCTCCCTCTCTCTCTCTCTCTCTCTCTCTCTCTCTCTCTCTCTCTCTCTCTCTCTCTCTCTCTCTCTCTCTCTCTCTCTCCCTCTCTCTCTCTCTCTCTCTCTCTCTCTCTCTATATATATATATATATATATATATATATATATATATATATATATATCCCTCCCCCCCCTCTCTCTCTCTCTCTCTCTCACTTTCTCTCACCCTCCCTCTCTCTCCCTCTCTCTCCCCTCTCCCTCTCTCTCTCCTCTCTCTCTCTCTCTCTCTCTCTCTCTCTCTCTCTCTCTCTCTCTCTCTCTCTCTCTCTCTCTCTCTCTCTCTCTCTCTCTCCCTCTGTGTGTGTGTGTGTGCCTCTCTCTCTCTCTCCTTTTCTCTCTCTCTCCTTTCTATTTCTAGCTCTAGAACCCACTTCATGTATTATTATTATTAAAATTGTAGAAATCAGTATCTTCTTTGTGTCCAAAACTTGATCTTCATGCTAGAAAACCGGACACGATATAATAATATTGATAGTACCGATAGGCTCCAGCACTACGGTGTCGTAGGGTTTTAGTTTAGTTTTATATTATTTTATTTTTTATTTTTTTGTGGGTAAGTTTTGTTCTCAAAACATATTAGTATTAGGGTTTTTGCGACCAATGCTATTTATCGTCATACTCATAGTGTCATAGTAAGCTACATTTACTTTGTACTATGTACCATTACGTTCTTCTGTGATCCAACAGAAGTGTTTTGTTTTTGATTTACCACGTTCAATATGTTTTGTGATCTCAAGCGAACCAATGGGAAACGGTTGCTTCATGAGACTGGAGGAGACTTATTGAATGGACAATCTGACTATTTTAATTGATAATTTGCAATAAATCACATAAATTTGTTTTGAAGACCCAAAAGTGGATGAATTGTTGTAATTGTAATGCTATTAATTTGTTTTGTATCAAAACTTCAAAAAATGCATGTGAACAGTAAAACCTGGGGTTCCCTCTTTATGACCACTGCCATGCCAATTAACAAACCTGTAAAACCCATTCACCTTTTTAAAAGAATCACGTCAAATCAATAAATTTAGTACTAACCATTACGTTCTTCTGTGATCCGAGAATGGAACACTCCCAGAGACATCCGATACATTAGAAGACCCAAAAGTACCTGGAACACACATGTAACTAAACTACTAATACTAACAGTAACACTTGTAACCTGTAACTAACCCATTCACCTTTTTGAAACTCTACAACTACAACAGATGAAAAACACCTGCAGATACCACTACATGAAAAACACCTGCAATGGCATTGGGCTGAAGGACAAATGTCCGAGCACTGCTGGATCAATAACACCAATTTAAGACACTTGATTTATTTTTCTTTATATCTTTGTGTTTGACCCCACCCTGTTCCTCCTTTAACTTTAAAAGCATATGTTTGGTTTTTGCAAGTTTATCCAACGGTATCTATATAATTATTATTGTAAGCAATTGTAGTCTTTGTGACTGTAGCAGTTGGAAATGAGATTGAGATGAAAGAGTCTATGACGCTCTATCTAAGTTAATGTTGTTGTGGGGGTTTTGATTCAAACTTACGTTATTAATGGAGACAGGAAGAAAGATATTATTAATATTAGTTATCAGCATAACATTCATTATCCGGCAACAATTTCAAATAAGTCACTATATAAGAAGCCAGGCGAAAAACCACTCTCACTATTTATTTTAGAAAATCGTTAGTTGGCGCCTTTTAGGACACATTTTAAGAAAAAGAAGAGGATATTCCCATCAATAAAGTGATTAGAGCTTACTTCCACACATGTGATTCTGGAAGCAAATTTAGAGGAAGACCATTGACTACACTCCAGCGGTGATTATTTTTTTCAGATTAATTAAGATCTCTCACACCTAGCGATGCAATTGAAAACTTAAAACGTGGGGAAGACCTGAACCAACTAAGGACAATCGCCAGAGACCGATAACAGTGGAGGATCATATCTAAGGGAGAATTAAAAGGATTTTGTTGCAATGAAATTTCCCCCATCCATTATATGGAGTGACCTGAAGGTGAATTCAAACAGAGGACACAGAAAGATCAAAATGAAAGATAAGTGAAAGAGTGAAAGGAAAGAAGTAGGGCGTACCAGCAGCACTCGCAAACTGCCTACAACTACAATACACCAAATGAAGAGGAAACAGCAAGATAACAAACATGTACAAAAGAAACGAGAAAGGAAAGAAGTAAGACCCACCAGTAGTAGATCCCAACAAGTACCAACCTGATGCCCTGCTATCAAACTATGCACTTCTCTACAACTTTAAAAGTAAGTAAAGTTCCTTCAAGGCCTTTACGGCCCATAGAGCCAGAGCGTATCCCGGTTTCGATAGCATGAAGCGGAAGAAATGATCATAATCACCTCCTGGGACAGGACACTAATCTGACGCAGTTTTACTCCCAAGCTAATGCTTGTTGTACCCATTTTCACCTGGGTGGGGAAAATGTAAACACAGTGACCTAGGAATTTTAGATGTCCCATCAATTATCTTCATCAACAAAGCAAAGCAAACAACAAAATTGCTTAAGGGGCCCTACTGAATTTTTTTTTTTTCCCTAGGAATGTGTTGCTTGCATCTAAGTTACTATGTAAATGTAAAAATTTTTGGGAAAAATTATTCACTTGCATTGTAACCATGTTGAATTTTGATGCTTTAAAATCTTAAAATCTCAAAAAGTCAACAATGAAATTCTTTTTCAGACATATTCTTTAAACCCTTAAATAAGGAGTAAGACATATTTAATTTATCTCAAAATGTGCTTAAAAAATCAGTATTTTATTAAAAATAACTATTGATAAATTTTGTAATATTTTTTTAAAGGTGCAAAAAGATTTTAAACCAGTGAAAATCTCTAGTTCCCAATAACAAATACTAGTCTAGCTGTGTACAAAATTTCAACACTCTGGCATGAATACTTTCTGAGATTTTAAGATTTTTTTTAAATCCACCATAACAAATAAAAATCAGCTGATGTACTATCTCAACACTGGCATTACTTTCTGAGATTTTAAGATTTAACGGCGGCCATGTTGAAAAACGTTTAACAATGAAATTATTCTTTAAACCCTTAAATAAGAAATCAGCTGTTTTTAAATGTGCTTTCAGAAATATTTTGATTTTAAAGGTGCACAAAAGATATGAAAATCAAAATAAACCAGTTTAAAACAAATACTCCAAAATTTCAACACTCTGGCATGAATCCACCATTGGCTTTATATAAAAATCAACTGATGTACTCGATTCTAAAGATGTTGAAGTAGCATTCTAGAGTGGATTTGGAAAGTGGGTATTATGAGCCCAAGACTCTACTAAACGCTGTTATTTTTTTTATTGATGATATTTACTCACATCCACCATATGTGGCTCTCAGAGTGCATTAATAGATTTGTTTGTTTAATTGAAATTTACCCCGTCCACCATTGTGGTGATCTCAGGGTGAATTAAGAGAATTTGATTTTTTTTATTTTCCGTCCACAACTAAGGTGATCTCTGGGTTTGTGGTGGGATTTTTAATTTGGCCCGGATTGCCCTGTAAACAGCCAAGGGGTCTTTAACAATAACATGCTGATTGCTGTGGTCTACACACAGGACCTCCTTATTGACCGTCTCCGATCAGACTAAGTGTCGATCCACCTATTTTACTCAGGAAAAAAAAAAATCGAGAAAATGTTCACCCTGTTGGCGAAGCTCAAACCCACTACCTTTGGTTGGGAGGTTGACACCTTGCCTCTGCATTACAGAGTCCCCCTTGAATTAAGAGGAAACAGCAAGATAAAAGAGTGAAAAAATAAAAAGGAAAGAAGTAAGACCTACCAGAAGAGCCCAATTGCCCATAATTTGAGAGTAAACAACAAGATGAAAGATAAGTGAAAGAGTGAAAAGAAAGAAGTAGGACTTAACTAACAGTGGCGATCGCCATCAATGACATCAACGAAATCGCATCCAATCATCACCAACACAACAAGAGCGCATTCAATATTCATAAAAAAAAGATGACTTTATTGATGATCCTGACAATGATAAATAAACTTTGAAATGTGAAAACATGAAATCATTCATTTCTTTAAAAGAACACGAAAACAAGAGCGACCATGCTCCATTTGGATGTCCACATCTGAGCACCAAACACATTAATGACATTAATAATAAAATAATAAAGACCCAGTCCCATGAAATTTTTACAGTGAAATGAAAAAACCCAGTCATAGTTTGTTGATTGATAGACACTGACGAAATAAAAGAAGAAAATGTATGATATTGTGATGATGTTTTTGCTAGTGAACTTGACACAGCATTTCCATCAAGCAGTTGATATTACTACCGATAAATTTGCTCACTTACAGTAGGTGGTGAGGCCATTAATTAGGTCATGCTTCAACCTTTACCATGACCATTGACTGAGGCATAGCTAAATTAGTCACTTCACCCACCTCTCTCTCTCTCAAATACACATAATGTCAATAATCTACGGATGCATATCAAAAAGAAGAAGAAGATAAATTGAAAATGAGATTTAATTATGTCAAAAGTGCTTGTTCATTCTTTCTTTTCTTTTTTTGTATTCCTGTTCAGGCCGCTTCCCTGTCTCTTCCACCAACAAAGTTACAGTTACAGAAATGTACATCTTGACGTCTTGAGTAAATAAACAGAACAAACACCAAAAGAAAATGTTTTAAAATTAAGTAAAAGTTACAACACAACTAGATCTAATTACAAAGGCCAGTAGTATATAAAAAATATGATACCATAGATGATGCCATTGACATGCTTTTGACTTTATTTACACAAAAAAAACAAAGACTTCTTCAGTCTCTCTGATGTTCCCACAAACATGTACCGGTACATGAATATCCCAGATTTGCTGAGACGAAGAATGTGCCTGTACTACACGAGAAAGAATTATTATTTTTTTAATACCAGTGTTAAGACGACCAGGAAGTTGAAGATGAAGAAATGAGTCATGAATTGAGAATAAAAAATGTTAACCGTCTGTACTGCTGACAAAAAATCCCTTATACAAATGCTGCATTCTGACCAAAAGCAAAAGATTACCACAACACAAGTTTATGTTATATAGATACGGGATAGGTACCAAGTCACAAAATTGTAGTCAAATTACAATGTTCAGCCCTCTTCTTTCACTTTCCTGTTACTACAACCTTCAGATCCAACACACAAATTCCAAACTTACTTCCCTTTTCATTACTTTCCTTTTCATTCTTCAACTGCCAGTACTACATGTACTATCTTCCATTCAAAGTCATGCCTACATAATATTTTACACATATACATACAAAATATGTCTTTTTGAACGTTTCATTGAACAAGGGTGATGAGATGAGATGATTTGACAGCCGATGCAATGTCCCATCAGGTTTCCGGTTTTCCAACTCTTCTGTGGCTGCCGGTGGTTTCCCCAGTTGTGCCTCTTACTCTATTTGCTGGAGCTTGCTGGGGCAGGAGAGGTAATCACTGGCTCTTGGGATTCACCGGGTACTTGGCGCACCTAAGTAATGGAGAATGCGCATGACTGGGTTAGAGTGGAGTGTAGAAGAAGTGGACGTGCAAAATGTTACAGGTAAGACATGCGGCTAGCCTGAGTCGCCTTCCTTATCTCGGACGTCTAAAGGCTTAGTGTTTTCATTTTTTAGATGACCTTATTCATCCAGTAACGGGTAATACAATTAATCCGATGTGGGAACTGGGTTGTGTAAAATGTGAGACGCTACATCAAAAGATTTTGACTTCGCTTGACACATTTAAACATTGTGTTTTCAACTCTTTTCAGTCTAAGTGGGAGACTTCAGGCAAACAGCATAGCTAGGTCATCAACATTATTATTTTTAAAATTATGAAACGATACAAAATTCTAACAGAAAAAACTAAAAATTGCATAAAATTGAATAAAATCACACAAAAATAAGTTCACCACACATTCAAAAGTTTTCTTTCTCAAATTGTGCCAATGATGGAAAAAGATGGATTTTTAGTCCGTAGTATCTCTGCACAGGTAATGGCATCTTTACATCATATCATTTATTCCCCTAGAAGACTATTTCATTAACAGTCCTCCCCATCTCCTGAGGAGCATACAATACAGCCTATTAGGCACTTTGTAATAACACTGACAAGTTCCATCTCAGCCTATAACTAGGTATTTATCCACACCTTGTGTCTGGCGTAAGCAAAGCAAAGTACTTATCACAACACAACACCTCTAACATTAATATGAACATTTCTATAAACAGTACACACCACATAAAATTTCTAGCCATTATATTATACCTAACATGAATATCTCCTGCAGTCCTCATTAAAAAAAAAAAAAAGTCAGAAGTGAGTAGACTTTGGGAAAGAAAGACAAAAAAAATATCTGTGGTTTGTTGCAGCCCAGGCAATGGTGACAAACAGAAAAAAAGCAGAGAAAAAAATGATTTAAAACTAAAATCAAAGGCAAAGTAAGCACGAACTACACCTACCACTAATTAACTCATCATATATCTACATAAAGAAAATTAAACCTCACAGCAACAACAAATTTTATAAAAGTGTAGACAACCACAGTCATGGAGATGTTCCTCTAAAGAACAAATCATGCCTGAGAGATTTCCAAAGAACAAATAACTCAGAAATGTTCTTTTCTTCCAAAGAACAAATGCCTGAGAGAATTTCTTCCAAAGGACAAATGCCTCACAAATGTTCTTTTCTTCCGAAGAACAAATGCCTGAGAGATGTTCTTCCAATGAACAAATGCCTGAGAGATGTTCTTCCAATGAACAAATGCCTGAGAGATGTTCTTCCAAAGAACAAATGCTGAGAGATGTTCTTCCAAAAATGCCTCTTTTCTTCCAAAGAAAAATGCCTGAGAGATGTTCTTCCAAAGAACAAATGCCTGAGAGATGTTCTTCCAAAGAACAAATGCCTCAGAAATGTTCTTTTCTTCCAAAGAACAAATGCCTGAGAGATGTTCTTCCAATGAACAAATGCCCAAAAGATGTTCTTTAAAACAACAAAATGTATACGTGAGAGATGATAAAAAAAACAACTTTAGAGTGGAAACGTGACATGTTGGGGCGAAACCAAGGAGAATCGTTTCTTTAATTGAAAACAATATGCGGTGATGTCAGACTGCATTAAGAGTTAAAGAGAAAACAGCAAGATGAGAGAGGAATGAAAGTGATAGAGTAAAAGGAAAGAAGTAGAACCTACCAGCGGCACCTGCCAACCGCCCACACCAAAGGAGAAAGACAAACTGTATTTATGACTGGAAAAGCCATATATAGAGTTGTAGACAATACAGGTCGATGAGATCTCAGACCTAAATAAAAACCTCAGTGGTAATTCAATGAGCGCCATAAAGAACTTGTATAAAATTGAACTGATTTGTGTTGGAAGATTTTAAGCAACAACAAAAAAAGCACCCAACAAAATCCAAATGTTACTCACTTAACAACCAGCAATAACAAAAAATATTCAAAATAAGCTGAAAAAAGAAAAGAAAAAACAATAAACAACAATAATTTAAAAAAACAGAAAGAAAGAAAAGAACGGAAAAATTGTGGAGAGAGAAACAGTCATCAACCAATGGGCATCTCAACAAAGTGTGTAGCAAATCAACGCATGGTGAAAGAAAAGCAAACACAAAATAGAGAAAGCTTGAAAATAAAAATCAATGATTCAAGGATTTCGAACAGATGTACAGTTGGTTTATCTTCACAACAAGACTGCTGACGCGATTTGCAAAAGCAAGAGATAAAGTGGAAAAGTAAAATGGTCAGTGCACACTTATTGGGGCTAAGACGTTACAAAGTATCTTTTCCTTGACTCCTCTTGCTTATTTGTGTCATTGAAATTCATCCCGTCTGCCATACATCCTGATCTCAAGGTGAAAAGGAAATAGCAAGATGAGGGGACACGTGAAAGAACAAAAGGAAAGAAGTGGGACCTATGCATAGCACCCGGCAACTGTCCATTTTTCTGGACTTCAAGGAGTAAAACAATCACGTAGAGAACACTGCTTTCAAACAAATTGTGCAAGACATGAGTGGGGAAGAAAAAAGCCAACAGAAGCTTCAAACAAATTCTACATTAAGGCTTGAAAAAACCACACTTTCAGAAACAAAGCAACAAACTGACATAATGAATAGATGTGTGTAAAAGGTCAAGAGTGCATAGAGATCAACACTTACACTAACAGTCATGATAATATCACCATTTAACTCAATCACATCTCTTCAAATTAAACTTAATTTGAATGAAAAGAGATGTATTGTCAACTGGCAAATGGATGGCGAGATACACTCTCAATCTCGACATTCTCTCTGTTTTTTCATGTCACGTAAACAAATTACATCTCATCCTACGTGAAGAAAAATAATAATAATAACTCTCAAATTCAAGTTAGTCTAGCCTCCTAAAAGTGCAAACTATTCATCCTACTGATCAACGAAAATGTTCAAAATAATGAATAAACAAAAGTAAAGTTAAGGTAGAAAAGGGAATCAAAAGGGAGGCAACTCAATACAATGTAGGGAAAAGGTGTTGACACAAAGAAGAGAATTGGAAATCATGTCTCACCTGCTGCATTTCCAGGCTGCATGGCACTCCTAGAGGTCGGGAGGGGTGGGGCATTTTGGGGAGGCTGACCTCCTGACGGGAGGAGCTTGCTGAGGAGGGTACTGTCCCGGGTAGGGCTGCATGGGCTGGTTGGGATAGCCTGCCCCACTGTACGGTGGATATGGTCCCTGCTGCCCTTGCATGTGAGGGGGTACTGGTTCGGACCCATCCCCGACTGCGGGGGGGTACTGGCTGCCCTGGGCCATGAACGGGTAGGGCCCTGAGGCCTGTTGCTGGGGGCCTGGGTAAGGTTGGGGTGGGGGCCCTGAGTTCATTCCCATGGGGTGGTAGGGATGCGGGGGGCGGGTATGGATGAGGGGAGTTGTTCTGGGGGTAGGAGCTTCCCTGCTGTTGGGGCGGGGCACCAGGGGGTCCCTGGGGAGCTGGGTAGCCAGGCTGGGACTGGGGCCCTGTCTGGGGTATTGGCCAGCCATGGGCGGTATTGGCTGTTGTGATGGCTGCTGCTGGGCCGGAAAGGGTGCCTGCTGGGGCATGCCTGGCTGTGATGACGGTGCTGATGATTGCTGTTGTGATGGTGGTTGGGGTTGTTGCTGAGGCTGTTGTTGTGGTGGTTGTTGTGGCTGCTGAGGGCCTTGTGGCTGCTGCTGAGATGGAGGGGCCCAGCAGGCTGGTTCTGTTGCTGTTGTTGCGGGGTGGGTGTCCCACTAGGGGTGAGCGTCGGAGGTGGGGTGTGACCTTGAGATGAGGCTGGAGACTGAAGTGCCTGCGTGAGAGCAGAGCTAGGGGCCAACGTCGGCGTAGAGGAAGGTGGTGGGGGCTGAGAGGTGGTGCTGACAGCGACAGAAGTTTGAATGAGTGCAGGTGGGGTGGAAGCCGGGTCGGTGCTGGGGCAGGTACGGCGACAGTGGGGTTGGGGGTGTCGGCATGGACGTGGTGGCAGTGGCAGCAGCCGAACTGGTCGGGACGGCAGCAGACGTGGCGGGGACAGGCGCCGGTGATGTTGTCGGCGCCGGTGGTGGAGCTGTTACTGAGGCAGTGGTCAGGGCTGGGGAGGAGAGAGCGATGGTGGTGGAGGGTGCGGTCATGGAGGGGGAGGTGATGGGTCCTGGCATGACCGGGTGAGGGGGGGATGGGGACGGGGCGGAAGAGACCTGGGACAGTTGGGACGCCTGGACCTGAGGGAAAACAAGAGAGAGAACGGACTGCTTTGGATGACACTGAACAATGAAGAAGCAAAGGAGGCACAAGTGACTAGGGGCCATACTTACTCGTATCTGGTGGGAGTTTGACATGGTAATGCTTACAATGATTGCCACAATTTTTTTGTTCCTTTTGAGTGGAAGGTAAAAGCACATAGCTAATGACTCGTAAGATCAATCTTAGAATTATATTTATTATAATGACCAGTTTAAATCGAATATCATGAAAATGTTACTTTTTTCATATTTTTTTCTGATTATTTTATAGAATTCAAATTTAAATTGTGACAAAATTATTGTTATAATTATTATTAGAAACAAGCATATAGGCATAACAAAGGAGAAAACAAACAGCTTTCAAATCCTAACTTTAATTACAAAGTAATGGAATTTTAATATTACTTTAAATAACTGAAATCGCATTCATTTCAGATTCTCAGCAGACCACACGTTCAACAAGACAAAAACAACACTGAAAGCTAACACACATATTAACTTTGGTGGGAGACATGTGTTGGTGCACAAGACTGAGAGAGAGAGAGAGAGAGAGAGAGAAAGAGGAGAGCATGACATGGAAACCAAATACAAGAAGCACATGGCAAACGCTTGATATATAAAGCCAACAATAGCATTGTTTGCTGATAGTGGTTTTAATCACTGAAGAAATAGGAGGGGGGGGGTAATTTCAACTCTTATACTGACTGCTGTCTCAAATGGTGGAACTGCTTTGGTGAGGATGATGGAGATGTTCAACGACAGGAACAAAATAACTCCATTCGGACATAGATGAGACATTCCAGAAGCACAGAAAAATAAAAATACAACAGACTCATCAAAATAAAGAGTATTTGATAACACAAAACTCTTACATAATTGGACACCGCAATATAATATTTTTTATGGTTTCTATTTGCAATAGATAGACATGCATCAACAAAGGAGATGAAATCCTTTTAGCCATCTTTCTGTCTTTCATAAGAAAAGAATTTGGAGACACACACACACAAAAACTCAAAAGAACACAATTTTTGCGGGAAAATAATATTCTGTCAATTGAAGCAGGAATTTGTTCCTGTTGACTTGTCAGCATAACAAATGAATAACAATACCAATATACAACACAAGCAAGCAGCAGACATAGTATAATACTGCAAGTTTGCCTTGGGGAGAATCATCAGAAACACTGAAAACCTAGACACAAATAAATTCAATAGCACGCTGACATATTGGGATAAAAATACAGTTTTGATTGATTGGCATTTACCCACATCCACCATATGCCATGATCTCTCAACCGCCCATGGGAGATAAATACACCAAGTTTTTCATGACATGCAACGTTCTTTTGATCGTAATGGGAGGAAGGTAAACAAAACTGGATCCTAACCAAGTCTAGCCTTCTATCAACATATTGTGCCTTTCAATTTCCCTTGCTTTCATGTTTCTAAATAACGAAACAACTAACGTAGGAAGATGTGCTGGGAGTGCAAAAATGGTCGATCATTGCAAAAACTGCCGCTAATTTGCATACCTTGTGTTCTCTTCTCTTCCACTTATTAGACGCCTGCTGCACTTTTTCTGCTTCATTCAGTTGAGGAACTGCTTGTAGGGATGTACTTCTCAAAATTAAGTTGTCAATGTTTTTATTTCACTTTTTTCCCAAAAACAATTTGCGGACAAGTGCAAAACAAAAATTATCCTTTCTTATTTCCCTGTCATACAAGAGTCTAAAGACAATGAATATATACAATGAGTGCTAACACGCATCAATTACTTTACAATATTTCATGAGCTACTGATTATTTTCATCCCAGAAACTTTGGATTTTTATAGAATCAGTGCATGAATCAAAAAGCTGATACACCTTCCCTGATATATTCAAATGAGCACCCACCTGATTAAAACACAGACTCTTGCTATGTTCCAACAATCCCATTTTCCTCACAAACAATGCATTACAATTTCCATGAGCTGAGCCATAAATTGTTGTACCTCATTATGACCACTAGTTTCAAAAGACAAGATTTCTGCGCAAATATCAGAAATGGTATCCCATGATGAATGCAGACCTGCCAACTTTCTCAGGGACAAAATAGGGAAAATGAATATTTTCGAATCGTGACATGTCGATCGATTCACATTTGCAATAATGGACGGTGCACCCCCTATGCTATCGCAGTTGTTTTTGTGCGACCACAAGCAAATTTCTTAGCGATTTCCGAATCTGGGTACATTTCTCTTAACAGATTACTGATTACTAACCGAGACAGGCAAATAAATTTTGTCAATAAAACCTCTGCCCTAATCACAGAGCAATCTGTCCTTGGTCATGAAGCCACTGATATTCCTACTGGATAGACTATCCTTAACTGCAGTAGCATGCTTTGCAGTTTTCACATGTTTTCTGATGTCATCCTTCCCACCACTGGCAATGCTAACATCTAAACCACAAGGTACACAATGTGCAAAGCTCTCCCCATTTCACAGAAGGTTTAATGCATGGCCATTCCTTCCTATATTCCTCCGGAAATTTAACATTTGGTTTAGGTTTCTTGCTTGGTTGAGAACTATTAGTATTAAAATTAGATCTAGAGGCAGGTTCCACATCTTCTGAATGTTCTATTTCCAAAGGCCTTTTTTTTCAGAAATCGATCCATGCCCAATTCGAAATTCGAGATAAAACGTTTATATTATCTAGATCTAGATCTCAGTTGTAGAGCCTAGTATTCCAGTTTTAGACACGGTAAATTATAAAAACAACAGTAAATTAATTAATAAATCAGGATTGGATAAATCCAAAACAAAGGTAAAACTAATAAAAAATATAATCCAGGTAACATTCAAGAAAACAGACACAATCAAGAAAGCGCTAGATATAGAAAATAATATGAGTCGGTCATCAGCTTCGTAAACAAAGGAAAGAGACTGAAACTGTGAAAGAATGATAATAGACTGTATTTAAATGATTACAATTTAAACCTAGAAAAGCGAAAGCAGTTTCTAGCCAAACAGCATTAATAGGTGAATATTGAGTACTCAAAATCACTGAATGTAACCTACAATTACTATCAATGAAACTATTTATATTTAGTATCGAACCAAAAGGTTTTATTGTCTTCGATTATTTCTACCAAGTACGATTATAAGCTTAGTAGAGCTTAGTAGGAATTACAATTCGCAATTTTCTTCACCAAAATAATTTTTCGATCTCGAGAACAAAATATCGGGAAAATTGCGGTCATATCGGGATGTCGGTTCTAAATCAGAGTTTCCCGAAAAACTCGGAAACTTGGCAGGTCTGTGAATGTAAGTGAGAAAAGGGGAGGATGGGGGCGAATGGCGGGGAGGGGGGGGGGAAGAAAGGGGATGTAGGGGACACACAACAAAGCAACCAGCAACACACAAAAATACAGTGGACATAAAGCTTTTTTTTTTTTTTTTTAAACAGACAATTTGACAGGTGTGTTATAAACAAAGGTGAAGCCTGACCTGAGGTCCCTGCGGGGGCATAGGCGATCCATGCATGGCATAGCTACTGTTCTGGCTGACAGCGGCCGCCAGTGTTGGGTTTTGGGCAGAGGCAGAAGATGCGGGTGCTCCGGCTGGGACTTCCCCCATCACGCCCGGTTGAGGAGGTGGGGGCCTTGTGTCGGTCAACTGCTGGCTTGCAAATTGCCTGGCCCGATATTCCGCTGCCCTGATTTGTTCCATGTGGAATTGTTGTCGTTCTTGGAGCAACTGTTGTCGTTGATACTCCAGCTGGAATACATATTATATGGATTGAACATAAAACTGTCTTTGATGGGAAGGAAATTTTGCAATACATCAATATTAAATAGACTCACCATGTCATGCTACTGACTATTAAATGCCTTTAAAAATAAATGAAATATAAGTCACATGACAACTTCATCAATCATTGTTTACAAAACAGATGTGGTGATCAACAATGGTGCTCAACATGAATGCAAATTTCCCCCCTCGTGCTTACTCAAAGACTAAAACTGAATTTACTGCAATGAGCAGTCATGAACAATTCCTATCACAACTACATGATGATATCTCACTGAGTAAAAAAAACTTGAATTTACTGCAATGAGCAGTCATGAACAATTCCTAACACAACTTCATGATGATATCTCACTGAGTAAAAATCAAACTAAAAGAAACACCTGTAAAAACATGTACTATCCAAACATCACAGCACAATCTTGCCGGATAAATTTTAAATCGTGACAGACACAATGAAAACACTCAATGCAATTTTAGCTTCAAACTTACAGATTCTCTCTCCTTGTCCATAATGGTTTCCAGCTCCTCAAAATGCCGAAGTTTAATCTCAAGTTTCTTCATCTGAGTCTCAACCAAAAGTGCCACAAGACCTTTGATTTTTCTCTCTCCACTGCTGCCAGATGCTGTGGATAAAAAAATAACAAAGTTTAAGACAGTTGAAACTATTTGACAATTGAAATCTTACTTCTCCCCAATATTTCGGCGGCCGAATGGAAAGGCTGCCAGATTTGGTATCATGAGATCTCGGTTCGAATCCTAGCAAAAACTTGGTCCGACGTCGTGTTACTTTCCTTTGGAAGGCCACTTTACAAGCATGTTCCCCCTCGGGTACAAGCACTAGCTTGGGAGTAAAACCTATCATCCTGTCCAGGAGGTGATTGTTAGGCTACTATAACCTGTTCCGCTTCAGGCTAAAGAAACGGGCGATTTTTTTTTTTTTTTTTTTTTTTACTCCTACGACAAAATCACATACCTTGGCTTTAACAGCAGCAGCAGACAAAGCAGCAGCGGCAGCAGTCGAAATGACGGCAAGCGGGTCCTCTTTGGGCTTTTCCCCTTTGTCACTGGCATCATCTTTGCTGGGTGATGCATCCTCCTTTTCTTTATCTCCCTTGCCATCCGTGGCCTCAGACGA
The DNA here is from genome assembly GCA_037039925.1 of Doris montereyensis. NCBI lineage: Eukaryota > Metazoa > Mollusca > Gastropoda > Nudibranchia > Dorididae > Doris > Doris montereyensis. The sequence continues at coordinate 128,165 of JAXRKP010000761.1, read as the reverse complement.
TGTGGACACATTGTCCCCATCGTCCTTAGTCTTTGCATCTGTACTGTCCGTATCTTCCGTTTCCTGGATTAAAAACACATTAACAAACAAATGTAACAAAAGAACAATGTCTTAAAATTAAGAACATAAAAGTGTTTCTATAAACGGGGGGATTACGATTTGAAAATTTTGTTCTTGTATTTTCATGACACTACCAGTCATGATGAAGCTTATAGCACCATTTAACATTTGTTACTTCTATGTTATATGTGGTTATGTAAAACCAAAGAATTAACTGAGCATAATGCTGCGAAGAAATAAGATTTTTATGGCAGAATTAAATCTATTCCGCTGTAAATTTTGTGGGGCTAACCCTGTCTACACCATCACCCCTTTCTTTCGACTGTAAGGATACTTTTCAAGTGCACTAAAAACATGGGAAATTTCCATCCACTTGGCTGTGGCTACATTTCTAAATGTAAGGAAATGTGTACAATCCTTCAATTCTTTTTGTTTTAATGCAGTGCAGAAATTTCAAAAGAGATGACAGGAGCATAAGACCAACCTTTTTCATCTCCACCTCATCTGCCTTGTCTTTCTCCTCCTGTTTCAGATCAGTTTTGCTCTCCGCGCTGTTTTTCTCCTTTTCCTTGTCCGAGTCTTTTTCTTTATCTTTGATGTCCGTTTCCATAGGCTCTTCACTGGGAGACTGCAGGACACACAGATAAATTTATGTGAAACAATGAAGAGACCAGCTAGTGTCAATTTAAGAACAATCGCTTACCTTGAAATCATTGCTGTGGTCAGCAATTGATAATTTCTATACATTTTTTTTTTTTAAACTATGACTGAAAAATCTTCCCATGACTTATTTGAATGACAGGCAATAACCATTTGACAGAAGAAAACAATACAGAGCTAGGGGACCAGAAAAAGAGACATTTTTAAAAGGAACGCTAATCACAAAAAGACACAGGACACAAACAAACAAAAAAAGGGAAGAGGGAATATAAACTGAAGAGAGGGGAATGGTGAATATTAAAAAGTTGCTTCATTGTAATTTACTTCATCAATTGCATACATTGAAAGCAAAATGACTTAAACTAAGAGGAAATAATCAAATGAAAAGATGAACAGGAAAGAATGAAAGAAAGCAGGGATGATAGTGAGCACCTGCAAATCATTTAAGAGACAAATGAGAGAGAGAGAGAGAGAGAGAGAGAGAGAGAGAGAGAGAGAGAGAGAGAGAGAGAGAGAGAGAGAGAGAGAGAGAGAGAGAGAGAGGGAGGGAGGGAGGGAGGGAGGGAGGGAGGAGAGGAGAGAGAGAGAAGGAGGGAGGGAGGGAAGGGAGGAAAGAGAGGAGGGAGGAGGGAGGGAGAGAGAGAGAGAGGGAAGGGAGGGAGGAGGGAGGGAGGAGGGAGGGAGGGAGGGAGGAGAGAGAGAGAGAGAGAGAGAGAGAGAGAGAGAGAGACACACACACACACATACAGACTTGATAGAGAGAAACAAAGGTAGGAGACAGGGAGATGGGAGGAAGAAAATATAAAATATATCCATTATTTCTATGAAAAACCAGGGACTATTCCGTTCATGCACGTTTATCCACTATTTAACAAAAAAATAAACAGAAAAGCATCTTTAAAAATCACTGGTTAGAAAGATGCAGCTTATCTATGCTCATTATACCTTTTGGATGGTTCCTCTACTGGTGGTTCTCCGGCCTCTGTAGAAAAAACAATGAAAATTGAGAGAAACTTATGAAAGATGGGTTTTTTTAAAGGGTTGTTATAAAACAATACTGTGGTGTCAGTAGCCAAGTGGTTAGCCTGCCTGACTTGGGATCGTGAAGTCCCATGTTTGAATCCTAGCAAAGCTAGTTCTAACATTGTGTTCCTTCGGAAAGAAACTTAACGTGCATTTTCCTGGCTCAACCCAGGTGCAAATGGGTAAAAGAACTAGCACGGGAGTAAAAACTTGTGTCAGACTAGCATTCTCAAGAGGTTATAATTCCCACCTTTTCCACTTCCCACTACAGAAACCAAGATAAGCTCCAGCTCTATGGACTATAATGATCTTAAAGAAAGTTTGACTATACTTTATAAAACAAAACAACACATCTTACTAAGGGGAAGAGGTGAAATAGCAAGAATGGCTATCTACTGGACACCTAAAGGGGGAAAATAACGTGGCCTTTCTATAATGGCATCGAATTGCTAGTAACCTTTTGTATCATTGCTATTTGACCTTTTCGTGTCTGGTTTTAATTCCACTCGATGACATTTTTTTATCCAACCTACCCAGTCTTGGCGTTTTCTGTTTCTTTCGACTGACCAAGGCATTTATTTTATTTGAAGCCAATATCATCATACCTTCCTCCTATCTCTAAATGGCCTACCTTTGAGTTTTTATTTCTTCTTTTACATTGAAAATCATCTTGATTTGGTTATTTCGTCAAAGCTCATACTATTTCTACAACCAAACCAACCATCTACATTGGTGCCTCTCTTTGATTTCTCTAAATTTTAAATAAGCAGCATTTTGTATCTAATGCGCTGCACAACAATGACATACCTGTACCTGCAATACCGCTCTTCTCCAACCCAAAGGAGGGCTCCACAGACTGGCCATTCTGACAGGCAGACAGAACAGTTTTGGTGTGGGCATCTACGATGGATGGTGGAACCTCATCTTCATTTTGGAGAATTCCTCTGTGGGTGGAGAAACAGTGAAAACCATCAAGGGCCTAATCCAACATTCTTTACATTTTCATTTAAACTTACCGCATCCACCATTGTGGTGATCTCAGGGTGACGTGAAGAGGAAACAGCAAGATGAAATACAAGTGAAAGAAGAAAAGGAATGGAAAGAAGTATCAGCAGCGGCCCGCCAACCACCCGCTCTTTATAACAAGTGGTAAATTTAAAATCATCCAAACATACTGTATTTACAGCTCTTCATAAATGCTTCTCCGCTCAATCACATCATACTTGCAGCCACAGTCTTTTAACTTTATCAAGAGATATAAATGAGATTATGAGAAATATATAATAAAAATTGCATGTTTGTCTCCATGGAATTTCCCATCCCAACAACTGAGGTGATCTCAAGGTGAATTAACTGGAAACAGTAAGATGAAAGATGAAAGAACGAAAGATGTAAAAGGGAAAGTCGCAGAGCTATCAGTAGCACCACCAACCATTCCCAAAAGGTACAATGAAAAGCAAAAAAGCAAACAAGAGTTGCCAGTAGTTCACTTGAACAAATAACTAAATAAAAGTGTAACTGAAACTAAGATGAAAACATGACATAGTAGAGTTAACACAAATGTCTATATCTTTTTTTTTATATCTCATGCACACAAGTCTACATTATACTATCATCATTTATCATGTAGCATTTTATGACATGGGGGCACTGCACTACAGGCTGTCGCACCAACATTACACTATACTATCATTTAAAGCCCACTGTTGATTTATATCCTGCACCAAATGCCTCTTTCAGGTTTTTTTGCCAGGCTAAGCAATGATGCATGCTGCCACTCACCAAGGGCAGCTTTGGAGGCAGCACTGGCCACTCTGGGTCAACCACTGACGCAAGGAAAGCCACTGTTGACATGATAGGGTTGCCAGTCTTGGAAAATGGGATGGGTTGATACACCAAAGGCCCTGAAAATACAAGAATGAATGACAGAAAAATTATCTTACAAGAATCAGTACCTCTACAAATGTTCACAACATTGAACGTCCTACATGAACCTGTTGCTCAGGTCATGGCAAAGAAGTAGAGTAAATGTAAATAACAGTTAAATTTAAAGAAATTTTACTTTTAAATTAAGAAATTTTCAGCTTTACAATCTTTACAAAATTAAAAGCAATGTTTCTTTTTCAATGTACGAGTGATATTTGTGATCCTGTTACTTACTTCAGTTACAAATTTATTGAATTCAGCCTTTGAATGTCTTTCTTGGCTTTGGGTTGGCTTTTTTATTTTCTGGCGGGTATTTTTAAAATCTATTTCTTTCATTCACTTTATTTATTTTGTTTGTTGTATATTTTGGCAGAGATATTATGCCTTCCCCAAGATCCTACTTTTTAAAAATGTGTTACCTAAAACAAGTAAAGAAAGTATAAAACCCATGCTAAACTCTACCTAAATGACCATCATCTTCTTTCAAGAATGGATCTTCGATAGGCAAACGAAGGAAATGTAAAATACATTCATCTTGAGTTCACTGCCCACGTGTTCACACACTTTGTTCCAATCGTCTTTGTACAATTCTAGGGCTTCCAGGAGAAGGAGTGTTTCCTGATCTGTCCACTCTCGGCTACGCATTGACGGGTTTTTGTCCTGGTCAAGACAATTTAAAGCAAAAATGAAATCTGATATTAATTTTTGGACACCAGAAAAACAGTCATGTTACAGAATTAAAACCAAAGACAGCCTACCTACAAAACAATCAATCACTTTTTTTAATTCACTATGAGCTGATTCAAGTGACAAACTCACAATTTATGCACTGATTTTATCTAAATTCAAATAGATCAAAATAACCAAAGCAAACAAGAGAATCAAGACTTTTGGTAAAACTTTATATAAAAATGTTTAAAAAAGAAAACCAAAAGCTCTACAGTAAACACAAATGATTGGACAGGATATTGGCAACTTAACCATAGGATAAGCATTATTGGTGCACAGTGGTTTTTCACATCTGGATCACAGGGTTTTTCACAACTGGCTCAAAAAATTGTTCCTGTTGATTCCTTTGTGTATATTTGTCTCATTTGTTTTCCTACAAGGTTCTAACTTTTCTTTTTTCATTTATTAGGCATTTCATTCATTTCTTATGCATCAAAACAAAACAATATGAAGATGAGTGTTTAACATGCTTAAAGTTACAAGGATCAAAAGAGCATGCGTTTGGTCGAGATTCTAGGGAGAACGTACCTTCAAAGCTTTTGAGTATAAATATCTGTCTTGAGTCCTACACTGCCGAGTTCCTTCTTCTCCTCGCCATCTTTTTCAGGCTTATCTTTGAACTCACACACTTCCTGAGCAGCCAATGGCTGGAAACAAGACAAATAAAGAAGTTTTTATGAAATATGAAATATTTCATTATAAGACCTGTCATCTTTTACTAACAGCAAAAAGACAACAAGATACATGAGTGCATCTACCACATCATATCTAATTGTGCATAGTATAACATTGGTAAACTTGAAACAACTTTCCTTCAAATTAAATTTCGCAACTCTTCGTAATGCTGGTGTAAATTCCTTCAACTCCAGAAAAAATAACTAAATTTAACTATGACGAATTTCCAACAAATAATCCCCCCCCCCACAAACAAACATCAAATTGCACATTAGGGGTAGATTTTTTGATTTTTAAAAAAAAAAAAAACAAGACCCACAATAGACAGGGCCATTTAAAAATTCCATTAGTTTAACTTCTCATGTGTTATATATATATATATATATATATATATATATATATATATATATATATATATATATATATATATATATATACATATATATATATATATATATATACATATATATATATATATATATATATATATAAATGCGTCTGATGGAGACTTTTACATTTTTCAGTTGAAAAGTGTGTAAATTGCAACATGCCTGGTTGATCCTTGGGGGTTGACTGCAGTAATGCCAGAGGCGTGTCGGCAAAATGTGAAAATGAGATGTTGATGGTGGACCCATAGGTGATGGATGGCTGTCTGCGCGACTTGGTAATTGATCAAACCCCATTGCTCTAAGAAAGCATGCACCCTGCAAATATATGCACAGCACAAACATTTGTATAGCAAACCGCAAACTCCGAAATAAAGGAAATTCAAACGCAAATGCATGCAAGCACAAAAGCAATTGACATTTCTTTTTACATTTGACATAGAAACATATGGGATATTGAAACAAGAGAAAACAATTTACTCCTTAACATTGTTTTAAAGGCGTTTCAGTTCAATTTGTCCAATTGAAGTGTTATAAAATGAAACGGGATAATTTCTCTTCGAAAGTTTTAAGGGCTATGACCAAAATTATATGAGTGGAAAAATAGTCCAATGGGTTTAAAATACAGCATTTCACATAACCTGAAACTGTTAGCATACAGTTTGCGTTGTTTTTTAAAATTAGAATGTACAAACAGTTGACCGCTCACCTCATTATACAACAGACATCTCCAGCGAGGTTCCTGCGTACAGCTGTTGAGGTCAAATACTCTGTTGGGTTGAGTCGATATGTGTCAATCATAAAGTTGCGGTAGGCAACGTAGCTGTAAGATCATAAAGGATGGCGAGCAACCGTTATTTCATCATGCAGGAGACATAAAATTCAAATCATAATCAATGTGCTACAAATAGTAACAATTATCTTCCACTTTAAAATGGAGATATATACATTGCATTGAGCAGTCTCCCAATGAAAAATATCAAATTCAACAAGGGGATCAATCCAGGACTGAATATAACTTAAATTGAACTTTTTACCCCCCCTCAAGGCCGCTACGGCCCATAAAGCCAGAGCTTATCCTAGTTTCAATAGCGTGAAGCGGAACAGGTGATAATAATCACCTCCTGGCCGATACATTAGTCTGACGCAGGTTTTTACTCCTATTTGCACCTGGGTAGAGTGGGGAAAATGTGTGTTATGTGTCTTTCCCAAAGAACACAACATCAGACCTAGAGTAACTAGGATTTCAACCCAAAATCTCATGATCCCCACTCCGGTAGCCTAACCGCTCGGCCACATCTTAAATATTGCTCAAAGACAAATAGGGTATAAAATGCACATATGCTGCTAGTTTATATATGTGGAGTTTTAATTTGTAAAGAACTACTGAAATTATTTTTACTAACTAAAACAAAACATATAAAAAAAATAAATCTTAAGGGAAATGATGTGCACTAAATTGAAAATAAATAAAATCGTTTCTCTTATGCGTTTCAAGATAAACATACCATTTAGGAAGAACACAAAAATTGTCATCATTTTCAGGTTTTCTATGATCAAGATACAAAAATTTGAAAGGCCTTACACCGCAACACCATGAAAAAAAGAAAGATAACAAAAAATACAAACGTTTTAAAACAAAACCAAGACTAGAAACAAAAAACAAAAACAATGCAAATGGTTTGTTTTTTTAAACTAAGACAAAAAACAAACAAACAAGAAAAGAAAGAAAAAACTGAAAAGGTAAGAAGTTTGTACACCATTCGCCATAAATCCCTGATTAGCTCCCTCCCCACACTTTTCCCCTTTCATCACTTTACACCCACAAAGAAAGCAAATCAGTTTAATTGAAATTTCCCCTGTCCACCATGTGCAGTGATCTGAGAGTGAATTAGAGCAAATGGCAAGATGAAAGTTAAATGAAAGGGTGAAAGGAAAGAACTAGAGCCTACTTGCAGCGCCCATCAACCGCCCACAAACAAAGCCAAAGCCAACAAAATAACAAAGATTTGAGAGGCCTTCTTACATTTCAGGTGTTTTGGATTTGTTTTTGGCATTGAAAAACTCTGGCAGGGCTCTCCTTTCAATGGCATGAACTCCGTTGTAGTCAAACCAGGCAGAGTAACTTGGGATGATGATGTGATGAGTTTGCTCCGTAAGGCTGTCATCAGCCTCTACGATATCCTTCTTTTTCGTTCTCATCCATGACAACCGTGTCAGCTTTATCCAAATCAATCTATGTAAAATAAAAGGATCTTCATTTAGCTTCTCTTATTATATGTCAGTGATATGGGAAGAAAGATAATCATCATTGCATAACATTCGTCTGAGTGATGTTGGTAAAAGTGTTGTGTCCATGATTACTTTTTCTTTCTTAAATAAATGACAATTTAAAGATTGCTACCAAAATATAACAAAAAAGTGTCATGAAAACATTTAACCCTAATACAGATATTGACAGAAAAAGGCTAAGAAATACCCTAAAATAAAAATCTTTTTAGGCTGAGAAAACATACTAAATTTTATAAATCATATTGAAAAATCATTCCAAACTGGAGAATGTGTAAATGAAAGCATTGCATCTCACTTTTTCTGTTTGATCTTCATCGAGATCCATGACAGTGCCACCTTTGATGGGTGTGAACTCATCTTTGCCACCACGAGAGGAAGACCCTGTTTGATGAAAAGAACAATATTAAACAAATCCTTTTTAAAATCTATTAACACTAATCTATTCGTTTTGAACTCAAATGTCATAAAGTCTATAAATATAAGTATATACATGTTTATCATGGTTATTTTGTACTGTACATTTTCTATTGTTTAAGATGTCATCAGACATATGGTGTCTATGGAGCTACAATGTATGTTTCGTATAGGCTTGTACAGCGCCACAGTGCTCATAGCATTTAGCCAACTGAAAACTATGGGAGATTTTCAAATTATTGTGGGAGGATCAATGCCATCTTGTTATCCATTGCAAAAAAATGCTTTAAAACTTTTCATGGAAGTTAACGTTTAAAGGCAAGGATCAATATATTTCTAGAGTGTTCCGAGCCATGGTGCAGGTAAACACTTAAGACTGAAGGAAAGAAGACTAGTACAGAAGGTAAGAAATACGAAAGTCTTGAAATCCCACCTTGCTTGGGATTATGCACTTCTTGGATGTTAGTCTCTGGTGGCGGATCATCCATATCTTTGGTGCTGTCTTCCTCGTCTTCCTCCCACTTACGTTTTTTACTAGCTCCAATTGCAGCCGCTCTTGAACTGAAATGGGAAACAAAAGCAATATATATATTAAATAGCCACGCTTTCAAAGTAATAAAATTTGATAAAAACTTTGATGTATAAATCTGCCTTTAAAAATGAAAATGCCATGAAGTAAGACATTACAAAACATATGTTTTGTCAATACAAATGATACATTACTTAAAATATGGCATTAATAAACAATAAAAGAGAGAGAGGGAAAGAAAGAAAAGGTGATAGAGACAGACATAGACATAGAGAAGGAGGGGGAGGGAGGGAGGGAGGGAGGAGGGGAGGGAGAGGGAGAGGGAGAGAGAGAGAGAGAGAGAGAGAGAGAGAGAGAGAGAGAGAGAGAGAGAGAGAGAGAGAGAGAGAGAGAGAGAGAGAGAGAGAAAAGATAGATTTATCGAGAAGGCACACAGATAGATAGAGGATAAGACAGACAAAAGAAACAGAGAGGCTTTCAGACATATCCTGGCAGTGAAAATCAACTATCATCCTATTTCATACCTTTTCCGTTTGACCTTTTTCTTGTGTAGGAGATGGAGAGCGCTTCCTTTTGCTGTTGCCCTTTTTCGGTCGTCTGCTTTTATCTGCTTCTGGGCTGTCACGAATCTGTAAAGAGAGAAAAAATATTTTTAAAATGCTTTTTGTGACAAAATTGAACAGAGCATATCTAAGGTGCATGAAGCTACACTTTACATCAGAAAAGGTTATGAACTCGTTTCTGTCTGATAATTTAAATCTTTTGTCTTCTTTTTGAAAAGTAGCATGATGAAACATGTTGCAACTTTGGACTACAGCATATCTTTTCACAGCATATTTATGTTGAAAACAATGTAAAAAAAATAAAGCTTTATCTAAAACAAAGAAAAGTGTAACAATGAAATCAACAAATCATCCCCTTACATCGTCCGCAGTCAGCCTGAGCTTTCCTGACTTCTTGTTCTTCTTTCCATCCGCCTGGGAGAAAATAAATCAAAGAAAAATAATGAATCAAAGCATTAAATGATGTGTTATTGACACATATATCATTCTTTATCTCTATCTGCAGACTTTAGGAAATCAAAACTAAACAAATTCTTTATAAAAATCGTTTTGTCATAACTTGATTATCAAAGCAAACTGAAAATTGCTCTAAGTTAAAGGTGGAATGGGTATCGTTGGCCATCTCTATTAACAAAGCAAATACAGGATAAAATCTCTCACCACTGTAGCAGTCACTCAATTTGACCTTTCTTTTCTTTTTCTACAGCCATGGTTTATTTCTATCAACTTTTCAAAACTCTCAGATTTTTTTAAAAATTCTATAGCTATTTCAGGATAACTTTATTAAAAATCTATGAGATGTTTGAACAGTTTTATAAAATATGCAGTAGATTCCGAAATATTGCATAACTGATTATGTTCTTCCCTTTGTTTGCGAAAATTTATTCACGACTTCAACGTCGATTTTCTCACTTTACCTGGATTTGGCAATGAAGTGATTTGTCATGCAAGCGACGAATTTTAACAAAAGATCAGAATAAGAAGGAAGACAAAGAAAGAACAAATGTAAAAAGCAAAATAAAAGGTAAAGACCGTCTTGAGAAACTCACATTAAATTCATCTTCTATTAAATAGTCCTCCTCATTCATCCACTCATTGAATTCATCCAGATCCAATAACCAGCGAGCACTGACCTGAAAAGAAAGGATTTTTATAACTTACATTAGAACAACGTTTCGCATACACAAAACACAGGTACAAAAATACATATCTAGAATAAGAAATAAAAAGGTGGCAAGTGTGCATTTAAAAATTTGTGTTTAGCGAGGGGCTGAGTGCATTCACCTATGAAGTTGAATATGTTATAACCTTTAATTTCTAACTTAATCTCTTAGTTTGCCAGTAAGCTATATAGTGTGGTAAGCACATTGCCATACTCCTAAAAAGCTGTTACAAATGATACACAGTTCTAGACCATCTTTAGGAATTGAACTTTCAAAGAAGGGGTCTAATGGACTGGCAACGATACTGACAATGCTGAAAAACAATGACAAAACAGTTCAAACAACGTCTCATTGAAAACCTACCTCCCACTGTGTGGGTGGAGTGGTGGGATCAAAGTCGTACTCAATGTTGACGTCACACACCCAGGAGTCATAACTGAGGATAAAGAGTGGGCCGTGAGCAATGTGACATTTAAAAAGTTTGTAGGTGAGAACATCACATAAATAAAGAAGGCTCGTTAATAAAAGTTACTCTATTCATTTAAACATTACCCTTTTGGCAATATTCATTTTAACACAAAAATAATGATACATTTTTCCACACACATCCTGGCACGATACATTTGACAAAAGAACTGAACTAATCTGACAAAACACATTACTAATCACAATTTCATTAATCCCAATTTGAATTAAATCTTCTAAGACATCAAATACTGCATCCAATGACATAAAAACTAAAAATAAATACATGATTTTAGAATAATTCATCGTAGAACTAAATTGAGACTTTCACAAAACCATGTTTTCAGCTCTAATGTATTTTGTCATTGCATGTTAGCACTATCCCAATGAACCTAGCATTGATAGGATTCAAAACCCGGGACCCCCAGCAGCATAACCACAAAGCAACCGATGCCATGTGTTTGATAATACCTCTACCTAAATCAACTCACCTGTCTGGAAAATACCACCAGTGGATACCATAACTTCTATCCCGTTTCAATGTTGGCCTAAAAAATTCTTCTGTGGGAAAAAAAGAACACGGAGAAAAGAGATTAAAATTGAATTTACATGTAAGGGACTGCTAAGAAAAGGATCTTTAAAATATATCAATCAGTACAGAGTTAGAGAGCGAGTGAGAGTGAGCTTGGTATTTTTGGCGGACACCCACCTTGTCTCTCTGGACTACCGAGTCCCCCAGAAGTGGGACTTATCATTAGCACACACCAACAGATCAATAACTGAGAGAGAAAGTATTCGGGTAGGGTTTCTCAAAATTGCACGTTTTTATTTACCCGAACCACAGAACTTTTGATTTTGAAGACAGTTGAATGAACAATGTTCACACTGTCAATCCATTTCACCCCCAGAGCATATCAAAGCAAGAAGAGAAATAATGATGTGAAAAGACTTACAAAAATGTATGTTACTCACATGTAAGTTACAGTGTGGTAACAAGTCCAATACAAATCAAATTTACATCACATTGTGTATATTCCCCCCCAAAAAAACTTTTGATTAATCCCCATAAAAATTTCTTAACTTCCATAAGAAAGAGAGAAAGAGAAAAAAACAATCAAAAACCAAAGCCAATAAAGAAAATTGTGCTCACCTTCTTGTGATGGTGGATTTGGAGGGTTTGTATACACTATGTGTGTAGCCCCCTCGGCACTCTCCACCAGCACCCTTGGTGACGTTTGATTATATCCCTTAGTTTGGGCACCAAGACCTTGTCTACATCGGGCCGAATGTATATTTGAGGTTGGATCAGACTCTTGGAGGACACCAAAGACTTCTCCACTTGAAGAAACATTTCCACATTGCGGTCCATACGGGACGGAGACGAAAAGTCGAATCGACGCCTGTCAAAAAATATCAGATACATGTAGCAAACAGACGATGAAGAAATTAAAGATTATTTTAAGTCCTTGATGGAAATTATAAATTGTGAGAAATCATTATGAATTTTAGATGAAAAAATAAAGGTAACAAACTGTCTATATTTTTTAAGTATATTAAAGTGCCCAAATGGAAAATACTCATTGTATATACTTTAAAAGGAAGACTCCACAGACAACAGTTTGCTTTTTCTGTTTTACACAATAACAGTACACACAAATAATATTAATGCCAGTGTGATAAAGAGCCAACTAAAGGCAAAATAGTATCAGCTGTGCCCAATTTGCATTTTCATATTTAATTAATGAAAAGATTGAAATCTTTGTGAGCAGTCATGCAGAGAGAGCATTAGTTGAAAGTTGCAAAGTGTGGCTTTTCAACCACTTTAATTTTTTTAATTATCAATTGTAAATCAACCATTTTAAACAACTGACAAATCGATAGACACAAAATAAACAAGTTAATTTTTTTTCATTAGTCATCATCTCTTGTCTACTCTTGTAGCAACTCTCTTTTTGAAAATAGATTTTCCATGAGAATGGCAAAGCATCTTATTGTAATATGAAAGATACTTAGTTAAACAATTAATGTAATCATAAATGTTATTTTAGATGTTAAAAAAATAATAATAATTGATCACTGGCAACTGACAATTAATAAATGATGTCTTAGGAATGAAATATGGGCTGATAACTGATGATTTCTCTCTCTCTCTCTCTCTCTGCAAGACTAGCTTAACAGTATCATCCAATTTCAGATTAAAGGGATATTTGTAGTTATCATATTTTTATAAATTTATTTCTCAAGATGTATTGAAAAGTGTGTAGTCTTTAAGTGTGAAAACTGACCAGCAAATTAATAAAAACATTAAAAAACAACAAAATAGGCAAAACACATTACAAAACATTTTTTTTTTAAATCATTGACTTACCATCCTTGCTCACTCTTGAATTTATAAACCACTTGAAAAATCTGACACAGAGTAGAACCTGGTTTGATGTCTTGAAAACATTTCATCTGCAGAGCACAACATTGTAAATATCTTAATGAATCATGCTAAAATATGTATTTAATTTCACCAATATCCACAACAAAGGTGACCTAGGTGTTTTTGGAAGTATGTTTTAGTTTTGCACGGACAGCCAAGGTATCTTGAGCATGCTCTCAGTGTTATGATTTGCCCACAGGACCTCACAGACAGGACTAGGTGTCGACCAAATGGTAGGTTTTTGGGGTTTTTTAATTCCAGAAAAATGTTCAGCCTGTTGGGCATGAACCCCTGACGTTTTAGTTGAGCGACCGACACTTCTGACAACCAAGTAACCCCGCTAAAATATGTATCCCCAGGATAACAATATAATTAATACATGACATTTTATCAAAACAATATTAGATGCTAAAATCATTATTCAGTAATCAGTCAATCAGGATGTGCAGCAAAAGACAACCTACCCAGCTCTAAAGAAAAAATCTAACCTAGGAAATGGAAGAAATAATCCTACCCAGGTTAAACAAAAAAATCCTCCCAACGAAAGAAAACAGGAAAATCATAAACTTACATGCAATAATTGTAAACATCATAACTATGTATAATATACGCTATATTGATAATAAATATTATCCTTGAATTGTTGAGTACTAAGGTACTAACATAAGAAAACTGAGAGAAGAATCTGATGATATTTCCTCTACTGAATTTGGAAACAACTGATCCAACAAAAAATTTTGGTCTTTACAGAACTAAGACACTTTCAGACTGCTTTGCTGCTTCTATGTATTTTAAACATATTTTGCCAACTTCATGTGAGAATTCAAAGCCTTATTCCCTGGCCTTTTTAATGTCTGGTTACAAAGAGAATCTACAACAATTTTAAACACATAAGGATTGTTTACTCCTTGACCGAGCCATTGCATGAAACGATCGCCTTTCAACCATACAGGATTGAAATAACACTTTCCCATTGTTACAACCGTAACCTTAGATCTGAAATATATGAGATTTGGATAACATAGCACAGCTCAAAATTTAGAACCTAGAAACTAGATTGTTCATAATCAACCTATTTCCTGTGTAATTGTGGTACAGAATGTTTCACTTAGGCCTAGTATGCAATCTAGAGCAAGAGAGCTAAGTATCACATGGCAGGGTCTAATTTTACAAGATCCACATCTAGATCTAGACTTTATATAAATCTGCAATGAATACATCCAACAGTCCAAGAACTACAACAACACTAACAGAGCCTGAACATTGACTAATGAATTTAGATTTAGATGTCTTCAGGATTTTTTTCAAAAAATCAGCAAACTGATTCAAAGCAACATATTGTGTCGGAGTCAGAGACGAGACTAAACATTGACCGCATTTGATGAACAATGTGTAATACAATGAAATGTATTACAATGAAAATTGCACAAATTTATATAAAGATGTTGCTGGCGTGCATAACACTGACCAGGAAGTCGTTTTTTCACATTCGTTGATTGTGAACACAGGTCAAATGAAATGACAAACAAGCTGAATCGTAATCCGAAACCTGACACAAGATACAGTCACTATGATGTATCAATAAGCTTAAATAAGTAACCAATGGTGTGGCCCATTGAAACAAAGGAATCGATTATCTCTTCTGTAGCAATTGCATGTTTGCTTCAGATGATTTAGTACTTCACCATTTTTCCCTTCTCAGTACCCACTGTCTTCATTTTTCCCATCCTGGGCATTTGATTCCCAACAATGCCTGACGTAAGTGTATGAAAAATCTGATTATTTCCGACCTGCAACTAAATATAATTTGTAACAATAAGAACCATAGTGTGAAATGACCTTTTATTTGCTTTTCTGAGACAGATATTTAAAATCATAAAAGCAAAATAACTGAAAAACATGATCAGAACTTTTTTTAAAGAAAATGGTGAAACAAATCATTACTCACAGGAAGTTTAGTGAGAGCTGGATTCGTCACTTGTCTTCCAAAGCCTCCTCCTGGAACTGCAATAGCTGTGTCAGTAGAGTGGCCAGGCTCTTATTGGTAGGTGGATCAGCGTGCACATACTGATTCCAAAGAATGAAAAGTAAAGGAAAAAAACCTTTTATCAGATTTAATAATAATAATAATAATACTATAATTCATTTCCATAGCGCCCACTCCCATCTTACGACAGCTCTAGGCGCATTTATACATACATAGTAAAAAAACATGAGCAATGTACATATATACAAAATAAATGCATGAAAGCATAATATCATTTATAAAGGTGTATGGTACATGAATTAAAATAATTTCTTTTTTTCTAAGAAGAATCCAATGAGATACGTTTTCAGGTCCGACGTGTGAAACATAAATCGTATTAATAGCGGAAGAGAATTCCAGATGTTAGGATCTGTGTATTTAAAAGAGCGCAGTGACAGTTTTGTCAGGCCTTTCTTTGGGAACGCTAACATACATTGATTTGTACATCTCAGTTGACGAGATGGAACATAACCAGAGATCAGGTCATTTAAATAATTTGGAGCTTTTACATTTGTGACACAATGTCACAATGTTGTATATTATCCGTTTATCGATCGGAAGCCAATGCAGAGATAAAATATGATGCATTTGCTCTTAGATTCAAAGACAAAATACTAAATAATGTATATAACCAATGAAGTTACACTTTGTTTACATGTAAATTTTGTGTTTCATTTCAATACTCGAAGAGCGACAAAAAGGTGCCCTTTGCAATGTCCTTTGTTTACAGTGAAAATGTAGATGCTGTATTATCCATATTAAGCGCAAGTGCGCTTAAAAAAAATGGAGCCAGGGTGCACTTATGAAAGGTGCATTGGATACATTTCTGAACTTACTTCTAATGTCTTTATTCATTGCTAACGATTACCTATTGCAGGGTTTTTATGTTTGATTTAACATGCATGCATAAAAAATACTGTATTGCAACAGTTGCAATTTAATGGTCACACTTACAGCAACGTGAAAGGGTTCAGCGCCTCCTGACGTTATATCAATCCATAATTGCTTTGCGGAATCATGGATCGGGGCGGGAGTGAACTCTAGTCAAACCTGTTTTATTCCTATATGTTTCTCTCCCTATTGTTGCACTTTAGCACTATTGTATTGTGTTACGAAGTGTGTGCCATGTGACATTATGAGTGTAATACCGCATGCTCGCCTGTGTTGACCAAAACGTGTACTGTTTGTTACAAATGCCATGAGGTTCTATCAATAATAGACTCCGCCACATGTCAATCTCTTTACGGCTGAAGCTGACAGGCCCCTTCAATTCCAAGATATATATCGTTGCTAAAGGGGTAATGGTGGTGGTGAACGGCCGGGGCATGAGAGAAATCTTCTTATTTGCATGATTGTTCACTGCATAGATAATTACTTACTACACACCCTACGCGTGTCTTCAATTGGAGTTGGGTAGTTATCATTTCCAGTAATGCGTTACTTTAGATTTGATGAACACTGAGGTGGGAAATATGATTTCTTCTTCCATCCATCGATATATTTGTTTGCTTTTATTTTATAATCCAAGCTCCATTTTCCCCTAAAACCGTGTGGTGCGCTTATTAGGTTCAATTGCACCTAAATAGGATAATCCTGTAGTGGAATTGAGAAATCTCCATTAAAATTAAGAATTTTCATTATAAAGCGTAACTTTAACAGTTATATATAATGCTTATATAAATAACTTATAAGTCGATTCAAGCACAAAAACATGCTATTTGCGGTTGCTTTTCCATAACAAATATGTTCTTGGTTTCAAGACCGTAAAGAATCATCATCTTCAATTCAGAAGGTTAGATGAATTATTTTAATGTTGGTCACTTCAGACTCCTAACTCTGGATTCTGAGCAAACAACTTCAAATCTGTTAGATATAAATACTAGGGATGGGGACAAGCTCTGAAAAAAAAACCTGGAACTTTATTGCCCCCTTTAAAATTTCAAAATAATAATTACATAAGAGCATTGCATTAAAAACAAGTACAAGAAATATAAAGAAGAGGGCCACAATATAAAAAAAACCCCAATGTTATCAGACATGCCAACTTTTTAGAATCAAAATTCAAGAGAGATCTGTATTACTATCATCATAGTCCTGTAGTAGAACATTGCTGGACTGGCAAGACAGCATTTTGGAGTTCGAGTCCTGTATGGTAACTACCTATATATCTACGGGTTTATTGTTCAAAAGTATATCAAGCCCTTATATTTATAGTCTTGCAGACTATTCATCCTCTGATTCTGTAAAACATGAGTGAAAATTTCACAGGTGCCATATATACATATGTTGTGCAAGTAACATCCCATAGCAGTTATTAAAAACGTGAGCCCCCTCCTCCCTCTGATAGGCTCTAGCCAAATTACTCAAACACACACACACACAAAAACCCAATAAAAGAAAACAACCCAAGAACAGACGAAAACAAGTGAATCATTTCTTCTTTTCGTTTATCTTCATTTCTTTACATTCAAATCCATCTCTTCTCACCAAACATTCTTCATCCTCTTTTATCGCAGTCACTAATTTCCATCATATTTATCAATTTTTGTTACTCACTTTCTTCCATGGCATTTTACTTTACAGTCACTTTACTTCCCTCAGAACATTTTACTACAACTACAATATTCTCTAATGTCCTCTTCAAATATGCACCCCCCGCCTCTCTCTCTATCTACCCCAACAAAGGCTACCTATAATGCAAGTTATCTCCTTTTACGACTTTGACCCTCTAATATATACATTGATCTCATCTGAAAGTAAACAGCAAGATTAAAGATTAAGTAAAAGAGGAAAAGTAAAGATTAGGTAAAAGAGGAAAAGGAAAGATGAAGAACCTACTAGTAGCACTCGCCATCCACCTACGCTGGAATTGAGTCTCGGATATTACAAGAAAAGCTGAAATCAAAGTAGCTTCACTTCATTAATTCAAGTCAAGCCCAAACTTTCTACCCAGCATATGTGACTAGCCCTAAAGTGATAACATATGACAGTGAAAACAAAATCATTATTCATGTAGTATTGTATGTAGCATAATATTAACACTATACTACAGGTGCCTGCGTTGATCAGATGCTGTATAGCAATCTTGCATTGTAGACCCCATGTAAGAGTGTGTATTTATACGTATGTGTGAGTGTGAGTGTGAGTGTGAGGTGAGGGAGTGTGAGTGAGAGAGAGAGAGAGAGAGAGAGAGAGAGAGAGAGAGAGAGAGAGAGAGAGAGAGAGAGAGAGAGAGAGAGAGAGAGAGAGAGAGAGAGAGAGAGAGAGAGAGAGAGAGAGAGAGAGAGAGAGAGAGAGAGAGAGAGAGAGAGAGAGAGAGAGAGAGAGAGAGAGAGAGAGAGAGAGAGAGAGAGAGAGAGAGAGAGAGAGAGAGAGAGAGAGAGAGAGAGAGAGAGAGAGAGAGAGAGAGAGAAAGAGAAAGATTGCGTGTCTGTCTTATAAGCACGGAGCAGAAGTGTCCTGCCTGTAAGGGCTATAACCAACCGATTTGGAAAAGGCAAAAACCAATCGTAAAATAGTAAATTTCTAGGCATAATTCTACAAAACAACAAAAAGCGCATGATTAAACTTGAAATCTTGAATGTTAAAGGTATGTAGATGTACTGTTCCTACTACTTCAGCACCACTAGGCTTACCACACTAGTATTACTAATTTTACTCTCTCTCTCTGTCTCCTTCCTTTTCCTCCCTGTCTCTCTCTCATTAAACGGCTTTATGAAAGATACCGTAACGACTCTCTCTCTCTCTGTCTGGGACATTGGTCCTTATTAGACTTAGACCCTATGTTTTCCCAGACGGCTGGTGCTTGTGTGTGTATAAAAATGAGACCAAAACACGGAGGAAACTCCTTGTGCCAAAAACTGGAAATCCCCATCCCTGTCCCATACTGGTTACAACAACGGCCGATGGCTATTCAACCAATGAAATTAGGTAGGCCTGCAGGCAACAGATAAGTGGTCGGTCCGGTGGAAATGGTGTCGGCTCAGGCCTTGCCTGCAAGAACGACCGATGATGCGTCATTTTCCTCTGAAACATCGACTCCTTTCAGCCCTTTTTTAAAATCTTGGAAGTCTCATCTGAACATCCTGGAGGTCTTTTCGACAGTCAAAAAAAACCCAGAAATCAAAGAAAAACCGGAAAACCCCATTCCTGAAATACCCATACATAGACCAACCATAAGTCAAACAAACAAACATATACCTGTCTGATGATTCAGTATCATTAATATCAAGTATCATAAATAAGCATTAGGCAGGTTTTCAAAAAATGGGACCCAATGATAACTTGAACTCTTCAATTAATGTTTCTCAAAGTCTAATTGATGAATCTTCTTAACATTTGGTCCATGTATAGTTTTGACATCGCAGATATAAAAAACATAATATTGTGAAATTTGCTTTCAATTTGTGTTTTTGTGAATATTTTTTGGGTGTGAACGTCAGCAATCCAGACAGACCACATTTCCTTTTTTAATAAGTCCCTTTTCACCTTAAGGTAGGTGAGGTCAACGACCTTTTATTCTGTTTTCTTTAATTCCATGTGGAAGAGAATTGTTCAAAGAAAATTTGGCGAGTCCTAAATATTTTTATCTTTTGCAGTGATCACGTGAGGCAGGTTTCAGATTTTCGTTATTATGTAACAACTGATGTCTACAAATGAACACACTGTAAGAGCTGAAAAAAACAGTTGAAAAATACGTAGAAGCGCCGTTTTTTGATCTTAAGTGAAAGAAAAACGTATTCCTACCACCATATATTCTGTAAAAGACACAAAAAAATCATAGGGAACTCTAAATGAGTGAGAATACCATGAGACTACTGGCAGTCTTCCAAACCTCATGGTCGGACAAAAAAATATTTTTTTCGATCTGAGATCTAATAACGGTAATATTGCTAGCGAGCTATTGTCTCGTAGTTCATCGCGTGTAAGCCTATTGGGAAATCATGAAATTTTTTGTTTTTAAATTGTCTGTTGGCTTTATGGAATATTTTGTTTTCGGAAGACTTTACGGCTGCAAAGCTTACGGCCATGCAAAATGTAGACGATGATCGGACATCAGAAAGGAGACTGTGATCAGGTTAGATTCGAGACCGTCAGGTTAGATTCGGCTGCATTAGCAAAACCTGCTTTGGCTTATCGTGAGTGAAACTTATGTAAAGAAGTCCGGCAATCAATAGGGCTTTCATGATTTATTATGTTCTAATAAATAAAGATAAGATAATTGGCAATACTTAAGGTTTAGAAGTCCATTACAATGATAGTGACTTTATGTCTCCACTATGCACAGTCTCCTTGGCATAACAATACAATATTACTAAAAACGCATTTCAACGAGAGAGAGAAAATAATACCAATAGCACAGGTTCAAGCAGAGTTCAAGATTTCCAGCCACCGTCCCATCCCGTCCCGTATTCCGCGAAGCAATTATCGATCGATAAAGACAAGTTTGTGCTAGTCTAGTGGGGCGCTCTATGTGACTGTAGATAGTTAGAGAGGGGGGGGGGGGTGACTGATGACGGGAGTAGCGGAGAAGTGACGATGGGAGGTGGGGGGGTTCGTACGGGGAGAAAGGAACAATTGTCGTCAAAAGCGCTTTTTTCGGCGAGGTTTTGTTGCTGGTGCATCTTCTCTTTCTCTCTCTCTCTCTCTTATTGGCAACACGGCTATACTATCGCATCCTCACTCGTTAAAATTATAGGTCGTGGAAGCTTTACTGCACCAGTTTGAGCAGAATGGTACACACGATAAACCCGTAACACGTAATAAGGATAGTATAAAGGCGTACAATCACAGAATTTTACAAAAACGGGACAAAAAGGCATTGGTTTTCATTTTCATCATCCACACGATCCGGATCGCGCGAGTCATCTGATCAACGGTAAGGCACCGGCCGTCGACTCCACGCCCGAGGGGTCGGGAAACACAAACACAGACTTCACATCTTATTGAGAACTAGGGAAAAGTCAGGGAACTCTCCAAACCAGATGCCCAAGCGTTACGTCACTAAATAAACGCCAGGGAAACCCTCGGTCGACGGATCGCGAGCAGTTCACGTAACATTACGCACTGGCGTTTGACCTAGAATTTTCACAGTTATGCCCCTTGACTGAAAAACATGACTTTTAAAAGCTAATTTACTTGCTCCACAGTCCTTTGCTATCTCTTAAAGTCATATATCTGGAATCCTCATGTTCTAAGCTTTTTAACATGGTATATAACACTTGTAAAAAATATAACATGTACATTTTGACAAAAGAGGAAATGGGGATGGACCATTTTGTGAAACCTGCCATTAACATCTAATCACCAGTGAAAATGTCCATGCTGGAGACGCTGAAGCAGGATTATTCAAATGTGCTGGACGTCATCGAGCATGGTTCCCTGAGGTTCATTCCGTAGGCAAACGAATTGTCTAACCGATTTCCTTTTCTGGCGCATTTAAACAAGAGAGAGAGAAAAAATACTAGATCTAATAGCACAGGTTCAAGAAGAGTTCAAGATTTGTCAGCCACCGATCCCATTCCATCACGTATTCTGCGAAGGAATTATCGATCGATAAAGACACAAGTTTATGCTAGTCTAGTGCGGTGTTTATTTTTTCAAAATCCCTAGAATCCCTAGGAATTCCTAGAACCATTAGGAAGCCCTGGTGCCTTTCTTCTTTTCCTCCTCTCTCTCTCTCTGTCTATTGGCAAATATCGGCCTATACATATTGCATCCTCACTTGTTATATAAGTCGTGAAGTTTACCCTACCGGTTTCAGCTGAATGGCAGGTCAGATCTTCAAACCAAACAGCCAACAGCCTACCAGCCGAGTGTGAAGACGAAGAGATGCAAGCTATCATTGTTCGCCGGTGATCAACACAGAACAAAGAACACAGGATTTTTGATAAAAAGTATGATATATCAACTCGCAGCATATATTTCAAGACCATACCTTCTTGCAATTTTTTTTTAAAAGCCATGCTCGCACTGGGTCAAACTGAGAGATTGTCTCATGTGTTTCATAGAATTTCACATTCGACCTCCGTCTTTCTTTTCTCTGAAGCGCCATTTTGTTTCATTCAGGCGTGGGAAGCGTCGGAGTGAATAGTCAAATATCTTTATTTTCTTTATTTTCTGCAAAATATCTTTCAGTTATAAGAAATTCGCGTTATACCTGGATACTGCTGAAAAATGAGTAATAAAATTGTTGATAGCAATGTATATCCTCAAATCCCATATTATTGTTTTCTTTTCGGGTTATACATTCACCGCAGAACTATAAAATACTGTAACACTTTTTCCACGAGAATTTCGGCTCATCAAAATGTTACATGCTGACACGGCGAAGAGATTGATGTTATACAAGTTATGCGTCCTCTGCTATGCGTGCAAAATTGAAATAACTCATAACGTATACGCAATAAAGCATTCGAAAAACAAATTTTACACATTATAAGAACTTTTACATGATTTATCATAAAAGATAAAGCCAGAATAATTACCATTATGAGCGTGAAGAAAAATACAGCTTTCCGTTCACCTGCCAGTCCCGACTACATGTACGGTATTAAATTTTGTTATCATTAGATTCTACTTTACTGTTAATTTTGTTTGTTAAAATACTTCCTGATACACTTTTCTTGCGAATTAAATGTGTACCTTAATTTACAGATGAAGTATTCTTCAATATAATCTTGCGTTTGAGCTACCTTTTTCTACTTTGCAATTTAGACAGAGAGATGCGTGAAAGAGAATCAAAAACCGTTTTTAAATTAAAGTGGCGGAGGAGGAGGGGGAAGAAGAAGAGGAATAAAAAGAAAATGAAATTTGAAGGAGATTGACGCCACCCAATCTGTGCCTAATATTTATGTAGTTATTATGTTTGATGTGGAAGACCTACGTATCTTGTTATACATTATGTAAATAATATTTAAAAACATGCACCTGAAGAAGAAGATTAGATTTATACCGGTATGTCACTTTAGCATATACATAATAGCTTTTGTTGTAGATCCTATAAACATATTTCTTTCCTTCTCCCTTTTACCCATCTTTGAAGTGTTAAAATGACAAAACTCTGAACACAGTATAAACAACTTATTTTGTTTAGTAGAACAACTGAAAAACAACGCTCCTTACTCGAAAATTAAATTGGTTTTGCAATAAATCATATTCACTCATTTTAACGCATCAGGATATAGATCTGGGCTTACTACACATTTCTTTTTTCTGTAGAAGATTGAATTTCCAACTGAGGATAAGTTTTAACATACCGGTACATAGTCATGCTGTTATTGCCATAATCAATAGATGCTCTTCCTGGTGAAAACTATCGTATACCCGGTAGATCTAAGAGATGTGTGTCCATTGTCAAATTTTTCATTTGTTCTTCATCACAAATAGATCATTTCAACCGAATCGAAGATATCACAACTTAAAACGAGGAATAACGCGCCTTGTAAAGTAATCTGAAATCTACAATGATTTTTACCCCGGTTTAGAGAACCTTCAACTCAGTTGCCACCGTTTCGCCACATTTACAAAACAACATGCCTGTCAAAAATAGACAACATCCTTGAAGACACAAGACACGCGTTATATAGTCTTGATACACTTTGATCCACTCGCAGTGGTAGGCTTCTCTCACACAAGTGCCGAACTAAAAGATAACAAAAACATTTGTCCCTCACTCAAACAGACTTAAACACGCAAATACCACCAGAGATTATATATCATAATATGCAAATGACACTGTAGTACCAAGTGTGCTTTACCCTTATCACCATCATCATTAAACATCATCGTTATCAATTCATCATCAGCAAAACCATCCATGATCACCACTATCATTATGACGTTGTTGTCACTGTCATGTTTACATTTGATTCATGATAGTTGTGTTATGTTATTATGCTAAGGTTAATGAATTACTCGTAGTGCACAAATACATTTTTTCTCCTTCTATGGTTCTGCGCAGAAGGAGAAATGAAGGCCTGGAAAGAGACTCGGAACACCATCCAAAAGAAGGCCCAAAATAGACACGAGTTGAAAATCTTCGCTTCTGCCCTACATGTCACCCGGAGTAAAGGGCGCTAAGGAAAGGAAGGAAAATTAGATGTTTCATGATACATGTACTGTGGTTTATACTTATAAGTTATTCTACATCGTATGACGTACTTACTGTAATAAATACTAAGTTCACTTCGTGGCTAATAAAAATGCATTATTCAATTTAAATCAATTCCATCTAGATCTAGATCAACTAGATATCTAGTCTAGAAAGTTGCACCATTAAAGGTTTTTGTATCGATGTTGACGTTCACGACGAACCAACGGCAGGCACTTTTGTGTGTGTGTGTGTGTGTGTATTTGTGTGTTTAACGAGGGCAAGCGCAAAGCGTTTTCTTTTCTTTCTTTAGTTTGATGAAAGGTTGACTGATTCAACCTACAACTCTTTGCTAATTTTTGAGTTACAACTTACAATGTGGTCTACCACATGTCTTATATATGCATATACTGTGTATAATCATAAGCTAAAAGTGATACTCTCTCTCTCTCTCTCTCTCTCTCTCTCTCTCTCTCTCTCTCTCTCTCTCTCTCTCTCTCTCTCTCTCTCTCTCTCTCTCTCTCTCTCTCTCTCTCTCTCTCTCTCTCTATATATATATATATATATATATATATATATATATATATATATATATATATATATATATATATATATATATATATATATATATATATATATATATCCTCTCTCTGCTCTCACACACAAATACACACTATCAACAGGTAGACCTATAATTTCTATTTGATGTTAGGCTTTATGATATCTTTTCGTGAAGATCACAAGAAAATATATACCGGTATATATCTTTAAAATCAATTCAACACAACAACTGAGGACTTCATCCTCGAAACAGCCATTTATGATCATCGACCATATTTTCATGCCAAAAAAATTGGTTTGATCCGATTGTGGGAAGATAATGCCCTTCCAACTTCGAATTTTGATGATTTGACTCGTTACTTTTTAGCACTGTTTCTTTTACCTCAAGTGCATTAGAGTTCCTCTTGTCACAATACCTCAGTCATATTAATATAATATCATTGTGAGTGTTATAGTTGGTAATGCCAAAATTCGCGGCCAACTGATTTGACTGCCTAACATATCTTTATTTATTTAGTCACATCTTCAAACATTGATCATCACCTGCATTCATTGTAATTTTACCCTAGTGCAGTAGTAGGCTTCGACTGCGTAGCTAATTGCCAACATAAATTAAACTCAGCAACAACACTGATGACTTTAAAAAAGATAAAATAAAGGTATGCACTCATTATAAGATCAAAATTGGATAAACATTTCGTAGTTCATATAAACTCGTGCAGCCAACAGTTAGGTCTAATACACAAGAATAAATGTTAGTCAGAAAGAGAAGAAGAAAACGAAGAAATAGGAGATGATGGAGGAGAAAGAAGGAGAAAGACAAGCAAACGGAGGAAGAATAGGAGAAGAAGAAGAAGAAGAAGAAGAAATGTGATTTCTAATCTGACATTGACGCCATCTCCGATCACTGGCACATTCCTGGTATTCAACTCGATGGCTGAACTGAAAGAAAACTGACTGAACTAATTGGCGTTCATTTGTTGTTGGGGGTGGGGGGTGGTGGAGGTGTTGGGAGTGGGAAATAAGTCAAGCAACTTCAGTCAACAAAAACTACACGACTGTTTTGATTGCACTTAATTAATTAGTCTAGAAAGTTTACATCTTCTTTTCTTTTAGAGCCCCTTCCCCGCTCTTCATCCTCCCAAAATGAATGCAGTGCGTTGAAAACAAAATAATCGATTAAAACCACTACCGTATCATGGATGCTCTTCTTAAAGTGAATTGTTTTAATTTCTTCCCATTTTAATAATTCCATTTTAAAATGTGTATTCTTTCATATCTTCATTGTATTCTTTTTTTTTTACTTTGTCTGTACTCTCTTTCCTTCCTTCTCTATTGTCAAAGTCTTAATCTTTTTCTCCATTTCTTCCCATTCATAAATCTCAGCTCTCTCTCCCTCTCTCTGTCTGTCTGCTCCACCCCTCTCTCTCTCTCTCTCACCTTCCTCTCTCTCTCTCCCTCTCTTTCCATCCCTCTCTCCCTTTCTTTCCTATCTCTTTCTCTCTCTCTCTCTTTCTCCCCCTCCCTCCTTCCCCCTCCCTCTCTTATCTTTTCTCTCTCTCTCTCTCCTTATCTTTTCTCTCTCTCTCTCTCTCTCTCTCTCTCTCTCTCTCTCTCTCTCTCTCTCTCTCTCTCTCTCTCTCTCTCTCTCTCTATATATATATATATATATATATATATATATATATATATATATATATATGTATAATACATCATGAGCATGTATGCATACTATCCTCTGGGTTTCCCTTATTTCGCATTTCCCTTTGACCCCCCCCCCCCCCACCCTCCGCCTCCTCTCTACTTTCTCTTTTCATTTTTACTTATTTTAACTATTAGCTTTCATATGAAAACATCACCGCATCGTTATGTTAAGTCATTCGTCCGTTTTGCCTTACGGATTTGTGATTTAATCTATATCTATAAACAATGTACAGCTCACTTAACTGTATGTAGGTCTACGTGTGCGCACCCGTGTATTATGGTGTCTTTACTGCTACGAGAGCGAGAGGTTTGTGTGTGAATGAAATAGGGTATGAATTATATTAGGGCTTATATTATGTTGAGTAATTTTTCTGTTCGGATTATAATTTTTGTGAACATATCATGATAATGAAATTTCCTCTTTAAGGATCAATAAAGGTTATGTCATCTTATCGCATCATCGTCTTCTTTTTCTTGATCCTTCTCATCTTCACCCCCGCCCCCTCCCATTTTTTACTTTGTTTTTTCTTCTGACATCACATTGTATGATGCCGTTATAAGTGTGTAGATATTTCTCGTTTGTTGTCTGACGAAGGGTTGTAATACCCGAAACGTTATGTCGTGTTTGCTCTTTCTTCCGTGGCGGAGTTGTCAATTATTGGCATTTATCACATTCTACTACTACTTTTCTACTACCTTTCTATTACTACTCATGTACTACTACTACTACTACTCCTACAACATGTACTACTTTTATTCCTCCTCCTCCTACTACTCTACTGGGCCTACTACAGAATTAGGGTTTCTGCTCCTAAATACAAGCTCATGAATACGATAACATGGTACACCTAGATGTAAAGAGAATATAGGATATCATAAGAAAACAATTGACAACTTTTGAATAATGTAAAAAAAAGGAAGAAAAAGCAAAACATACATACAAACTGTAAGCTCTTATTCATGTATCTCTACTCGTATCAAAAGCGTAGTAAACGGTTTTCTTAAATAAAAATCTTTCTGCCGTACTTCATTTTGATTGAGCAGTCAGCAGTGTTCTCATTGACAGATATGGCATCAGTTGATAGATCTATGCTATCCTAGATTTTATTGAACAACCTATAATTTTATTAATAAAATAAAATCTTCCTGTTGATGGCTTTTTGTGCACAAAGAGAAACTTTTGTTTCTGCGTGTAGGCAGATTTGCTATGTTTTACAGTAACCATCGTCTGTCCAATCCACGTCGTCATTAATATGCATGATAGTAAACATTCAACCCTCGACCTTAGCGGTTATCCAATGGATGATTTTCTCCTAGAGGGATACAGGCAAATGCTGAAGCTGATGGGAGCTTGATTTGCATAGAGTTTATTGTGAATCAACTTTGCCGCCATGACGGCTGTGCATTAGAACTCTCTACGTTGTCCTAAGTTTTTCCAGTGCTTTTGCGATGGAGATTCTGGAATATGTTTTGCCAAATGGATAATATGCATTTTTCATTCATGTGTCGATTTATTTCATGGTTTGGATGGAAGTAGACTTAAAAAAAAACTAACATTGTGTGCACTATCATTAGAATGCGGTTCACAAGGACGTGGCCTGATCACGTGGTTTATGTGTTATGTTATGAAGCTGCTGGGATCGAAATGAAGTGTGTTCACCATTGAGCTGCCAAACCACGATGCTTTTGTCATTTATCTTTGACAATACCTAGAAGTGAACATAAGTGTACGCAAAATACGGCTTTTGAATTTTGTTTTGAGGAAAGATAGAAAACTGTTTTAACATTTCTGTCACAAATTTCGCGTTTTTATTTGTGCAAGTCACGTGTTTTTCTTAGTCAGTGGGCTTGACCCCAACTCCTTCCCTTCCCCACCTCCATTTTTAATGGTGTCAAGATAGAGGGTCTACGGTAACTGATATTAAATGGCATTACGCCACAAACTGACTGTTCCATGGTCGGCCTTCACACGAGATGTTAAAAATTACCTTTCAATGACTTGTTCGTGAAAGTTTTGATGATTGCCAGCGTTTATGTCGGGTTCTTCAACTCTGAGGCTAGTATGTCTGGCCGCCATGGCACCAGCGTTGACTGAAGCGGCTTCCTCAACGCGTCTCAAACTTCAAGACCCCAGCAACAAGCATTGTGGCGATTCACCACCGGCTAAAATTGATCGTAATAGCATAAACGTATCCCGCTACTCATCATCACAGACAGAAGAGTCGTTTTTAAACCCCGGAAGCGACTTAGATCTAGATCTTTATTGCCCGAAAGGGTCCCTCAAATCCACGGATGACCGCTTGGTTCACCTGTCAATTTCTAACGGAAAGCAAATTGACCAAGGCAGGTGGCCACCGCCCACAACGGGCACGGGATCGAAAAGAGTTGGCTTGGCATTGACTTCAGCCAGTCCTACCATCCTTTCAAAACCTTCTATAAACATAAAACGACTGAATGATTTGAATTTAAAGGGAAATTCCATTTCTTCACTGATTGACCTCAAGGAAGATATCACCACGACATCGTGTGCCAATTCAAAAGACTCACATCCCTCTAAATCAGAAATAATTGATTCTTTCAAAAGAATGAACCAGCCGCAAATTGTTACTGACAAAGATAAGACTGGAATTGTCGAAGCCAATCATCGATTTAGTACTGAAGCTAAAACTAAAACCAATAAATTTGAGAAAATCTCGCTGGTTAAGCACTCAGGAATGGTCAATGGTGCCAATGGTCTGAAAGGAGGAGGAGAAAAGAAGGAAGAGTTAGATCTATCTATTGACTGTTGCAAAGAAAGTGGTGATGCACCTGATAAAAAGAATTGCATAGATGTCACATTGTTGTCTGACAAGATTCATGCCAATGCTAAAGGTCTTGTGGAATTGATGTCTTTGAAAAATAAAATGGGCATGTGTGTTAAAGATAGTTATGTTCCTACACAAGTCGAGGCAGTTCTTAAAACAATGGGGTCTTCTAACAAAGATTGTATGAAATCGTGTGATGACTTGAGGAAAGAGTGTGGTAAGAAACAACTTTCACTTGAAAGGAAAGTAGATACTCTGTTGAGAAGGCTAAAGAGAATGAAGGGAAAGTTGTTGAAAACCACACGAAGGAGCAGCTCCTTCAGTATGTTAACTTCCAACATCGTAATCTTCAAATGGTCGCAAAAACAATAAAGAATGAAGCTCCTGGTCCAGAAGAGCTAAAAGAACATTTCTTGAGCAATGAAGAAGTGAAAAACATGTCCACTGCTCAATTAGTCAAACTTGTTCGTGGGTACCAGGCTAACAAACCCTTGGCAATTACTGAAGCTGCCTCATCCAGGTACAGAGTGCTCAATTCTAATACTAATACTGCCATTATGTCACCGTCCGTTGCAAGTCATAGTTTGACTACATCAGAAAAACTGACCGCGAAAGTTCAAATGGCGGAGGCTGACTTAGATTCAGATGCCACTGCAAGCAGTTCTGGAGGGGAAAGTGGAGATGAAGATGCTTCACCTACACATCTGAATCCTGATGTCAAAATACCATCTATGTAAGTGGAAAATTACATTTTGATCCATGTATATTGTGAAAATGCACTATGACTAAGGCAAATTTGAAATGTGTAGCCTCCTTTATCACTCACACACTAAAATTCACAAGCATCTTTCATTGCAAATACTGAAAAGTTTCAGAAGAGAAATTCAAAAGAGAAACAGATGGGAAAAGTGTGTATCCCCCGGTATTCTCAGTCTATGTATTGATAGAGAGTTGAGTCTCTATTAAACACGTAAAATTGAAAATATCTGCCATCAGATAGTCTTTTTTGCATAAGTTCAATAACAGTCTCTGTATTATATTTCTTAACTTTCTATGGATTAATCACGATACAGATAATTGGATTATGGAGGAAATTAATGAATTATAATTTTTGTGAAAATTTATTAGGTGTGGTCATTATTGTTCACACATTCTGGATATTCTCCTGCCCCTGGGAACCTCCCCCCCACCCCCCCCTTCCCCCTACAATAAATAAATAAAAAAACTCAAGATTTTCATGTAAATTCATCTGGAAGTGTTTCAGTGGGTGAAGCTGCTCACTTTCAAATTTTCAGTGCTAGGATTAATAGGACACAATAAACATTCTCATTTCTAGACTTACAATAGATCTGTCATGTCCAATAGATTTGTCATGTCCAGTGGCCAGACAAGATAAATGTCTCTGTTCGCTTCCACTGTTGTTTCCGAGATCACCTTAGTTGTGGATTAAACACAATCTTACATATATATTATATATATATATGTGTAAATCTGATTTTTGTTGAAGTGATGCCTGCTGGATTCTAACCTACGAAAACTAAAGATTTGGTTCGAAGATTTATTATATTGTTTGTTCGATCCCTGGAAATTGTGACCTAGAGGTGTGAATTTGATCCCGTGACCGCCTGCCTCTCTCGTTTATTTTATCGAAGTGACTTTTTGTAGTACTACTGGAAAGAGTAAAAAATTACTAAACCCAAAATAGAAGAACTAAATAAACTAGTAGTAAAGAAGATATACCAATCTAGGATAAAAGATATATCAGTGAAAGTGAAAGGCAGATGATCTGAATGATAGCACAAAAGAAGAGAAGTGGCAAATGTATTTAAAGAAACACTCATCAGTTGTAGTAATAGTATTACAAATAGGGAGAGAAGGGTTTTATAGCCTATTGGTAGTAGTAACAGTAATACAAATAGGGAGAGAATGGTTTATAGCCTATTGGTAGTAGTACTACAAATAGGGCTTGCCTTATTTTATAGCCTGATTGATTGCAGCGCGGTTACGCTCAAGGTCAAGGCCGGTCACTTCTGCCGCGAATTATGCGAGGCTTCGATGAAACGTGTGGTTGTGTTCTCAAGCGCGCCGGCAGTGCGATTACACAATGCGTGCGTGTTCGTAACCTTTCACTGGATTGTTTTCGGGGTGATACGTCCGAGGCTCATTTCCGCGTACGGCTTTCCATCGGTTCTCTACTATTTAGTGTAATACTAGAGTATAAATGAATGTCATGTCGGTAATCATAATTATGCCCATCTGTGGTAGAAACTGGAATCTAGACCTATTAATACTACATACTACATGTACAGTGTATTCTTTGTGAAGAGTGTCATCATCGTCATGACTTTTTCCTCAAGGAGAAGGTCATGGTCCATTCTTCCTGCACAGCATACACGCTGTATTTCTCTTTCTCTCTCTTTCTTTCTTTCTCTCCTCCTTCCTCTCTCTCCTCCCTCCCTTTTCTCTCTCTTCCCCTCTCTCTCCTTCACCCTCCCTCTCTCTGTCCCCTCTTATATGAGAACTTAATCAATCACTCCTGGACCCTGACACACTGGTGAAATACACATAGAGAGGGGGGAGGAGATGCAGATTATAGAGGCACACCAATGTCATTTGAGCCTATGCCATTATATTTCATTAAGAAGACTGGTCTTATATATTTAAAGAGTAGATTTTCGTGTTGGTGTAGTTTCCATTCATGTTCGTAGTAAAATTATGTTTATTCAGTCCTGCACAATTTTACATATTTAAAGAATAGATTTCTGTCAACCTCTTAGCATTATATATAGTTTGCTTGGCATTATATGTAGTTTGTTTAGCATTATTTATAGTTTGTCCTTCTCTACTCTGCCAGGGCAGGAACTGACTCATGGAGTCGAAGCAAATGTACTAAACTATCCATTGACTTCGTTTGTCCTGTTCTTACCTCATTTCAATGGCGATGAGTAAATGATATAAATAATGTTATAAATATTGTATTTTCGAGAGCGCCCAATATATACATATTGCAAGTGCTAGGCACTAAACCTGTTCCATATAAACGAAGAATCTTCTCTGAATGGATTGATGTTTGCTGCGTATGGTCAATAGAACAAACAATAATGTACATCTGTTACAAAAAAGAAAAGAAAACACCTAAATTGTGTGCTCATCGCACCACAGACAATCATATTAAAGCGCAATGTGATCGTGTGTTACATGTATTTATTTCGCCACGAACGAAAGTAGGTTGTGTAGCATTGGTAGTGTCATTCACCTTTACCCCTGACTCAAAACTCCAGTATCGCCAGTATTGTTGTATTCCTGCTATCGTTCATCCACATTCTTACGCTCCTGGGTCACAGCACCGGTTTAGAGGAGACAAGAGGGCATGAAGATCGTGTACACGGTCGGGCAAGAGGTCGTTGTTGAAGCGGTACCGTCCAATTTAGTGTCACATGCGTGCTTGAAACATTATCAGTAAATCGGGACGCCCCAACCACAGCCTTGAAAATTGCGAGGCTCCCACGAGGAGAGGAGAAAAGCTACTAACCAAAAGTCAATCGCGAGTGCAAACCCGGGAAAGTTCGATTTTCCATTCAAATACAATACACGGAATAATGATCTTGAAACTATGTTTGCGTTTCTGAAAGAAATTGGAGTATATCGACAGATCCAGAGTTCTAAGTATGTATCAAATTTTCACATTAACTATGTTTCTAAAATAATTACAAATATTTACCAAAGCTTTTGATTTTTTAAAGTGCTTTATGTTGTGCCTGAACAGTCGTCAGTAATATTAGTCAGCTACGAACCCTGAGATTACCGCCATGGTGGACAGGGTTACTTCAAACAAAGGAAACAAACATCATTTAAATATCTTGCTCGTCAAAACACCGTATGGCGGTTTATTTAAAGTTATTCTTGCAAAAAAACTCAATCTAATCCCCCTCCCCCAACGAACAAAAACACCAACATTCCTTCTCACTGTCCGTAACCCCGAAATTGTGTCGATAGTTGAATCGGAGGTTGGTAACGGTAGATTCTATGTAAACATTTTCACATGCTCCTGAATCTGAAGCTCGTAGGCGTCATAAAGAGGGAAGTAAGTAAAGTTTCTTCAAGGCCTATAGAGCCGGAGCGTATCTCGGTTTTTATAGCGTGAAGCGGAACAGGGGACAATGACTACCTCCTGGCCAGGTCGCTAATCTGACCCAGGTTTGTATTCCCTAGCTAGTGCTCGTACCCATTTGCACCTGGGTAGAGTGGGGAAATGCGTGTTGTCTTTTCTAAGGAACACACCGTTAGACCTGGCTTTGCTAAGATTCTATCTCGAGACCTCATGCTCCCCAGTCCGGCAGCCTAACCGCTCGGCCACCTGACGTCATCATAGTCATAGTAATAATTAATAAATCATTGGCCTGGACTTGGTCCTTTCTTTGTTTTGTAAAGCCTCGCTCTATATACATTTGTAATGTAATTCAATACTCTACGGGTAGATGTACAATGTAGTAAGTTATAGTCAGTACATTGATCTTGATGGCGGCATATCATTACGACGGTAGCTCGGTGACTCATTCACACTGGCAGTCATACGTGACATTCATCGAGACTCGCCGGCTTTCACTACTTTTCTGTCATATACTTTCTGTAGTCATATCAGTTAAAAAGTACATTTAGCCTCTCTTTTGTCGTTGAATAGGATTAAGAACGTGCATGGCGATATTACATTTATAGATTTGGCATCTCCACGAACGTTCTCTCTCCGGTTTGATGGCTTGGTCTTCATTGATTTCTTTCCATGTCGTTTTCGGTTTGCATCGCATGTTGTGGCGAATCATTCCTTCGGTTTATAACTATACAACAAGCGCGATGAGTTTCTTCGATTTTTGGTTGACAATCGGGGGACGGGCATATTTGATAACAGACAGGTTTAGTAGTAGTCAATCGATAACCAGGCTCAGGGCGGTAAACTCTCTGAATACTCTGATGGAGAAAACTTGAACATATATCCTCTTCTTTGCTAAGATTTCTTTGAGCAGTGCAATGGAGTCGCAACGAACTCAGATGTAATGTAACCCTTTGAGTGAAAATATGAAGCAGTGTATTTGTAAGTGAGCTATAGATGTACATGTGTACCAAAAATACAATTTAAACAGGAGGGCTACTACTACCACCAGTTGTTGTACAATGTGTAAACAAGAATCCATAATGTATTAGAACGTAATGCCGTAGAACTTAGAAGTAAAACGTAAGGGAATGGAGCGATCGTGAAGGGTGTGATGTTAAGAAGGCACAGCATGACATTACAATGTATATATTCATCAAACACATGGCTGATTGTTGGTTGGAGCCTTGCAAGCTCAAAGCAAATGATTTAGCGGCCCTCTTTCTCGTGTTATTAAATTAGTAGTTTGGACCATGACATATATCAATAACAAGAAGGCTTCATTTAATGTCATACGCACCCACAACTAAGGTGATCTCGGGGTTTGTATTATTAAATAAAATGTACCGGACTGTCCTGTAAGGTAATCAGCCAAGTGGATCTTTTTAACGTGCATAGTGTTGTGGTCTGCATACCTCCTTATATCATCCGTCTCCGATAAAGCGTCGAGAGAGAGGCCGACGCCTTGCTCTGGACCACCGACGTTGTGCAGGAGCTCACTATTACGTGTAAATTAGTAGATCTACCAGTACATGGTGTTCAGGAAGATATTGAACGTGTATTCATGAGTAATGTCAATAGCATTTTGCGAATCGTAGATGATACAGATTGGACAAGTTGTAAATACATTTTAGAAGAAAATTGAATGAATATACATGTGTATCACATGCATATTTATATACGGGCCTATATATTTGATTTTGAAAGTAAATGTACATGTGCATTCCTCATGTTTTCACTTTTTAAAATGTTATAAATGTAGGTAGTTTTTTGTTGTTGCTGTTTGCTTCAAGAACAACCAGTGTCGATGCGCATTATATTTTAATTCTAGTATCACAAGAGAAAACTTTGATTTGTTCAATCAGAATAGGAAACGAGTGTCTTATTGCTGCAGTGTATAACTCATGAGAACAAGTAAAAGCAGGCCTATATTATCAAGACGTTGATATGTGATTGTGGCCACCCATGAGGTCTCGATAGCCTTACGAGGAACAGAGCAAGTGGACCCTCTTTGGTGTTTTTTTTGGGTGAGGGGGTGGGGGTAGGTGGGCAAAAACGTCTTGTTCTGTTTATTTATGGCTCAAGCAGCGACGGTTGATAGTCGGCAGGTCGTTGAAGGAATGAGTGTGTAAAGCAGTTCAGAAGTTTTTTTTACCTGTGAAGTTTTAATTATCACGTCCTTGCCTCTCCTCGTCCCAGCCGCCGCCGCCCCCTCCTCTTTTTGCGCTTTTCGTGAAACAATTTCCGTGTCTGGCACGGTCGAGGCTTGGAGTTGATGAAGACGGTGGTGGAAGTTGAAAAGAAGAACCGTTTTGCTGTATTTCAAAATTGAAACGTGTGAGGGGAAATGCTTTATAGTAGCAATACAATATGTAGTAGGGATATTACGTAATACGTGTAGCTATACAATAAGTGATGACGCACTTGGCTTGCTCCTTTGCATTGAATTTTTAGTACAACATGTATTTAATTCAATTGTCAACATGAGCATGGCGGTGAAAGTGAAACCATGGACGGGAGTAGTTGTGTCCTCTGACGCGTTGTCCAACTGTCGGGTGGGTGGGTTAGCGGTTTTTCTTTCTTCTTTTTCGTCTGACAGGCTGTCAGTAGTGCAATGCATATAAAAAACAGGAAGCTTTCTCTTGAATTTGAATTATGTCGGTGGACGCTATTGGTGTTGGTAAGGCCTGCTTCTTTCCTTTTACTTCTCCGCTTATTTGTTCTTTCCTCTGAAATCATCATGAGATCACTGCATATGGTGGATACCGTAAAGTTCAACAAAACAAACAAGTAATTGTAATACAACATGGGCGTGTGTGTGTCGATTGTCAATTGAAAAGATACTTATGTATCCCCACTATTAATTGCCGTCTCAAGATAATATTTTGCATATATTGACAATGTCTCAATTTGGAAATTATTCGATGTATATAAAGAACATAAGCCCATACTTCTCGATTCACAGCTTTTATCATAGCTTTCTCATCACGATCTATTATTATAGTTTACGTTTCACAACTGGTAATTGCACATATCGGCCTGTAGCAGCGTACCCGTTTTTGGATTATAGTGAAATTTCGCATGTCACCATGGATTTTAATTTACCATTTTTTGGATTATAGTGAAATTTCGCATGTCGCCATGGATTTTAATTTACCAAACGAATATATATATATATTTTCGTTCAAGTAGATTGCTTCATGTTAATAATTGCTTATTTGCATTATGTAAAAAATCAGCAAGCGACATCAGGATCATATTTTAAGATTTTTACAGTAATTTGACAATATGTCATAACACACACCGTCACAATGCACAATCACAAAGACACCGTGTGTTTCTCGTGCAGGAGGTGAGTTCGTTTCACGGCTATTGTGGACAAATCCCATCAATGTGTTGTTTTCGTGAATGCGTTCAAAAACGTCTTGTTAATTGTACCCACTGCAAGGGCACTGTTATAAGCTGCAAAAGTTGTATCATTGATGCCGTCATGGATTCGAAATGTAAAATTACAACCGTGAAGAACATTGCATTAAACTTTGTCCCTTAAAGCAAAGCGTGGTCGTCTGTTCCAGGATATTTCATTTGTGATTCACTGAAAAGGACACAACACGCCTTAGGGTTGGAACAGATGCTCAATTTGACGTTAGTTGCAAGAATCAAGGGAAACAAAAGTGGAGATATGCCACCCCCCCCCCCCCCCAAAGCATTAAAATCTAATTCCTTTACGTTTGCAATCCACAAAATAAGAGATACTAAATTGCACAAGTCCCTGCTCATCACCAAGAATAATTCCCGTCCAAATGCTGTATCTATGGCAGACGTTGACAATCCATTGATTTTCAGATATTCATTATTGATATTCTGATTATGGTGTTGAATGCACATCTATTTTTGTAATATGAAACTGCACAAAATAATTGGGATCAGTTAAATCTATCTCCGCTTTCAAGATAAACAATACGAATGAGAAAACCCTAAATAACCACTTTTTTACCCCTTTATGCCCTAACAAATTTTAATTCTCCCATTTTAGGCTTACATAAATAGATATTGGGCAAAAGATCAAAGGAATTCGCCGCTTTGAAGAAACGGTAAAAGCTACAGATCTCTATTTTGGTAAATACAGATCTAAGACTGCCTGAAGAATTACACGTAATTACGTTTAGGAGTTACTGAGAAAATCTTTGTTATGTCATGTGATCACGACGTATGAAACGCACTATAGTATAAGAACGGTAAGAAATTGGATGTTTATTGATTGGCGAATGCTGCTACGTTCCTCTCTCACTCATGCTTTTAATAAATCCATGTACTGTACGCATTTCATAATTGCTGTTCTTTTAATTTAATTCGCTCTCACAGTATGTATAATTGGACATGGTGAGTTTCAACGAACTGTTATCGAGTAAACAAAAAAAGTGATCCTTTATCTCTTGCCGCCTAAGTCCATGGGGGGGGGTGTTTGTTAAATGGCACATTAGATGTGTAGCATTGGTCGATTTTATTTTGTGTCTATCTGTCAACACGTCTTCCCGTCTTTCTCCCTCACGTCACACACCGAATGTATTGTGATGCAGTGTGTTACTGTTACCTATTGTGTATATATATATACGCGTGTGCTGCGTAGCGCGGGCATCGAACGAGTTCAAGGTTGTGTGTGTAGGGTAGGTGTGTGTGTGTGTCAAGCGAGGGCAGCCGAGCGCTTTTCGTGATTTCATCAGACTCGGCTGCGCCGCAAACGTTAATGACTAGATTCCTATTTTTAGCCCTCTTGCAATATCGTATCAGGCCGGCCAGGAAGGTGTCGAGTGTGCTTGTGTAACGATGAACGTACGTATGTATGTGTGTTCGTAGTCGGATAAGACGAATGTGTTATTGTTATGCGTTACGTAAACAAAGTTTAAAGGGCGCGTTATGTGTCTCGGGTTGTCCCGTTGCCTTTAGAGCAACCACCAATCCACGGATGGATGGAATCCACTCTCACTCGAAGCCGGTTTTACTATCTGTGACTACCGTGAGACATGCGCATTGTCATCGCTTTAGGCGAACTCACCGTCGATACATGTACCTCTATCTCAACGTCATGAAATAAATAGAAATATTATTATTATTTGATTTCTCTTGAACTCCAAAAATATCCGAAACGTCCACAACACAGCTTCATTTTTCAGTTGGGAAAATGAGAAGCAACTCCCCCCCCCCTTCCTCTCCCCCAGCCTTAAAAAACACCAACAAAACAAACAAAAAACGACATCAGGGACGTATTTTCCTATTGACTTTCATATCCTCATTGATACATGATATATGTATTTTGGAAATGGCCGTTAATAGGTTGAGGGTAGTGGAAGGAAATAGAACCAACATAAACGCATGTGCTTTGACTCTGATCGTGTCGTCTCCTTAAATACCACAATAATCCAATAACGACGCAATCACAATAGGATGTGTCGTGACGATGGCGATCGAACCTATCAATCATACACACACCACACATGGTTTGTAAAGTATAAAAGAAAGTCTAATGCCATATGAATCATAAATGGTAGAGGAGTTGCCTCCTCCTTTGATCTGCAATGGTAGGCGGAGTAAATTTCAATAAAACACTCCTTCTTTGAACTTTGATGTAATTTGAGCACATTTTTTAAACCTGCGCTGTGGTGTGACTTCGAATTCCAACTTAGGGGTGTGGCTCCCTACGATTGCAGCTGACGCAACGAACCAACCATGGGCTTTCCAAGTTCCAAGTACAACACTAACAATACTGCCCAATGTTTTTCATACCACACCAGGTTTCAACCAAAAGTTTGTGCCGAGCAGGTTGAGCCCCC
Source organism: Doris montereyensis (assembly GCA_037039925.1). NCBI lineage: Eukaryota > Metazoa > Mollusca > Gastropoda > Nudibranchia > Dorididae > Doris > Doris montereyensis. The sequence goes on along the minus strand of JAXRKP010000761.1, from coordinate 88,691 downwards.
CCCCCCCCCCCCCCCCAGTGGAGGCAATGGATATTCTGAAATTTGTGGGTGAACAGAGTTTATGAGTCAGGTCTTTATTTAAACTAATGTTCCTTCCCCTTCACCTTTCCCCATCGCTCCCTTTTCTTCTTTTTTTTTTTTTCACCTTTGTGGTGTCTTATTTTTCATTAGTATCAACAGTAGAAAGAAAATATAAAAGAGGAACTAAAGCAAAGAAATTTAACCTTCTCAGAAGAGAAATGAAAACGGCAGGAATGGGTAGCTCGGAGAAGGAGCATTTTTGGACATCTAAACCCATACACCGGAAGGTTTGGGGTTTACTTTGATTTACCCAAATCAACAACTAAGGTGATCTCAGGGTTTTGGTAGGATTTTAAATTTTGCCCAGACTGCCTTATACTTATAAACAGCCAAGGGATCTTTAACGTGCACAGAGTGTTGTGATCTGGGCATGGGACCTCCTTTTATCGTCTGTCTCCGATGGGACTAGGTGTTGATCCACCTACCTGGACCAGGGGGGTAGATTTTGCTAGAAATAAACTTGAGAATTTTTTTTACCGTTGGCGGATCGAACTCACTCCCTTTTGGTTAAGAGTTCAACACCTTACCTCTGGACTACCGAATCTCCCCTACACCAGAAGGTAGAATGGAAATTGATAAATAAATAAATAAATAAATTAACGATAGTCTTTCATTTTCTTTTGTTATCAATTGCAGATGGTTGATGGGGCTTGCTGATAGGTCCCACTTTTTCCTTTCACCCTTTCACATTATCTTTCTTCTAGCTGGTTCCTCTTACTTCCCCCTAAGATCACAGCATATGGTGGACATGGTAAATTTTAATGAAACAAACAAGAAAATACACATGAATTGGCTGTATTGTCCATTTGGTACATATTTGACATGTGTTTCTTCTTTTTACTCTCTCAGCTACAAAAGAGCAGAATGGAAATGGGCAGTGGACCGGGCAGCAGTCGTGGGAAGGTGGACCTGGCTCCAGGCTCAGGTGTCTGATCTGGAGTACAAAATTCGACAGCAAAGCCAAGTTCATCGGCAACTGCGAAACAGTAAAGGTGGTGTCGTTTTAGGCGATCCTCCAACTCCTGTTGATATTTTTCCGGCTCCAAGGACTTCAACCCAAGCAAAGTGGCTCATCCACCAGTGATGGTAAGGGCCCAGAGGAGCCAGCCAGTTCTGAAGTGTCGCCTTGCAATGTGTCTGCTGTTCTCTCCAACGTGGACAAGCAAGCTACAAGGTTAACACAGTCATTACACTGTCTGTCACCTGCATCTTCTACCATTGGCAGCCCAGTGGGATCCAAGCTGTCTTCCCCATTGGTCAACGGTGCCACTGACTCACCGTCCAGCAGCACCACCACTGAGACGGAAACAACGGCAGACAACAGCCCCCTTCTTTCATCCTCATTGTCCAATTTTTCGTCAGCCTATCACCGACCTGTCATCTCCAGCCGACGCATCCTGCCAGTCAGCACGGTGTCGACCACTTCGCAGCTACAGGAAGCGCAAAATTCTCAGGACTATAGGACTTTACAAAACAAATGTGAAGGCAGCGCGTCTCTCGGATATCCGCTGTCGATGTTACCCTCCCACCAGCCCGTGTCCCATTTGTGGTGGGCGTTACAACAACACGTTGGCTATGGATCCAGACGGTATGTCTTTCAACGAAAGGGTGGCTCTGTTGGACTCTTTCTTTCCATTCTGTGCTTTCATTCCCTCAGGATGTTCACCTTCCTATTCACTGTGAGGGTCTACTTAAATCAGGACTGTGGCAAAACAAACCGCCTCCCAAAAGGTCACGCGTTGGTGACTACAGAAGGCAAAAGTTCTCAGCCTTGTCAGTGAACCGGTCAGAAAAAATGGGAACAAAATTTCCAGCGGGGGAGGAATAACAACACAGCCTCTATGATAAACTTTTCCACAAGTGAGTTCCATTATGTCCTGTAATTTCAGCTATAGTTTCTGTTTTCATTCACGTTTTCTGTCAAAGCTCTTTGGATCAGACGTCATTTGATTTGTCATTGAATACTTTGTTATTTAATTAATTTTTCCTACAAAAAGTGTCTATAAGTTAGCCATACATTATAAAAGGAGGTCAATTTAGCTCTTTATAGAGCTCATGAAGTCTCTGACATTAGTGTTGTGTATTGTTTTTGTTTGACGTTTTATCATTTTAATTTCATTACACTTGAATTTTTTTCTCCTTCAGATTTTTTCCAGCTATTGAAATAATGTTAGTAGTGTTAAAAGACACTTTAAATTAGCCCACATGTCACAGCTCTTTTAAGGCCATTTCAGTCCATGGGGTTGATAGAGCCGGAGCATCCCGGTTTCTGTAGCATGAAGCGAACTGGTGATAATAATCACCTCTGACAGCTGGTCTGTCGCAGGTTTTTACACTCAAGCTAGTGCCTGTACACAATTGCGTCTGGGTTATGGGGGAATGCTTCATACATGTTTTTCCCAAGGAACACAATGGCGGACCTAGCTTTGCTATGATTTGAACCCAGGACCTCATGATCCCAAATCTGGCAGTCTAACCACTCATCCACTGACGCCACTCCACATGTTATACTTAGATTTATATTACGCAAACAAACTGTACATAATGTATATCTTATTACTTAAAAGTGTAATATTATGTATAGTTAAAAATAAAATTATTGACAAATCTTTTCCCTTTGTAACACATTGCTATGGATTTTTCATAGAAATCAAGAATAAATACGATGGTAAGACCAAAGGAAAGGGTTCCATTGCCAGGCCAACTGCATTGAAGCCCAAGGGCAACACTGTGAAGAGAAAGGCAGCAAAACTTGCACGAGGTAAAACAAAATTTTCACACCAGGACAAAGAGTTTATATTTCATTTGAGTTTCATGTAGGAAAAGAAAGATGCTTCTTCTGGTTTTAAGATAAATTCATGACAAAGAACATAATCTTCTTAGATGTTTTCATGCTTGTGAAGCTTTTTGTGTGCACACTGCTGATCATGCTTCCAACCTTCCTCTTTTTCCGATAACACTCACTTTCATTTCTGAGGTCGATCATGAACACACCAACCCTCATAAACCAAGAAAAGTGCCCTCAAATAATGACTCTGATATGCTCTTCTAGTGAAAGTTGACTTAATTTTTTATATTAATGCCAACAGGTTGTTTTAGCAGTATTTGCATCAAGCTGTACTACATCTCTATAGATAAATGATTAAAAAAAAAAGATTTGGGGTTGATTAAGGTTAGTAGGTCTATGAACAGGGCCAGCGATTTCCATTGTGAGTGTAAGGTGAGGTGTATTACTCTAAGCCACTTCATTAGACATTTTATTTAAGTCAAGAGACCAATAACGCATGATCTAACATCTTTGCCTGATATGTAAAACATGGATGATATTAATTTGTGTAGCACAGTGTGTCATACTTGTGTGCAGCATGATGAAGGTATGTTTTTGTGATAACATCCATCCGTCCTCTTGTCTCCATTTCCATATAATTTCTTTCTTTGCTATTGTCTCTTCCAGAAGCACTAAAGAGGAAGGAAGAAGAGAACGATGATGATTTAGAGGAAATGTACTTGGATCAGGAAGTAAGCTTGTCATCAGGCTCTAGGGACCATCTTTCACACAGTGGATCCCAGTCGCCGCCAAAGACATGCGTGATGGTCACGCCAGCAGCCAAAGGAAACGCAGGATAGACCATTCATTTGACATCAACAACATTGTCATTCCTCATCACATTGCTAAGGCCAACACGCAGGGAACAGATTCAATACAAGGAAATTGTTACTCCCAAGTGAGTTATATTGATAGGGCATTGGTGCCAATGGTCTTAGAATCATCATTCGCCATCACAATGTATTGTGTCTTGTGTGTCCTGTGTTGACAAATGGATATGAACACAGGATCTCATGATTACAAATCTGCAAGTCTCATCATTAAGATATCAATGTTACTACTACAGAGTGTTTGGAACGTGACTGAGCATATTTCTTATATTTTTTTATATTTTATATTTTGATTGCAATAAATGGTTTTAATAACTGATTCAAACCTCCACTGATGCCAAAGAGGGTCGTTTCAACATTGTTTATAATTGTCATTCACGTTTACTTCCCCGTACCTGTATTATGTATATAGAAATTATGAGTACACGTGGCTTTCCAAATAACCTGTATGTTGTAGAAAATTCAATCTATCTTCGATTTAGTCCACAAAATGGAACTCATGACGACACAACTCACTATTCCTGATGTAAATAGGATAAGAACTCATGATGACACAACTTAGAATTTTAAAAACCTTGGAACAGGACAAATACATGCAACGCTCTCACTATTCATGATGTAAATAGGATAGAAAAAAGAAGAAATGATGTAAAAAGATGGATGTTAAATGTAATATTTTTACTGTATTAAAACGTCAATTGCATCGCTAGATACCCGATTTCACTGTCTTTTACACAAAATCATATCAATATGTTTGTCTTTTCTCCAGCCTGTTGTTCTTAATGCAATTCTTTGTACATTAGTGACCGCCTAAATGCCCGGTTTGGGAAGCAGACCAAACAGGCATTTAGGCTTAAATTGGGATTTAGGTGAAAGTAGTTCAGGGGCAACAATTTGGGGTAGGCCTACTTCTGTGATGTTGGGTTTTCCTGGTGACTTGCCAATTTGTCCAGGATTTGAAGCTTCTTTTGAAAATCGCTTTCTGGTTTATTCATTTTTATTTTCAAGATGTAGGTCTGTATGTAGCTATGCAAAATTCAAGTTGTTACCATGGAGGCTAAGAGAAAAAGGACCTGATCCAATGCTGCCTCATTAACTGGCATAACCCACACTATAATCACATAACTTATTTAAACACGAGACCTATGACTTAAGTAATTATACACATTTGGATGAGAAAAACTGGATAAAGAAAAGCCTCATCCAATGGGACCAATGTGTGAATAAATTAACACGAATCTTATAACTCCTTCGATTCATAATCCTCATGTTAAAATTAAGATTCATAGCCAGATCGTTTTGTTTTTTGAAAAATCATCAGCTGTTTGAAAAATTTAATGCGAGAAGAAGGAAAACATGAAAACCATTACGCTCTTTAGCGCTGAGGTAGTGAGCGTGCTGATGAGTTGACCGTCTCTCGCCACGAAGACCCGAAGTCATATATTGGATACGGCCAATACAGCAATATAACTGTTCCCACCTTGTCCCTCGATCGTGATGAGCGTCCGATCTAAAGACGCCAGGGATTGCATGCCACTTACAACATGAAGAAAGATGTGGGTGGAGTCAGGAAGACTTCAATTTTAAATGCCCGATGACAAACCAGTGATCCAATGAGAAAAAGGATGTGATGTACATTGGGTGGAGTTATGAAGAGAAGATTGGTCAACGTTTAATACATTAGGTTCTACAATGGATAGGTAATGAAGGGTGGTTGCAATGCATGGCACATTGTTGACGGGCATACGCCCTATTAGATAAACGATTGGATTACATGTATGATAAAAAAACCAAAACGATATTTAATCCATTACGGACGTATTTTATGATACTTTGGAGAAAAAGTTACCTGCAGTTGTCGTTGAGACCGGCATTTAGGCGAAAATCTTGGTTTTCAAACGGGTATTTAGAGGGGCAATTTATAGAAAAATTTGGTTTCACTGAGTTTGCGGGCATTTAGGTCCAGTACTGTACTATGAAAATGTTGTTTTTTTTTTTGCTTGCTTTAAGAATGGAAAAGAACCAGCTAAATGCATAGACGTTTTTGAAATGCTCATGATAACTATTTTAAAGAAAAGCGTCAGAGCTTGATGTTTTCTTGTCATCCTTAAATGTACAAGAAAATCCGGATAATTCTCAATTGTAATGGCTGCTCAACAGATATATTTGCTGGTTGAAGGGCTCTCTCAGTAATGGAGAAGAGTTTATTGACTGATTTTCTTCTTTCATGTAGTCCTGCTTTTCAAGTTCATATTTTGTTTTTTGAAACGTTGAATTATATTGGAACCATCATGAACGTGAACAATTTATTTAAATACAAGCAGCTTCAAATTTTTTAAAGAAAAATAATATTTAATGCAAGAGTGACAAAGAAATAAAGACACTGAGAAATAACCAATTCATCTTCTCCAGGTGGCGTGAAGTTGAAGATGTGGTATTGGATGCAGAAACAGTTGAAAATGCCGTCAGCAAACAGCTTGGACAGACCAATGGATTCTCACGAGAGGTTGAACAACAAGTGAAGTTTACCCTTGATGATGAAGAGGTTAGGAAGCAAGATATTGTATATATATATATATATAATATGTATGTGACGAAGTTATATCAAAACATTGATACATGTTTTATTCTTTTCAAAAAATCAGTAAGCTTCATGATGTATTTGCAAAGAATAATCTAAGGTTTCAAATTAAGTTTGAATCACACAGTTTGTTATAAAACATGAAAAATGCTTAAATGTTCTTTGGTAGTACATTTGAAATATATATAAAAATATGATACATTGGATGTATAGTTCTATTTTACAGCGGGCAGCATTGCCATACCAGCATTGCATCCCACCACATGAGGCATTTGCCATTTATTGTGTGCATCCTTTCTTGGAAAATATGGTTGAATGTTTTGGGGGTCAGTTTGCTAAATTTTGATGCCTGATTTGAGGAAAGCTAAATATTTGGGGGGTGTGGGGGGGAGGAAATGCTGATCTCACTTCCTGAACAAAACTGACTCTGGAAGAGAAAACAGCATTTATACCTTAAATGTTTTAGTTTTAGCAAGATGAATTTTAATATTTTTGTCTCATTCAGATTAAAAGTTGATATTGTTGCTATTTTTTATTGCAAAATTTGTGTTCGATGGGAGAACAGATATAAAATAAGCTTTTTGATTAACTTAGAGTATCTTCAGGTAGATGAAAAGAAGAAAGCCTTTAAAAAAATTTGTCTATGGTTTCTCCCTGTCTCTTTCCTAGAAAGCTACAGTTTTATGTTTTTGTTTCAAAGATTTTCATTTGATTTATCTTTTCTATTTATTACATTTTTCCCCAGGCTGAGGATTTGTCTGATGAAAGATTTTTAAACCGACATACCATGCCAGAGCTAGAAGAAAAGAAAAGATTTAGAAACTTTCTTCAGTATCCACCAGTTAGGAGGAACAGGGCTCGGTCTGATGCTTTAATGGCATGTCCAGACAAAGACGGTCAGGAAACTCCGGATAAAAATGAGGCAGTGGCAACGGTTACAGAGGAAAAATTGTCTGAGACTGTTTCCTACCCAAACACACCCATGCCAATGTTGAATAAAAGGTACAAAGAAAGATTAGAAGTGATCTTTTCTTTTCCCCATATCAAATTCATTTTCCTTGTGTTTTTTTGTTTTAGTTTCTTGAACATCTTGATTATTGACTTCATTCCATTGTCAATAATAAAGTAATCAGTGATGTATTGTCACTGCAGAATTCTATCTGCCTGTCTTGCGTTTTGTTAACTTTTCGGACATACAAAAAAACCCCTGATTGATGGCTTACTGCAGGCTTTTTAATTCACAAAGTATGAAGGAATGAAAGTTAAGCATAATGAAGATTGTGTGAAGTATTTGAAGAGTCTAAATGTTTTACTTTCAAAGCATATTTGAATTTTGAATCTATTTACAGTCATGCTGTTTTCCCAAATTCCAGAGCTAGGCAGGTAGAATATCACATTTGAGGTATTTATTTTGCAAAAGAGGAGGGTTTTGTTACCCAGAATAATTTCGTGATACCGTGCTGACAGTTCATATGAATGCCAGTGATCAATTCTTGTAAAAATGCTTACTCGTATAAAACGAAGATTTATAGCTACACCAAAGATGTACTGGCATTATCTTTACCTTTATGCAGCAATTCAGCCTAGGATTTATTTAAATGCACTGGCTTCTTATAAGATGGAAAATCGATATTGTGTAGCCAGTAAAAAATTTTGTTTTTGTTTTCTTTTTCTAGTTTGCCGTCATCTCTATTTTCATACCTGGAGGAATCATCTGATGCATCTTCTCCAGGAAGAAGGAGAACCATCTCTTCTTGTCGAAGAGAGAGAACTGGCTCAGGTTACTAAGATATTCACTCTCCACTTTTGGAGATAACTAGTATTGAGCCCTTTCCAAGAAGGAATTTTCCGTTGTCTGAAGAGGAATTTGAACAGATTCAAAATGACGCTCCTCCAAATTGTGAGCCGGTGCATCAACGTGTAACAAGACGCCTGGCAGAACCCTCAGGAAAAGTTTCCGTGGGATGTGCATCAGACCAAGTGGATGAAGGATCAACATCCAGAGTGGAAAGCAGAGCAGCATCCCCTTTGGCGAGTAACGAGTCAGTCTCTTCTTCTGTGGGGACGATCCCAACGATCCAGAGTGGCTTACGTCCAGTGACATGTCACGCAAGGGCAAAGGTCGCAAAAAGTGTCATCGACGATGCAGATCCTGACTGGACAGGCTCCGATGTTCCGAAGAAATTCAAGAAACGGTGAAAAGGGGACTCTGCTGTCACACGACCGCTCATCCCTTCTCACAGGAAGTATATGGATATCCCGACTCCTAGCAGACCCGGCCGTCTGATAGTCTAAGGTCGTGGCAAAATGGCATCCCTAAGCCTTGTCTGACCATGTCTTAGCTCATTGTTTATACCAGGAAAGAATGGCCAGGCCCTTTTGAATGAGCCTTTCACCCAAGGTATCATGTCTCCTTTCTTCTAGGAATCCCCTGTCTAAGGAGCAGCGCCGCAATTTGGTGTGTAGCCTCCTGTCAGCTTTTCCCCAAAGCTGTATGCTCTTAAATCCCTGCCGACCAATCACATGCCACCGGTATCTTGTGTCACCACTTGTTCAGCTTTGTCATTGGATACTTGCATCCGTTTAAAGTTTTCATTGCACAGGTTTTGTGGTTGAGAAAATTTTGCCCTGTATGTATTCATGAAGATGTATGGATGTGTAGACATGACGATCCTAAAGGGTGAGCTGTTGTGATGAAAGCTCTGGTTCAGCTGGATGAAGGTGCCGTGATTCACACCATTTCATAACCCATTCCTTGTCATGTCGCCTGCTGCCATTTGTGACTAGAAATTGTCCCATGGTATTCAGCTCTTGATTTCATGTCACGGTCTTAAAACATTTGTGTTTGAATCTGACAAAACCTGCCATTTGGTGAAAGGGATTTGAACCGCGAAAACATGGAGAATGTGAGCCATGGTAAATTTTATAATGAAAATTGAGTTCTTTGCATGTTCGGTTAAAATGATAAAATATTTTGCCTTGAAAGTGCCTATAAATGTGTTTTTAAAAGGTATTTTTAGCACATGACTGAAACTTTCTTTGAATCCAAAGAAAAACTTTTGAACCAATTCTCTCAAAAAAGAGGTTTCTTGCATTCTTGAAATTCTTCTTACAAAAAAAATATCTATAACTTGCGTCAAAATTCAACAAATTTTCACCAAATGAAATTTAAAATCAAAATTCCACCTTGCGACGGGTTTTGTCAGATCCACGCATTTAATCAATAATTAGTTACGAAAAAGACCAGGCATGGATACATCTGGTCCATGCTTATTATTGATAATGATTTTATGCAATGATTGGTGAGAAAGACGTGGCAGCAGTGTATGATGTAAGGCGATTTGAGTTTCACCACAGTTCCAAGATGGAGTTTATAGCGCAAAGCTGAAATCCCAGCTGTTCTTTGTGAATTCTCAACCCGTTTTAATTTCACGTTTTTATACGTCAGTCAGCGTTGAAAGTCGTAAACCGTGTAAGTCTATACTATAATCAAGTCTGATTTCTTGTTTATGACAAAGTTGCACCTTGGAAACCCTATTCTTCTTACGTGTAATCAGATCTCAGCAGATAAAGTTGTTTTATTAATGCCTAAATTTAGCTGTAAAATTCTGCTGACCATCATTTACATCAAGGAATCAAACAATTGAGTGATGTCATAGAAGAGGTCTCCTCCAAATTTTCTCAAAACTTTGATTTTTGGATTTACAAGGTTTACAACTTTTTCTATTCAGTTACTTACATATTTTTATGACTAAAGAGACTAGCCTGAGGTTAAGTCATAAGCCTCATTTGATGTTGAAATGAATGCGAGAAATGAATATTGGCTGTTCCATAAAAAAATACCAAAGTAGCACACATTTGGACTCACAAGGGGACACATGACAAGTGCCCCAGTGAGGAAAATATCACCTTTCCTTATTGACCCACCAGTATCTTTCCACCTTTTACCTCTGTATGGTCTGACATTTGTCACATTCTTATTGAAATCAATCTCAGTGAAGTCAAGTTAAATTTTGAAGGAGTAAAAGTAGACTAGAACTTAGAAGGTACTGGAACGACATGAAAATGACAAAATTTAGGAACGGTATCAAGTAGATAGAGATGTATTGTTGCTGTAAGCCTGTTCCATAACTCTGATGTGTGCCCTTTTCCACGAGGTTCTCTTTAATCAAGATGTGTGACTCACTGGGCTTCTCCTGCTCACACTTTCTTGACAGGAATGTCATCTCACCACTGCCACTTTGCTTTCTACGATGGACAACTCTGCAAATAGATTAAAATACAGCTCAAAAGCTTATCTTGTCCCCCCAACCAAAAAAAAGAAGGAAAGAAAGAAGACATTTTTGCCAGGAAAATAAGATAGCCCTTGGAGAGTTGGCTTCTTAGTAGTTATGGTAATGGTGATTTATATACTCTTGATTGGAAACCTCTTTCCTCTAGGGACCAGTGCTTAATTTCTCTTCAATTGCATAGATATATCACTGTGTTGATTTCATCCACTTTGCATTTAGTTAGACTCCTTTTACAAAATGTTTGATTTTACCCACTTCCACACCTACTAAGATGATCTTGGGGGTTTTAGTTTTGGTGGGATTACAATTTTCTCCTGACTGCCCTGTAAACAGCCAAGAGATAGATCTTCAACATGCACAGAGTGTTATGATCTTCACACGAGACCTAGTTTTCATCATCTGTCTCCTATGGGATTAGGTGTTGATCGACCTACCTGGATCAGGGGTTAGGTTTTACTAAAAATAAACCCTGAGAAAAACTGTTCAACCTGCCTGGGCTTAATTGCGGCCTTTTGGTTGAGAGGCACACACTTTGCCTTTGGACACCCCCCCCGGTCCATGTTGGATGTGGTAAGGAAATGATTTGAGATGCTCAGGAGGAAGGGACACATGTAACGGTAGGGTGACTCTAAATCTACCATCTTATGTCTGGGCAGCTTGTCATCTCCTAAATCATGGATCTTTCAGATATGGTGGAAAAGAATTCAGCTGTTAGAAATCTTTTTCTCCCCTTTTGATTGGTCACTCACATTGATCATAGTCATAGTTCTCTTATCTGCCAGTGTTATGGCTATACTGCATGAATGATAACATGAACTGGAAGCAAGTTTTAATCCACTTCTAATTGTGGCCTTACAGTTTACTCTTACTCTTATCATTGTTTGTTGCTTCTGTAAAAAAGTCTGCTCTACGTACTTACATGTCTTGTTGTCTTATAAGTACAAACATTTTCTCATAGTAATGTAAATTGGAGTTTTTGAGGCATGCTGAACATTTTAACATGGACAAACCAGACACTTTTCCCCACATCCTTCAAAACGGAGAGGCCATTTGCATGGACGAAAGAAAATGTGCTGATAACCAAAATTGAAAAGTGGAATTGCTGCAATTTATGAAAGAGGTTGGATTTACAGATTTAATTTTAAGTGATAAAGAATTTTGTTGGGTGTGAATTTTTTATTATATATGGAAAGAAAGTCTAGATCATTTCTCTCAATTTTAAGAGATGAAATTATTGGTGTTAAAATTCTTTTTTAATAGATTTTTTTTTGTGGTTATTCATGTCCTATCTTGTCATGTTATTTTCATTCTTAAGTTTTACGTTTTTTTTGTGTTTTTTAAAAATGATTTCACCATGTCTTTTTTTTTTTCTGTATTGTGAGTGGGCAGCACACCCGAGCATCAGCCCTGGAATTCTTTTCCTATCACTATCAAAGATATTTGAATAAATTCTGTTATGAGATGGAATGGTAAAAATTGTTTTCCAACAACTAAGGAGTTGGGTTTTCTTCTAGGATTACTTTTGTACTTCATCTTGTTCTCATTTTGAATGGAGTGTCAAACTAATGTCGTTTTGTTTTTTTCTATTCAGTACAGCTGTAAGTGAAAGGCACAATCTTTCTCTTTTTTGTAATGTTGTCAATTCCGTGCAGAATTAAACAAATTTTTCTGCTCTGTTTTCATATCATGATTCATATTCATAGCAAGCTTAAAATGACAAAATGTTCATTTTTCATCAAGACATTTGTGTAAGTTGTGAAACCTTTCACATTCTACTTCCTAGTTTAACATTTCATCCTGAGCTTCTATACATATAACTTCACTACATACTAGGTGACACTTGTGTTCATCATCTGTGAAGCAAAGATTCTCTTTAAACAATTCTGTGTCGTTAGATGCTTGGGACAGTGGACAGTAAGTCACAGTGGGTTAGTGTCGGCCATTTCTGTAGTTGGGGTCAAATAGTTTTTTTGTAATAATGGTCAGTCATCTTTCGATTTATTTAAGTCAATGTGAAAAACAACCAATATTCTTTATCCATGTTGATGTAAGGACCTCTGGTTTGATCAAAAAGCAGTGATGTAGTTTATTTTTAAATTGGTAAATCAAGCACAGTATTGAAAATCTTGTTTTCGATTTTGTTGCTTAGACTTGGAGAGCTGCCCTTTTATTATTACTGTTTTATTCTATGGTTTGAAAATTGTTGACTCTTCACCCAAAGTGTATGTGTTCTCCAGATAGTATTCCTGTATTATGACCTCAAGGCTAAACAATCAAGGCCAATCTTAACCTTATGGATGAATGTGAGCAAAGAAGCTGCAAGTTGTATTGTTGTGTAGGAAGGGAATGATGTATTTTAAGTGAAGAGTACAGTGTCTTTAAGGGATAGGATTTGAAACCGTTCAACATTTAACAGTAACAGCGTAAAATTAGTTTTCCCTGCCATAATGATCATAATGACTGAAATACAGGATTTATTACACATACTTTTGTTATTTTGATTTTCACTGAGATTATAATGTTACGGTTAAATTCAAATGCAGTAAGCTGTGCCTATACCAATAATTTGTACCTAAAGTTGTCAATCCTATAGAAGCATTGAGTCAAAGTTACATTTGCTTTTGATTTCATGTTTTAGTCTGCCCCAAGATAGACATTTAAAAAAGAAGGAAACAAATTATGTTTCTCGCTGTCCCAAGTGAATTATAAAAGTTCTATATTGTGAGAATAGGATGTATTGAATGAAAGTTGGCACAGAAAATTTAAATTCTTCACTGCCTATGTTTATGTAGTTAAAAATCTATTGCCTTGTTATAACGACTGCCTTTGATTGATGTTAACAAAGTATGGAATGGATTATTAAGTAAATCTTGAGTTTCACCACAGAGTGAGAATATTTTCCAATTAATGAATCTCTCACAGCTGCCACTCCCACCCTTTGAATGTATGAACATTTACAAATCCCAGGATGATAAACATAATACGATGTTGACATTCAACTCTGAAGGGCTTTGATGTTGTGAAAGCTTAGCCTAGATACATGCATTTAAAATGTTTACTGCCCCATTTTCTCTTGTTGTATGATTACTTTTCTTTGAAAAGACATTAGGTTGGCTTGTTGTTTTTTGCTATGCTGCCTTGTATGAAAAATCCTTGTTCATGTAAAGACTGATTGGCAAGTGATGTATTCCATCGCCGTTATTGTTGACTCAAATTGGTTTGTATTATATTTAGAAATGTTTCATGCACTTTTCCCAGGACCATTTCAAGTTGTTACTGTACATTATATTGTATATACATAATATGTGATCCTTCTCTCCAACATCCACCAATTTTGTTACTGAGTAATGTATACCAGTTTTTCTCAATGCTGGTTTTCATTCTTTTGACAGTAGATAACTAAGACGTATGTAAATGTTTATGGACAAGTCCAAGTTAGGCGACCACTGGCTGTTTGAAGAGATGGTTAAGAGAACATCTCCCTGTAGAAGGTCAATGATGAGATTTAGTTTCTTGTCTTCACCTGTTTTCATGAAAGGGGAAGAAAAAAGAAAGAAGAATTTCCAGTTCGAAACAACTGGATTCACATTTATCATAACTTAAAAAACATCCAGTGATTCTTCAGGAAACAGAAAAATTGCTTTAGCAAAAATGAGCAAAATTAACTGATTGTTGACTGTACATAGTATGCAAGTCTTATACGTAATAATATACGTTAGAATTGATCAGGGTGGTCAAAGGTGGGAATACTGTTTTTCTTATCCTTTCTCTAGTGTCGTTGCTTTATTACAGGTGACAATGGTTAATCCAAAGTTTAGAGTGTTTTTTTTACTTGGTATAAGGAGAGTATTGGTTTAGCAAGGCTTAAAAAACGGTCCATGAATTTAATGAAGTATGAAAATGAGTAAATAAAATCGACCGTAGCTTTTAAGTAATGAAGCACAAATAAAAGACGATGTGCCCTCTTCTTCACATTTCCGACTTTTAGACAGGCTCAAGGCTAGCTCTGGGTTAACAATTTATTAAAAAAGAGTATGAAAGTGGCATAGATGTTTATAAATTAACTAAACTTTCCTGAATACTAGAAATCAGCAGTTAACATTATCAGTTAAGTCACCCAAGTAGTCAATAGGGGCCACATTTTGAGCATAGAGTTGATAGAGAGATGCCAAATACATTTACCAGCTGTTTCTTCTCTACTGTGTCTTTTTCCCCCCTCCTCCATGTAGACAGTTTGTGTTGAAAACAAATGTCTTTAACTTTAATCCTTCAATGCTTAGTTCTCTTCATCCCTGATTTTGAATGCATGGTCCATGTATGTATGTATTGTATGCAAATGTTTTTTTCTCTTTGAGCGAGTTTTGTGAACAGGAACTGATTTTATTTCACAGTCTGTTGAACGCCATTGAACATTTTATGGTTTGGTGGGTTTTTTTGCTGTGCTGACAGCTTAAAAAACTCAAATCTTGTTTTGTCATTATCCAATAAACTTCATTTCTCATGCTGTTGTTTCACAAAGTTTCACATCCACATTTTTCGATTTAAAATTGCAGTTCCTGCCCACATAACTTTTGCCTGTTAAGTCATCTTTCATCCATTGTAAACATTGTTGGAAATTGAAATGCTTTGATACCTACATCTGACTCATGAACCTGAGAATTGAAATTTTAAGTTCATTCCATAATAAAATTTGACCTGCCGTCCTTGATTTCGGATTATGTTCATTTCAATCATTGTGTTGAAGTTGATGGGAGATAGTCCTTGTGCATTTATTGTCTGGGATCATGTGTTGGAGATTGTTCTTCTGTGTTTATTGTCCGGGGTCATGTGTGAGATTGTTCTTGTGTGTTTACTGTCTGGAGTCATGTATGAGAGATTGTTCTTTGCGTTTATTGTCTGGGGTCATGTGTGAGAGATTGTTCTTTATGCGTTTATTGAGATTGTTCTTGTGCGTCTGGGATCATATGTGAGGGATTGTTCTTGTGTGTTTATTGTCAGGGGTCATGTGTGGGAGATTGTTCTTGTGCGTTTATAGTCTGGGGTCATGTCTGGGAGATTGTTCTTGTGCGTTTATTGTCTGGGGTCAAGTGTGAGAGATTGTTCTTGTGCGTTTATTGTCTGGGGTCATGTGTGAGAGATTGTTCTTGTGTGTTTATAGTCTGGGTCATGTGTGAGATTGTTCTTGTGTGTTTATTGTCTGGGGTCATGTGTGGGAGATTGTTCTTGTGTGTTTTTAGTCTGGGGTCATGTGTGGGGGATTGTTCTTGTGTGTTTATAGTCTGTGGTCATGTGTGGGAGATTGTTCTTGTGTGTTTATAGTCTGGGGTCATGTGTGGGGGAGTTCTTGTGTGTTTATAGTCTGGGGTCATGTGTGGAAGATTGTTCTTGTGCGTTATTGTCTGGGGTCAAGTGTGAGAGATTGTTCTTGTGTGTTTATAGTCTGGGGTCATGTGTGGGGGAGTTCTTTGTGTGTTTATAGTCTGGGGTCATGTGTGGAAGATTGTTCTTGTGCGTTTATTGTCTGGGGTCATGTGAGAGATTGTTCTTGTGTGTTTATAGTCTGGATTGTTCTTGTGTGTTTATAGTCTGGGGTCACGTGC
The DNA here is from genome assembly GCA_037039925.1 of Doris montereyensis. NCBI lineage: Eukaryota > Metazoa > Mollusca > Gastropoda > Nudibranchia > Dorididae > Doris > Doris montereyensis. Next base: position 72,480 of record JAXRKP010000761.1, on the reverse strand, counting down.
AGGAGATTGTTCTTGTGCGGTTATTGTCTGGGGTCATGTGTGGGAAATTGTTCTTGTGTGTTGATAGTCTGGGGTCAAGTGTGAGAGATTGTTCTTGTGTGTTTAGTCTGATCTGGGGTCAAGTGTGAGAGATTGTTCTTGTTTGTTTATAGTCTGGGGTCAAGTGTGAGAGATTGTTCTTGTGCGTTTATTGTCTGGGGTCATGTGTGAGATTATTCTTGTGCGTTTATTGTCTGGGGTCAAGTGTGAGAGATTGTTCTTTTGTGTTTATTATCTGGGGTCATGTGTTGGAGAATGTTCTTGTGTGTTTATAGTCTGGGGTCACGTGCGGGATATTGTTCTTGTGCGCTTATTGTCTGGGGTTATGTGTGAGAGATTGTTCTTATGCGTTTATTAAGATTGTTCTTGTGCGTTTAATGTTTGGGGTCATGTAGGAGATTGTTCTTGTGCGTTTTTTTGGCGGGTCATGTGTAGCAGATTGTTCTTGTGTGTTTATTGTCTGGGGTCATGTATGGGAGGTTGTTTTTGTGCGTTTATTGTTTGTGTTCATGTGTGGGGGATTGATCTTGTGCGTTTATTGTCTGGGTTCATGTGTGGGGGATTGATCTGGTGCGTTTATTGTCTGGGTTCATGTGTGGGGGATTGATCTTGTGCGTTTATTGTTTCGGGTCATATGTGGGGGATTGATCTTGTGCGTTTATTGTCTGGGTTCATGTGTGGGGGATTGATCTTGTGCGTTTATTGTTTGGGGTCATATGTGGGAGATTGTTTTTGTGTGTTTCTTGTCAGGGGTGGTGTCAAATTTGATGTGATTGATAAGAAATTTGTGTAATATTATTGTAACTGTAATATTAAAACACAACAAATAGTTTGAAAGGCTCAGTTGGAAATGGCTTGTTTGAACTAAAGAACAACCTATTGAAATTGAGTCAACTGAGCAACAAGACAGAATGAACTTGGCTGGATTGTGTCTGTCTTTCTATCTGTCCCTCTGTGTGTGTGTGTGTGTGTGTGTCAATTCATTGATATCAAGAGTCATGGAGCACTTCATGAATTTGTCTACTTCATAATTTATAAGATCACTTTTGAGAAAGCATAATGATTAAGACGTGAACAAAATTGAAAAAGAAACTTACTTAAAAAACTTTAAACATCAAAGATAAAAACTATTGTCAAATTTGATCATGTGCCTTTATTAATATAAAATTCACAATTTGAACTTCAGATGTAGGAAAAAGTGACCGTTCATAGATAAGATATGATTGAGAGACGAGAGCAAGAATAAAGAAAAAGTATCAAAACTGCGCCATTTCTGGTACATGTAGCTGGCCTTTGCTTATTCTTGTCTCTTACAACATATTATTATTGTATTATTGGACTATGGTAGTATAGATTCAATTTAAAAGCAAATAGCTGCTTTAAAAGTTTAACTTGTTAGTTTTGCATCTTTTCAAGCTACCTCATAATTTAATATTTAGTCTAAAGTACATTTTAACATGAGTTCATGAGGACTGAAATTTAACCATGACCACTGCATTAAATCAATATTATTCAGTGATCTTATTTATCAGATATTATTTATTGAGTAAATTTAAAGGAAACTGCAGTTGATACTGATGACTAGACATATATAATATACTAATAATGTATTATTATAATAAAATAACATTATTGAAAGGAAAGAAAGAGGCCCTACTCTACCAATAACATTCCTCAACCACTTGTCCGTCTTAACAGTAAAATCTAAAACACATCCCACTCCATAGTTTAAAATTAAATAATCCAAACTGAGTTTTAACTTTTGAGGTTGTGACACAGTGCTAACAAATGTCATTTCATTAAGTTGAAAGTTTCATATATTAATATTTATTATATTTTGTATTACTTTCTTTTTTCATAATGTTCAAACAGATAATTTACTCTTAAATCAGGTGACCTTTTAGAAGATTTCCTTTAATCTGGTTATGCCCTGCCGATTATTTGTTTATTCAGAGCAAACTTATTTTTATATTCTGTAAATACTGTAATATTTGTAAGTTTGGAAAATAAATTGCAATATATTCCCAAAATAACAATATGATAATAATGAAAAAAAGCATATTAATATTATATAGCTAACACTATACTATAAAGAAGTACAGTGACTTATTTGATACGACTAATATAATGCATGTTGCATTTGAATATAGTGATACAAGCTTGAGAGAAAGAGGTAAAGTGTCATGATACACAGTCCTGCATTGAATTAAAATTAATTGAGGTCACAGTTGGTCAAAGGAGAAAGGTCACAATTGGTTGAAGTTAAAGGAGAAAGGTCACAATTGGTCAAAGTCAAAAGAGAAAGAAGACACCAGTGGAAAACATCAACAGAATAAAAAAAAAACTAAAAAACAAATCACAGGAGATCGGGACAATAAAAATGATCCTTATTAGTATCAATATTATTCATACTCATTCACATTATTTTTTTTTACATATCACAGATATACCATCACCATATTCCTTCATAACACAATTATTTTGATTTTCAGTTAAAACATTCAACATATCTGCCCATCATCACACCCATATTATTTTAAAACTAAAATATCTCAATATTTGAAAAGTCAATTTTTTCGGAGAATAGTTTAGATGAATATATAACATAAAAGATAAAAAGAATTTTGATAAATGGGAAATTAATAAATCAAGAAAGCATGTAGCCCTAGAAATAGCAGCATTCAACAGAACGGAAAAGACAGTTAAGAAAGTCTACAGGTTTAGCCATAATGGGCTTGGTGCTGAATCAGCTGCTTATATATTGTCAGACAAACGCACACGTAACAGTAACATAAACCAAGAAAAAAGCTCCTTAAATTCAAGGTCGTTATGGCCTAGAGAGCTTATATAGCTGATTGCAGTACTTATTTACAGGGGTTTTCTAACGGGGTGCATAAGCCCCGATATAAGTTCAAGGGGTTCGTGGGACGTTTCTGAAAGTCAAAGCTAAGACCGAGTACTTTTTGTGGAAATAAAATCAGATCTTACTTTAAATGTAACCCACCGCGACAAGAAAATAAACTTTATTTATATTGACATTGCGGTATTTCCTGTATCACACTTGCAGTCACACACACTCAACATTTTATAATATAATTTATTCCTCTGTTCTTATTCTTATACATTACACCATGAACTTGATCTTTTATGAAGCATGGTAATGTGTATTGACTACTAATTATGTGTAGTATTAGTATATTTTGGGCTCAGATTGTCTCTCGAAAAGTTGGGGGTTTGTGGAGACCTCTTGATCCCAGGCCTGACACTACTAACAGCCCAACGATTACTTCACCGATGCCAGCAATAACATTATAAGTAAGGGTGATATTACATTTCTCTTGTGTGACAGTGACAGTGACATGAATGACATGCTCTGCTGCTATTTCATTCTGTCGGTCAGGCACCCCAAGCAGCTAGGTCTTTGCTTCCAGTGATTGGAGACGACTGTTTGGAGCCATGTTCACACCAGGATTCAAAGCTAACAAGGTGCAATATAAAGCATAACAGGAGTGTTAGGCACAATTTATTCATCTAAAAGTCATTATAGTAATTATACTGAGTACAAAGCAATATGATACGAGCAAAGAGAAACAATGAAAAGCTTTCAAGTGATAGCGTGAAGAAAATCAAAGGATAGTGTCTGTTTTGAGGTGCCTTCATATTTTTTGTATGCTCAAATATTCCAGATCCTGGGCGTTGCGCTACTTAGGCTGAACGTTAGTACATGTAATAGTAATATCAAACATTTGTCTAATTGAGTTGTGCCTTCATATTTTTGTATGGTGAAAACTGTAAATATCCCAAATATTAATTCAATTTTAAATACTTGTGGGTGCTATGCATGTACCGCAAATATTCAAAATCCTGGGTGGTTGCGCTACTTAGCTGAACGTTAGTCCATGTAAAGAATTCTCAAACATTTGTCTAATTGAGTCGTGCCTTCATATTTTTGTATGGTGAAAACTGTAAATATCCCTAATAGTAATATCAATTTTTAAAATACTTGTGGGTGCTGTGCATGTTTGTACCATGTGGTTTGCCTGTCCTATAAAGACTTCTTCCTTTACTTTTCCTACAACTATTAGTACTAGTACTAGTAGTGCTATTATTATTGGACTAAATCACTTTGAACCAGGAGTTTGTGCTGTTTAGGCTGAATATGGCCAAAATATCCCGGACCCAATGTTTCACTTCTATACGTAATATATAGGCGGAACATAACAAATTAGAAATATAGATCCATTATATTATACAATGCTGTTATTTTGCTGTTTTGTCTTTTGGCTGGTGAATACCAAGTTTCACTTCATAATAATAAATGTACATAACAGATCTACCAATTAAAATATAGATCCATTATACATGACCTAAATCTATTATTTTGCTCTGTTGAAAGTAGATCTATAGATCAAATAACCTGGGACTGGTGATACTGATAGCACATGACCCAAATAACCTGGAACTGGTGATATTATAACATCAGCCCAAATAACCTGGGACTGGTGATAACATCGCCCAAATAACAAATAGCCTGACTGACATCGCCCCAAATAGCCTGAGACTCATAACAAAGGCCCAAATAACCTGGGACTGGTCATAACATAGGCCCAAATAACCTGGGACTGGTCATAACATAGGCCCAAATAACATGAGACAGATCATAACATAGGCCCAAAGAAGGGCCAGGGCCAGGATTTTTGCCATTTGGGCCATATTCAGCCCAAATATACCTTGCCTTATTTTAAATTTCACCTCTGGGGATCAATGCAATTTCTTAATCCAAACAAGCTTAATCCAAACAAGCTTAATTCAAACAAGCTGAAATTGATTTAAGTTATAGGTATACTTACTGCTTACGAATCTCAAAATGTTCAACAAATTGTACGGATCAAAATCAAACAACTTTCACATTTAAAGGAAACTATAAACTGTATAAAATTAATTCCTGATGACTGAGGCAATCAATACATTCATAGAGAACTTTCATAGTTACATCAGTCAGCAAAGGTAAAGGTAAAACAATACAGGTATATATCGCACAAAACCGTGTCTGTTTAAAAACATTGTGGACAGCCTTGCAATGCATTAACAAATAACATGAATAAAATACACAACATATAATCTATATTATATTATATATAATATAAATACTGTTTTGCTGACATGGAAAAAAACGATTCATTGAAAAACCTGTCAATGATGGAATGGTGAAACTGATAGAGTGTAAACATTATGTACATATTTTTTACCATCTCTATACTTCACTTCAGTCCATTATTGTTCCCCAAAAAAAGAAATCACGGTTGTGGGTGTGGAGCTGAAGCATATACACACATGAAAAATGTACACCTGTACATAAAATGGTAATCAATCTTCCCAGAATATTTTCGTACAACCCCAACCCCCCCCCCCCCCACAAAAAAACCCAAACCCAAACAAGCTCCAAATAACAAACCAAAATAACCCACCCAAAACCAATAAAAAAACCAAACAAAAACTCAACAACAAAAAAAGCCCTCCAAGCTTCTGGTGTCATTACGATTCATTGGATAGTTGAAATTGAAGGCAAAGGCACTTATCCCATTGGGGGGAATTAGCCATACATTTATGAAGGATTCTCCTGAGTAGGAATTAAATCCAAATTTATTTGAAAAGCACATTTAATCAGTATATCACTTGATACAACTGGGTGTGAAATGCGAAAGATTCAACAATGTAAAACATGGGAGGAGAACAGTGAGAACAATAGGAAGATCCTCCATTTTATAATATAATAACATTAACAAAGAGAGAAAACAAAGTAAAAACAAGGAAAGAGACATTGCATGCTGGTTCTGAGGCACAGAATGATCGGGGATTCCAATATTATATTATTGCAACAAAGAAACTATAAAGTAGAATCCATGTTTTAAGAATTTCAAGGCAATCAAGATTTCATCTCATTAAATTTAACATATAAAATTAACCACAATAGTGACTATGGGATCACTTAAAATGGCAAGAAATACCCAATGACAGTCACAATTACAGTCTGATCTCTGCATGAACTTTGAAAACACCACAAAAATAATGGCACAGAACGTTAAAGCAAGAGCAGTTTTGTTGATATTTAAAAAATCAATCAAATTTTTGTTACTAGTACACCTCTTCTTGATAATTCTAGAGTAATGATCAAATAAAAGTTTAAAATCGTGACAAGATGAAATGACCAGCCCATGTCAGTTTGTTTTTCTCTACTCACAGGCTCAGACCAGAAACGAACCATGGACAGAATAATGTTGTATTTGGTTTGCTTCGCTGTAGAGAAAAGTTCTACCACGAGCTAGTTGATGTGGGTGTTAGTGTTAACATCTGAGATCATCAATACATGGCTTGCTTACAAAAATCTGTTTAACTTATTGCATACTGCAATGAGGCATGTTCAACAAAGTGTACTGATCAAAATAAAACGACTTTCACATTCAAGGAAACATGAAAAACAAAACAAGCCATTACAACAACTATTCTTTTGATTATCTTTAGTAAATAAATTCATCTTGCGGCTCATTAGAGATTTTGCGATTATCATTTTTCTTGCCATAAGTATACATAAAAGGGTCAATTGGACAGCAAGGAAACTATACCACCTGGCAGATGACAGAGGTTAGACTCCCAGACAAGATCTTAAAGTTAAAGCCAGGACAGCTTTTCTATATGAGAACTGTATCTATATATCATCGTTGTCAATCGCCATCCACATACGGAGTACTTTTCAAATAGCTTTCCCCATTGTCTCAAATTATACACAGCATTCAAATGCAACCCAGGAAAATGACTTAAAACCACCACTGTTCTAATCGCCGCCGTGAATTATTCGTAAGATATTGTTTTAAGTCTTACCCGAAAGTTGTCAAAAGCTCCATGTCTGGATAGCAATGGGCAGTGACGATATATATCATAGTTATAGATTACCACTAGTACCACCATTCTTTAAAAGTTACTGAAGGATGATAATGATAAGAAGAGTTCCATGAAATATGACAGGAAAGGCAGAGGCTCATTTAAAAAAAATTGTTGTTTAAAATGTGGCAATCATAGTAGCAAAAGCTTAAATTTGTCTCTTTGGATTATTTCAACGGTGGCCCTTTTATTACAAAGAACCCCACCCTAGGTAGGTATAACATTAACGCAAAAACACAAGATACAACTAAAGTCTGAACAAACAAAACCCCCTGGCTATTATTGTTCAAGGCAATAGAAATATATATACAGTCTACTGCTGTTAAACTGACCGCTGTTAATCCGACATAGTGTAATCCGACACAGTCATTGGGAACAAAATAAATTTCCCTTTGTTCTCTATAAGAGATCCAACATTTTTTATTCCGACTCTGATGTTCACATTTGCCAACAATTTAGAACTTTATAATTTATAGCTATTACGTTGTCTGTTAATCCGACATAATATTTTCACACACGCCCAACTGGAAAAAAAAAATATCCTCAGCAGAGCTCTGCAAAGAGTATCAACCCCCAATGAATGTGTTGAAATTCAACGTCCCAATCATACACTCTTTGAGATTTCAGCTCCTGCAAACCTGTTTCTGTATAATACATGTTCGTTAATCCAACGAATCTTCTAATCCGACATTTTTTGTGATGACAGACAGTGTCGGATTAACAGCGGTAGACAGTAAATATGAAAAATTAACCACACTTTAAAAAGAAAAAATCGTCTGTTCTCCCTTGTTTATCAAGTAGTAGAAACAAGTTAACGAAGAGAAAAAAGTAAAGAAGTGACAAAGGCCATGGACAAATATGATTTAAGCACATTTTCTTGACTGTTATTCGTTATCAGTACTAAATCAGGCATGCAAAGCTGCCAACTTTTTCAAATTGAAAAACAGACTCTGGTCGCACAAACCAACTCTTTTAACTTGCACGATGGCCCTGGAACATTCTAGAAATCATTGGTAATGTAACTTGAATTAACCCCCCTGGAAGGTACACATAACTGCTGAATGCTGACCTTTCCAGTGAAGAGTGACGGTAGTTTTGCGAGAGTGGCGCTCCAAATTTTCACCCCAATCTCTCAGACTCCGAGTTTGTAATGTTAATTCAGGGGTTCTTACTTTAAAAACAATAAACCCAGTTAACCCTCATATAAATACTTTTCACGGTAAATACAGACTTATTAAGAACTCAAAGCCATAAAAACGTATACAAAGAACGTTTTTCTACATACTGGTTGACAGCAATGGGCATTTAGATTTTGATACATTTTCCTAAAAATAAAGTAAAAGCTATTTGAACATTTGAAGATAAATCATTTATGAAACATAGGTTCATTGATTTTGAGAGTATTTTACATAGTACTATAGTATTAAAAATGATCAGAAAAAAAGCAGAAAAAAGCGCTACATGTAAATAAATTATTTCAGGGGGGTGTGTGTGTGTGTGTCTGGGTGGAATCATAGTTACAGGCTTTACAGTGTGAGTGAATTTTTCAAGTTTTTATGCTTCACTGAAGATTGATGTAAAGACAAATGGTGAGGCAAAGGGTGTGTCAAGGAAGGGGCATGTCCAAAAGTGACAAACAAGAACATGAAATGATAATAATAATAAAGTCTTGTAGGAACAAAGACAAGACAAGTACAAAAGAATAGACAGAAAAAAAAAAAGCATTGGGTGTCAATAGAATCGAATCCGTGACCACGTTTGGCACCCATCATCTCCCCATGAAAAGAGAGCACGCTACCAACCCAGCTTAATATGCCTAGATGTATCGTCTTCCTTCCTACGAGACCTTATAATTATTTCATCTTTTTGTTCATCACTGAAGATGAATGAACACAAAGCAAGGCTGAATTTCATGAAAATGATGACCCCCCCCCAATCACTTTCATCCCAACCAGCCGCATCTCCACTGGAATAATAAATTGGCTTATCGCAAATAAATAAAAGGGGCTGCAGTTAGGCTTGACTGGAATGTGCCAACCGGAGAACCATCTTGAAGCAACTCTCTTTTCCCTCTACGGCTTGTGTAGAAATTTCTGGATCATCATCTTAAGCGTTCTGTTTGGGGTCAAATTTGAGGAGGGCAAAACAACGTTGGTCATGGGGCTCCTGGCCTGCTCTTGTTTCGACATCCAAGCCAGAATGGACGGACGGTCGTAGGTGTAGCCATCTGGCAAAGACAGGAATCACACAAAACAGTATAGAAATGGTAAAGAGAAAAGAGTAACGGTAAAAGCAATAAAACAATGGTAAAAGCAATAGAATAATGGTAAAAAGAAAAGAGTAATGGTAAAAGCAATAGAATAATGGTAAAAAGAAAAGAGTAATGGTAAAAACAATGGAGTAATGGTAAAAACAATGGAGTAATGGTAAAAACAATGGAGTAATGGTAAAAACAATGGAGTAATGGTAAAAACAATGGAGTAATGGTAAAAACAATGGAGTAATGATAAAAACAATGGAGTAATGGTAAAAACAATGGAGTAATGATAAAAACAATGGAGTAATGGTAAAAACAATGGAGTAATGGTAAAAACAATGGAGTAATGATAAAAACAATGGAGTAATGATAAAAACAATGGAGTAATGGTAAAAACAATGGAGTAATGGTAAAAACAATGGAGTAATGATAAAAACAATGGAGTAATGGTAAAAACAATGGAGTAATGATAAAAACAATGGAGTAATGGTAAAAACAATGGAGTAATGGTAAAAACAATGGAGTAATGGTAAAAACAAAATATTTAGTTGAGTAGAAGTATATGTTCTTTTCAACTGCCATTTTTTTTTTGCGTTTTCAGATTGGTAAATTAATTTTATTCAAGACTTCAGCAGGACGTGATAGGCTATTTGACCATTGTTGTATTTGTCATCTATATTGATACAGTAGTCGTTGAACACAAGGTCTACAGGTAAAATGTGTCATGCAATTGATTGAAAACTCTCCCTAACTATACACGCACTCGAATAAATTCGAAAACCAATCCCTAAAGGCATTTGAACATTAAGCTCTGCCCTTGCACCGTCATTCTCTCTCAGCCGTATGTGTGATCTCTTTTCCCCGGTTGATCAGACTACTTTTCCACCACATGGAAATATCCTAAACTTAGCCAGCTTCCAAGCGACAGTAGTGAAATTCCTTAATTCCCCAATTTCATGTCCAATTACCCTTGGAACATGAAGGAATATCTAAGATAAATAACACGCCGGTCATCACATGACCGAAATGCAACACACTCACACACACACACACACACACACACACCTGATGCAATGACGGATCCTTCATGACCTCCTGTGAAATGGGACACAGGAACTCTTCTGGTATGTCGGTAGGCTCTGTGCCGCCACTGCCGCCACTGATTGGACTCTGCAAGGCCTGGGTACGTGCTCGCAGGATTTTATTCCGATGGCCGAGGGCAGCTGAAAACACATTTGAAACAAATAAGAGGCTATGGCTAGCCGGACTTGAAAATATTCCAAAGCAATAGATTTTACACACACTCACAATACACTCGTCGTGTCACTCATCGCTGGGGGATCACACACGTGGTCACACTCACACCAGCACAGCTGAAGAAACACACGCGTTCTTTCGGCATCACAACACATGAATTGTTACTGTTCGCCACCAAGCGGAAATCTGCTAGATGATGCGGTAGCTGGTTATTACAAGAAAAGGAATAAATTATTGAAAAGCCTTGTAAAAATGTACCAAAGTTAGGTAAGAGACAGATTTGAAAAGAAACAGCTGAGCACTTTACAAGTACAAGCTTACAAAGGGCCTTGTTCAGGTGTGTCAAAAATCCACCCATCTTATTCTCATTTAGTCAGCACCCCTTGAAAACACAAGAAGTGAATTATGAGTAAATCGGTGCATGTACGGAGATGGAATCAGGAAAGGAACAATATTGCATCTTATTGTAACACATTCTGTTCAAACATACAAGTGTATTCAGACATACTTGTGTGCGCTCAAACACTTGTGTGATATTTTTGTATTTTTTTGTTAGTTTCATTTAAATTTATCTCTGCCCAACTGTATGCGGTGAGGAAAAGGCAATATGAGAGTCATGTGAAAGAGCAAAGGGAAAGAAATAAGACCTACCAGCAGCAACCTGCCAACTTCCCATTACCTTTGTACCAATGAGGAGTAAGGACATGATTTACATGACAAAACTGAGAGGAAATGAAATCTAGGCCCATGAATAAATCATCAGCCTCAATAATTTCAAATCAATCGGCTAGATTCCTCTGGCTTTACTCACCTATGCCCAGAGAGGTCTCCAGGTCCTTGGCGGTCAGAGACAACAACTCACGCCCATCAATGGCGTTGCTTCTGAAATTATCCTCATATTCGGGTAGCTTCAACCATTCCAACCAATGACAAACGTCTTCAACACTCCACGTTTCCATGGCAACCTGAGCAAAAGGGTTGTCCGTCTCACCCTCCCCATCTTCATAGCCTTGAAGTCCATCTGTTGACAAAGATTTGATTTGATTTTGATTTTACCTGCATGCCCAATTAAGGTGATCTTGGGGGTTTTGTAGGATTTTTGGTAGGATTTTGACAGTGTTGGAATTGTCCGGACTGTACTTATTCATCTCTTTTGGACATGCCCCTTGCCTCCTGATTAAGTTTACAAAGAGCATTGAAGTGATTGAAATATTTTGACTTTAGATTAAGTTTATTGTCACACTTCAATAAAGAGCATTGAAGTGATTGAAAACATTTTGACTTTAGATCTTTTGAAAACATTTTGACTTTAGATGCACACTTCAATAAAGAGCATTGAAGTGATTGAAAACATTTTGACTTTAGATTAAGTTTATTGTCACACTGGATTGAAGTGATTGAAAACATTTTGACTTTAGATTAAGTTTATTGTCACACTTCAATAAAGAGCATTGAAGTATTGAAACATTTTGACTTTAGATTAAGTTTATTGTCAAACTTCAATAAAGAGCATTGAAGTGATTGAAAACATTTTGACTTTAGATTAAGTTTATTGTCACACTTCAATAAAGAGCATTGAAGTGATTGAAAACATTTTGACTTTAGATTAAGTTTATTGCCACTTATTCAGTGATTGAAAACATTTTGACTCTTTTTGACATGCTTTAGATTAAGTTTATTGTCACACTTCAATAAAGAGCATTGAAGTGATTGAAAACATTTTGACTTTAGATTAAGTTTATTGTCACACTTCAATAAAGAGCATTGAAGTGATTGAAAACATTTTGACTTTAGATTAAGTTTATTGTCACACTTCAATAAAGGAAATGATTGAAAGACTTTAATTGAATTGTCAATTCAATAAAGAGCATTGAAATTGAAAACTATTCATATGACAAGGACTTTAGATTAAGTTTACAATTCAATAAAGAGCATTGAAGTGATTGAAAACAACTTTAGATTAAGTTTATTGTCACACTTCAATAAAGAGCATTGAAGTGATTGAAAACAAACACACTTCAATAAAGAGCATTGAAGTGATTGAAAACATTTTGACTTTAGGTTTATTGTCAAACTTCAATAAAGAGTTATTACAAGAGAAGGAAATTGAAATTTTGATTCATATGACAAGGGACTTTATACACATGGCTGGCAAACTATCTTGTATTCACAGCGCCATTGAAAACAACTGAGTAACAACAAACTACTCTGACCTCAAAGACAAAATCCCACCGTACATCATGATCAGGATAATTCTAGTTATGGGGCGCAACAATAACTAACAGAGTGACATGGACCTTCGCTTGAAAAAGGAAGGAAAATTGAAACAGACGGCTGTTCTGAGAAAGACTATTACTGTCATACCAATGACTACAAGAGCTCTTTCACACAGATTAATGTTTAGGTAAATTACTCTGTAATAAATAACATATAAGAATAAAATCATGTCTTTGTAACTATGAACTTGCCATATAAAAGTTTAATTTAAAAGTGAATCAAACAACATGACAGTACTGTGATTTACCATATTTTCTCCATTACTGCCACTTCTTTGAATTCTGAGAACTTGTGGCTTCAGCCAGAACAAGCGACTATGATGGCGGACTTGGGATCATGGGATCCCTGGTTGAATCCTAGCAAAAAGCCAGGTCTGACATTGTGTTCCTTGGGAAAGGCGCTTAACATGCATTTTCTTCACTCGACCCTGGTGCAAATGGGTACAAGCACTAGCTTGGGAGTGTAAATCTGAGTTAGACTGGCTTCCTGTCTGGGAGGTCATTATTATCACCTGTTCTGCTTCACGCTACAGAAACCAGGGTAAATTACTCTGGCTCTATGGGTCATAATGGCCTTGGAAGGAACTACTGAGAACCTACCCATGATTGCTGATGTGTCGGTTAGCTGCCAGATTTTCACAGTGTTGTCATTAGATGCAGTTGCCAGGTATTTGTTGTTGGGGGAGAAGGCACAAGAGTTAACATAGCTGTGGACCAACAATGAAAATAACAACCTGATTAAGTTACAGTGTACTTCATGAGGGAAAAAAAGGACAAGAAAAACAACCCATAGGCAAATAAAAAGAAAAGGACACATATAAAAAAAGCTTTGGGACAAAATAAAAAATTGAAAAACCTTAGTACAAATATAAAAAAAAAGCCTTTGAACAAATATTAAAAAGAGCCTTACGACAAATATAAAATAAAAATCCTTGAGGCAAATCAACCCTGAGCGGGTGCTTAACACATTTTGCTTGTTTACATTAATAGTCAGGACAAGTTCAGATCTTCTTTCATCTAAATTTACCCTGTTCACCATATGCTGAGTGATCTCAAGGCAAGGTGAATTTAGTGGAAACAGCAAGATGAATGACATGTGTGAAAGAGAGAAAGAAGGAAAGAAACAGCCACTACCAGTAGCACCCAACCACCTACAACAAGGCCAGAAAAAATATTACCGTATTTCTGAAAAACAAGATTGTAGACGAAAATATGTGATAAATTGAGATGGGGGCAAGAAGAAAAACTTTTAAGACTGATCCCCAAAACAGAAAAAAAGTTTGTAATTTACCTTGTGTGACTGTCTAAGTTCAGGAGCATTTGTCTTTTCTCCTGAAGATTGAGAAAGAAAAGAAAAAGAAGAAGAAAATGAAAACTGATATTGAATCAAAGTAATAAAACTGTTATGGTCATGGAAATGTAAGTGCTTACCAACATGAAATGTTCAAACTTAAAAACTTCATGTTAAGTGTCATAAGCCCATATTTTCATTATGCCTATGCCCATTTTCAGTAACAACAGCTTCATTTCTCTGATGAATAAATTTCATCCCTACATTCAAATCTATGTCGATGATGTATGACTTTTCTTCTTTAATGTGATGCAAACATTAGGTGTTCCTTCATTAAATAATAATCAGACATTTAACACAAAAATATTACGCACAGCTTCAAGTGAGAAAACAATACACACAATCCAAACCCTTCCCTTCCCGCCCCCCTCCTCCCCCAAAACAATATCCCTCCTGCTTCCAACCAAAACTAAATGCATCTGTCTAACCACTAGTACAAAAAGATGTGTACATCTTATTTAACTTACAGGGCTTGCAAAATATATTTGGTCTAAAAGTCAAAATTTAAAAAATTCTCCCCCAAAAACGTACCACATTCCATATGCGGGCTGTCTTATCCAAGGAGCTGTTGAGAAAGAAACATAAAATAAAAGGTTCAGGTATTGAAGTGGCAAGAACGACAAAGAGGTATTGTCAAGGAAAACAAATGGCCTGATAGCTTTCCATAGAAGGAACCTTTACAGGTCAATGAAAAGTGCTACAAGTCTTTGGTCAAACCAGTCATTGATGATGACTGCAAACAGAAATTTAACTCAGCAATAGCAGTGAAAATTTTAAAACAGAACTAAAGACATCAATCTAAAATCAAAATGATATATTAACAGTTGTGGTTAAATTGAAAATCATGCCCGCTGACAGTAATACTGAAGAATAAAGTCAATTATTATCATTATGAAGAAGAAGAAGAAGAAGAAGAAGTAGTAGAAGAAGAAGAAAAAGAAGAAGAAGAAGAAGAAGAAGAAGAAGAAGAAGAAGAAGAAGAAGAAGAAGAAGAAGAAGAAGAAGAAGAAGAAGAAGAAGAAGAAGAAGAAGAAGGTACCTACAGATATAAGCATTCTGCTTAAAATAAATACAGTAATGATTTAACTCCTACGGATAAACATACCATGTGACAAGTAGTTGTCCATCGGCTGAGAAGTTCAAGCTGAAAACTGAGTCAGAGTGGCCAGGCAACATTGTTGTCATTTCGACCTTTACCTCTGGGGATAAACAACAGGTTAGTAACAATTTACTTACAGCATATATATGCTGCTATAGTATCTAAAACAACAAAAACATAGAGATTTGATACCCTCCTCCCCCAAAACAAAACAACAAACCAAAATCGCCAACAAGAAATCTGTTTTCTTTACCTTTGCCAGAATGAGACACTGCATTATCAAATCTACCCTCATAATCCTTCGCAGTCATCGATGAAACGAGACAATCCCACATTACATTGTAAACATGGGATGACAAAGGCTTTGAATTTAGTCGCTGGTCCCTGTGATCCAGACTCCTCTTTTCAGCAGGTCCACGTGTAAACAAACAAACATGTTGTACATTTGTTTACGATCTATTCGGTTAAATGAGCTGACCCCGCATAATGAAACATCTGACCAATAACACCTACATATAACTGTTGTTGTTGTTCTTTCTTTCTTTCTCAGCTCCCATTCTACCTTCCGGTGTATGGATTTAGATGCCCGATATGATCTTTCTCCCGGCTGTCCTGTCCTGACATTTTCTGTTTCCTTCCAAAAAATTAAATTTCTTTGCTTTAATGCCTCTTTTATATCTTCTTCCCGCTTTCTCTAAGGTCTGCTTTTTGGTCTTACCTTGAGTTTTAGAACTATATACTTATTTAGCTATTCTATTGTCATTCATTCTGTTAACATGCCCAAACCATCTCAGTTGATTTATTTCTATCTTAGTATCATGCCATCTGCTTTGGTTTGATCTCTTATTGTTGTGTATCTGATTTTGTTTCTTTTAGTTTGCACTACCACTCTTCTTAGATATTTCATTTCAGCTGCTTGTACTCTACTGTATTCTCTACTGTCTAACGTCCAGGTTTCGCTGCCATAGAGGAGAGAAGAACAATAAACTGTGTTGTATACAGTCATTTTGGTTCTTGACAATTTTGGTTTACCTATAAATGCCTTTCCTAGATGGTTTTATATTGCACTTGCCTTTTGGATTCTCTGGCTGATTTCTTCTCTTAGTTGTCCCTCTGAGTTAATCATTACTCCTAGGTAATTGTAGCTTTGAACTTGTTCTCAATTCTCCCTGGCCAATTTAAGATTTTGTGTTTTCGCTTCCCTAGTTACTAGCATTGTTTTGGTTTTTTTTGCATTTACTCTCATTCCTCTTTTATTTAATTCATTATTGATCATGTTGATATTCGACTGAAGGGCCCTTTCTGACACTTCTTCAGATACATTTCTAGCTACTCTCACTGCACACATTGGTTTATCGTAAAAACGTTTAACGGCTTCTATCAAATTTTGCTCTACATTGCATTCTTTTAAGGAATGCCATAGTTCATCCCTCCTCACAGTGTCAAATGCTTTTTCTAAGTCAATAAAACACTGGTGCAAGTCAATGTTTCTCTCAAGGAACTTTTCTGTTATTTGTCTAATTGTAAATATGTGGTCTTGTACACTTCTTCCTGGTCTTAATCCACTCTGATGTTCTTCAATCTGATCCTCTACTCTTTTCCTTAGTCTCATTTCCAGAATCCTGGCATACACTTTTCCTGGTATGCTAAGTAGTGATATCCTTCTATTGTTTGAGCATTCCATAGTTGATCCTTTCTTGTGTATGTGTACTACTGTTTCCTTTTTCCAGTCGTCTGGCACCTGTTTGGACTTCCATGCTTGTTGATGTATTGCATGTAGTAGTCTGTCTGCCACTTTCCCTTGGTTTTTAATCATTCTGGATAAACTTGATCTGCTCCTGGGGCCGTTCCTAATTTCATTTTTTTTAAACAGCTGTTTGGATTTCTTCCATTGAGATATCTACGTCTTCAGTTGTCATTGTTGCTGTTGGCATTGTTACTGCTCCAGCTCGTCAGGGACAGGTTTTTGCGCAAAAGTCTTTATGTACAAATGATAGGTACAAACCCTGAGAGCAACATTTTTAAAAGACCATTACGGCCCATAGACCCGGAGCTCATCCCGGCTTCTTTAACAGAGGAACAGGTGATAATAATTACCTCCTGGACAGGACGCTAGACTGACACAACTGTTTTACTCCCAAAGCAAGTGCTTGTACCCAATTGCACTAGGGTCGAGTGGGGAAATGCGTGTTAAGTATCTTTCCCAAGGAACACACATCAGGCCTAGCTTTTGCTAGGATTTGAACCCGGACCTAATGACCCCAAGTCCAGTAGCCTAACCATTAGGCCACCGACGCCTCAATCCCTAAATAAACACACAAATTGCCTTGTGTCCAAATCAACCAGACAAATGAGCGATTCACATGGCATCGATTCTTATGTTGCTTAGACTGAGTTCCACACAAGAACTAACGCGTTTAGTAGAGCATCTCTTTTCTTTTTTGAAGCTCCTAGTGCAAACCTTTTGAAATAATGAGAAGGTAAGTCTACAGTAAAATAAATACTAATAATATCAATAAAATATGCCTGGGGCTTTGAAACAACTTTAATAATCTAAAACCCCTCTAAATCAAATTGTATCTCCTAAAAACAGGTACAGTGTAAAAAAATTCCATACAAAAACATGCTGACATGAAACTGACAATCTTAAACAATCCCTAACCCAAAACTTTACTGAGAAAACACTTATGTCTGTCCTGTCAACATACACCCCCCCCCCGAACTGCTTCCCAGAAAAATAAATCCTCTCCCGAGTACAAAACAAAATAAAAAAAAGACAGAAACCCAATAGGGAGAGCAACTATGTGAAACGAAACTATATCAAATCTAAAATGAAGACAAAAGTATACTAATAGTAGACTGAATGAAAAGAGAATCAGCACAATGCTGGTCACTCACTGGATGAGCCAACTTCACATTTTACTGTCCAAAATTTGGCCAGGTTGTCTTTTCCACCGGTAGCCAGAAGGTACTCACGATGAACTGCTGCAGTTTTACTTTTGTCTAGACCAGGATTAAAGAAGTTTAGAATTATTAACATCATAATATACTCCTTTGATTTTTGTTTTGGATTAAGAATCATTACAAAGACAAAAGATACAAGCATGAGAATATACATTCAAAACGAAGTTAATGTAATGAGTACAAAGTTAAGCCTGCACTCCATTACTTTTGCTAGTTTCTTTGAAATTTCCCATGTCCACCTTATACATGCAGTGATTTGAGGATGTATTTAAAGGTAACATCAGGATGAAAGATAAGTGAAAGAGCGAACAGAAAGAAGTAGGACCTACCAGTAGCGCCCGCCAACCGCCGCGCCTATGCTTTCAATTATACGTACCCGGTATGTGTTTAGTAAAAAACCAGCAAAAGTTGATCTCTTTTAAGGCTGTTACAACTCATAGAGCCAGCGTATCCCGATTTCTATGGTACGAAGCAAGACAGACAGTTGTACACCATATCTAGGACAGGACTAGTCTGCCGTACAAGTTATATAGCTCAGCTGGAGCCCATTTTTGTACCTAGGTTAAGCGGGAGATGTGTGTGGTGTTAAGAGTTTTCCTCAAGGAACACGATGTCAGCACTAGCATTGCCAGGATTCAAACCCAGGACCTTGTCATCCTCATTCAATCAGCCTAACCAAGAGGCCACTGTCGCCGTGCATTCAGTGTTTCATTCAATCAAAATACTCAATTTTTATCAGTAATATCAGTTTGGCCTGGTGAATTTTTTCACAGGCCCAAACGGGCACCATCGGTATTTAAAAAAATCGTCATACCAATCCAGTCTTTGAAATAAAATACTTTAGACGTAAGCTCCATTTCCTTCACACTCCCCATTCATGACAAAAAGCATGAACATAAAACCTAAAACAAAAGTTAATCTGCATTGTTTAGTTTATTGAAATGTGCAGTGATATCATCATGAATGAAGCCACCCACGCTTAAAACTAAGATTAAACATGAAATTAAAGTTTATGACCTACTGAAACAGTACAAAGCATTACCCACAAAATGCCACAATCTCAATAACTCAAACTTTAAAATTTCGAAAATAGAAACAAAACAACCAAACCTACATGACACTGTACACCAAAAAAAAACCCTCCCAAAAAAACCCAAATCCCACCCAAAACACAAAACACCTCATACCCACCATCAAGTCCTTGGGTCGGGAAAACTGACAGCACGTCGCCCCAAGGTCGTGGCATTCATTGACCCTTGCCAGGTACCGCCCGGTGGCCAAAGAGGGCGTCCCAGAACAGCAACTCACCGCTGCAGCTGGCTGTGACTACATAGTTGCCGTCTGGCGTGAAAGCTGCGGCCATCACACTTTCATCGTGTCCTTGAAGTGACCTTTTAAAAGACGCATAAAATAATAATGGTAGCATTTTAAAAAGACATGAGGATTCATCACTGGTTATCACACAACGCAGATCATCCATCTTGACAAAACATTAGAATTAGAGATATAATGGTGTCATGCACAAACCTGGTATGTGCAAAATTTCAATTTTTTAAAATATTTCACAAAATTGTAAGAAGATACCATTGGCCAGCGCCGAGAAAAAAAAATCAGGCTTGAGAAAATCAAGAAATTGGTAAAAATCAACAAAAACCAAATGTGCTCTGTGCAGCATCGGAAAGCTGGTCACTGCCATATCTGCTATGTACATAGCATCGAGAGGCACAACAAAACAGCCGTGACGCTTGTCATGAGTTGACTGCCGAGGTCGGGTGACTGATTTTAACAAAAAGAGGGAGGAGGGAGGGAGGGAGGGAGGAGAGGGAGAGAGAGAGAGAGAGAGAGAGAGAGAGAGAGAGAGAGAGAGAGAGAGAGAGAGAGAGAGAGAGAGAGAGAGAAAGAGAGAGAGAGAGAGAGAGAGAGAGAGAGAGAGAGAGAGAGAGAGAGAGAGAGAGAGAGAGAGAGAGAGAGAGAGAGGGGGGGGGCTTTAACTGCCATGCGCCATGTGCAATTTTTCAGCGGCAACCTTCAATTTTCTGTCATGCACAAACCTGACATGTGTGGTGTAACAAAAGCAATTGATATTTATAAAAATAAAGCTTCTGAGTAACGCAAAAAACCTAAACACTCGCTATTCATACCTAAAAAAAAAAGCAATTTTACAACCCAATTTGATGTAAGTCAGTATTTTTGGCTTCTGTAAAATTAGGTTTTTGCACATAGCAGGTTTGTGCATGACACAGACAATATATAAAATGTTGCACAAATTATGACAGTCTGAATTTGTGACCAGCAACTGCACTCCTTTTCTTTGTTTATTTCACTGTAATTTCTTTACCCACCATAGCGGCAATTTCATGGAGAATTAGGAGGAAACAGCAAGATGAAAAGGATGTGTAAAGAGTGACACAAAAGAAGCAGGATCTACCAGTAGTGTGCTGACATCCTGACCGCACACTCCAACATCACTCAGACCTACGATTAACATGTGAATTCTACAAACAGTAGCAGTTTTACATCCTTGGACTACATTTTCCCCAGTCCCCATTAGCATTAAGTGGTGGTGCTAGAAGTGGTGGTGGACCCCCCAGAGATCATCCATCTTGCCAAAACATTTAGTCACGGTGGAAAAGTGGTGGTAGTAGTAGAAGTCGGTAGGACAAACAGTAGCAGTAGCATTAGTTGTTGTAGTGGTGGTGCTAGAAGTAGTGGTAGGACAAGCAGTAGCATTAGTTGTTGTAGTGGTGGTGCTAGAAGTAGTGGTAGGACAAGCAGTAGCATTAGTTGTTGTAGTGGTGGTGCTAGAAGTAGTGGTAGGACAAGCATTAGCATTAGTAGTGTTGAAGTAGTGGTGGTTAGAAGTAGTGGTAGGACAAGCAGTAGCAGTAGCATTAGTTGTTGTAGTGGCGGTGCTAGAAGTAGTGGTAGGACAAGCAGTAACAGTAGCATTAGTGGCGGTGTTGTGGTAGGACAAGCAGTAACAGTAGCATTAGTTGTTGTAGTGGCTAGAAGTAGTGGTAGGACAAGCAGTAGCATTAGCATTAGTTGTTGTAGTGGTGGTGCTAGAAGTAGTGGTAGGACAAGCAGTAGCAGTAGCATTAGTTGTTGTAGTGGTGGTGCTAGAAGTAGTGTGGACAAGGACAAGCAGTAGCATTAGTTGTTGTAGTGGCGGTAGGACTAGCAGTAGCATTAGTTGTTGTAGTGGTGGTGCTAGAAGTAGTAGGACAAGTAGCATTAGTTGTTGTAGTATTAGTGGTAGGACAAGCAGTAGCATTAGTTGTTGTAGTGGTGGTGCTAGAAGTAGTGGTAGGACAAAGCAGTAGCATTAGTTGTTGTAGTGGTGGTGCTAGAAGTAGTGGTAGGACAAGCAGTGGTAGGACAAGCAGTAGCAGTAGCATTAGTTGTTGTAGTGGTGGTGCTAGAAGTAGTGGTAGGACAAGCAGTAGCAGTAGCAGTAGCATTAGTTGTTGTAGTGGTGGTGCTAGAAGTAGTGGTAGGGACAAGGTAGGAGCAGTAGCATTAGTTGTTGTAGTGGTGGTGCTAGAAGTAGTGGTAGGACAAGCAGTAGCATTAGCATTAGTTGTTGTAGTGGTGGTGCTAGAAGTAGTGGTAGGACAAGCAGTAACAGTAGCATTAGTTGTTGTAGTGGTGGTGCTAGAAGTAGTGGTAGGACAAGCAGTAGCAGTAGCATTAGTTGTTGTAGTGGTGGTGCTAGAAGTTAGGACTAGATTAGCATTAGTTGTTGTAGGACAGAAGTAGTGGTAGGACAAGCAGTAGCAGTAGCATTAGTTGTTGTAGTGGTGGTGCTAGAAGTAGTGGTAGGACAAGCAGTAGCAGTAGCAGTAGCATTAGTTGTTGTAGTGGCGGTGCTAGAAGTAGTGGTAGGACAAGCAGTAACAGTAGCATTAGTTGTTGTAGTGGTGGTGCTAGAAGTAGTGGTAGGACAAGCAGTAGCAGTAGCATTAGTTGTTGTAGTGGTGGTGCTAGAAGTAGTGGTAGGACAAGCAGTAACAGTAGCATTAGTTGTTGTAGTGGTGGTGCTAGAAGTAGTGGTAGGACAAGCAGTAGCATTAGTTGTTGTAGTGGCGGTGCTAGAAGTAGTGGTAGGACAAGCAGTAACAGTAGCATTAGTTGTTGTAGTGGCGGTGCTAGAAGTAGTGGTAGGACAAGTAACAGTAGCATTAGTTGTTGTAGTGGTGGTGCTAGAAGTAGTGGTAGGACAAGCAGTAGCATTAGTTGTTGTAGTGGCGGTGCTAGAAGTAGTGGTAGGACAAGCAGTAGCAGTAGCATTAGTTGTTGTAGTGGTGGTGCTAGAAGTAGTGGTAGGACAAGCAGTAGCATTAGTTGTTGTAGTGGTGGTGCTAGAAGTAGTGGTAGGACAAGCATTAGCATTAGTTGTTGTAGTGGCGGTGCTAGAAGTAGTGGTAGGACAAGCAGTAACAGTAGCATTAGTTGTTGTAGTGGCGGTGCTAGAAGTAGTGGTAGGACAAGCAGTAACAGTAGCATTAGTTGTTGTAGTGGCGGTTCTGGTGGTAATAATAGTAGTAGAAGAAAAGCAACATAGACTTTGTTTCATCAATGTGATAAGAGCCGAAATGTTTATTCAATCAATCTTATAGTAAATGAATTATGACGTCATTGGCCTAGTGCTTAGGTTGCCGGACAAGGGATCATGAAGTCTTAGGTTCGAATCCTAGCAATGATAGATCTTAACACACATAATCCACACTCGACCCGGATGCGAATTGAGTACTAACACTATCACGGGTGTAAAAAAACTTTTAAAAGACTAGTGTCCAGTCCAGGGGGTGATTATTATCACTTGTTCCACTTCATACTATAGAAATCGGGATAAGCTCTGGCATCGTGGGCCGGAGGGGCCTGGAAGGAACTTTACTTACAGTGAAGCGACATATCTAATATGTTTACATTTCATTATCTACCCCTATATGTGAAACGTTCACTAGATAACTCGATGGGTTAAAAAGCAGTACGTTGCAAACACAACCTCGAACCTAACATTGTCTGGATTCGAACTCAGGGCCTCACTATCAAAATCCAGCAACTTAATCACTACTATCAGCTCTCTCCTCAAAGCCAAAATCGTACTCTCTTTCTGACTATCCCGTGCTCCTCCCCCCTCTCAATACGACCAAACAAAGCAATAACAATACAACCCCAAATAACAAGCAAATATGAATTTCACCTAGGAAATCTCAGTATAGGTAGTTCAGATTTCACCCCATTGCACAGCGACTGTTCGTTGCAATTGGAATATACCCAACCATCATATGCGCGGTAACCGGCCGCACCATACGCTCGAAGCGCTATTGAATTGAGGAGGAAACATGAAGCTAAAAGACATGCAACGAATTGGACCGACCAGCAACGCCTTAAAAAGAATACAATCTTACATTGTTGTAATTCATTCATTGCACCAAATAACACAAGATAAATACGGAGAGATCAAACGACCCTTTCAATGTATAAGATAAAAATTTTTAAATCAAACACTATCACATAGACTACTACTACTACAACAACTACTACTGTCTGACTACTTCTAATGCTATACTACTACTACTACTACCATACTACTACTACTAATTACTACTACTACTACTACTACTACTACTACTACAACTACTACTTCTAATACTACTACTACTACTACTACTACTACTACTACTACTACTACTACTACTACTACTACTACTACTACTACTACTAGCACGATTCAAGCTCAAGGCTAGCACATTCCTCATTGTCTGAGTTTACAGATCTGAGCCCGGGAACTCGAAAGTTTACGAGGTGGGGAATCATTCTCTTTGAGTCATTCATTTTACATTGTGTTTAAAACGTCAAAAAGTAATGAAAGGTTTGCTCAGTTATCACAATAGCCGATTAAGCGTAATCAACTTTAAAATTATCGTTGGCTAGTATTTATAGATGTAAGTTAATCTTTTCTTTTTGCTCTTCTTGTGTGTGTTGCTTTTCTGTATTTCTGACAAATGGGTTTGAATGCCCTTTTTCTTAATAAAAAAAAAATCAACTTACTTTCACATTCATTGTTTTCACATCAGCTTTTATACTGAAGAAAGTCAATAAACTACTTTATATAAATACCCATATAAAATATAATCTCAATCGTGATAATAGAAATGCGACATTAAACATACAAACAGGCCAGAAAATACAATCTGACCTAGCGTTGTTATTTCTCCACCCGTTGGGCTCAAACTGTATTTGAAGATGACAATTATGACCTCTAGAACGACGATGGTTTATTTATTTTTTGGTGATGACTAATAAATAAAAAGATAAACATTTTTTGCATTGTTATACTGACAAATTACTTTCTTCTTCTTTTCCTATTTTTAAGCGAAGGGTTGTTACTGAACTCCTGAACTCTCATGTTCTTATCAACCTAAACAAAAAAACTCCACGTCAGTGACCTCAACAGTCTTGGATTTGGACATCAAGTTATTATTACGTCTACACCTCTCCGTCGACGAGCACAGTAGCCACATCGTCTACGGCATACTATCTATATGAATATAGCTCTGGCGCCTTCAGCATACGCCCTGATGCATCATAATACTCGTATATATATATATATATATATATACATAGTCTACAGTCGATTGAACGCGAACAGGGACATTCACACTTGTCCGTTTCTAGCTTTTAATTTCCACGGGGCTGAGAGAAATGGTGGAAGGTTTCCTTTTTGTTAAAGTTGCCATGTTCAGGCAGACGAAGAAAAGGCAAATGAGACTTTTTGGTCATGTGTGGAGACAAAATGGATTAGAAAAACTAGCAACATCTGGATTTATAGAAGGGACAAGAGCTCGTGGCAGACAACGCACCACATACGTAACGGCGTTAAGACAAAACACGTCCGATACCACCACCAACTCGGATTTTACAAGAAGCACTGAAGACAGAACAACGCGGAGAGGGATGATCGGCAGCGTGCTGAATAACGCAAGCAACAATTGATGGCGATGATGATGATGATGATGATGATGTTCAGGTCTAATGACCTAAACTATTTAAGTACATAGAATAATGTTCACACAGTTTTTTGACTATGTCCACGTCCATCCTTGCCATTATATTCTACACTTGTTCTAATAGTTTGCACAACGTATGGAGGTCTGCTTTCAAAGCCTATCGTGTTTACACAATCGACCGTGCTTCTATTATCTAACACAATACATGTATAATTATACAAACGGGCATATTATAATGTTTATCACGATACTGTTCATCATAATATCATGTATGTGTGTGTGTGTGTATGAGCCATGACCGAAATGCAGAGAACGGCCTTCACTATTCAATTGCACGTGATATCTAGTACAGCTTTTGATTTGATTATTTTTCTATTTGATTCGATTTAACCTATTCCACAACTAAGGGATCTCATGGTTTTTTGGTAGGATTTGTAAAAATTTCGCCCCGACTGCCCTGTAAATAGCCACGGAATATTTAATGTGCACAGAGTGTTGTGATCTGCACGCGGGACCTCCTTTTTATCGTCCGTCTCCGATGGGACTAGGTGTCGATCCACCTACCCACCTACCTATCATTGTCGGAGTTCGAACCCACTCCCTTGTGGTTGAGAGGCCAACACCCTGCCCCTGGACTACCGAGTCCTCCACGGGGTACGGCAGAAACCACTCTCACATAACGTTACTCACGGTCACACGACGTTCCCCGTTCTACTTTTGTACATAGGCTAATGAATGGGATCGCATTCCTTTACCTTCTCCCCCTCCCCCCCCCCGTCGGTGGTCCAGAGGTAAGGCGTCAGCCTGTCAAACCAAAAGGTAGTGGGTTCGCGCCCCGACAGGTTGAAGAAACATTTTCTCAAATGTTTGGGTCGAACCCTCCTCTTGGTCCAGGTCGGTGGATCGTTATCTAGTCTTATCGGAGACGGACGATAACATAAAAATGAAAGCTCCGTGTGCAGTTGACAATACTTTGTGTGCATGCAAAATCCTTTGGCGGTTTAGGCAAAATTAAAAAATCCTACCAAAAGTCCCTGGGATCATCTTAGTTGTGCCTAAAAAAACTAAATAAAAAAAAACTAATACAACCCCCCCCCACATCAGATTTGGCTGATTTACATCTGAAACTACACAACTACTACATTCATAACCATGTGTCATTACCCCCCTTCTCTCTCTCTCTCTCTCTCTCTCTCTCTCTCTCTCTCTCTCTCTCTGTCTTCACCACTTGTTCTAAGTCGCTCCTGTTTGTGTGCGTTTTTTGTTTTTCTTCACTTTTTTCTCTTCACGTTTTGAGGTTTGCATTGCTAATAGAAATTACATGACGAGTGTCAGCAAGACTTGTTCTCTTCTAAATATGTTATCAGTAACTTTCATTGTCCTCTTGCTGTTGAAGAAATGCACACAGCCCGAAAATGACTCTGTCTCACCCTGTTCCTCTTTCACTTAGACCTTTGATGTCCACCGTACTTTCTCGTCATTTGCTACTACTTCTCCTATTACTTTTACCACTACTGATCTTAGTACTATACACCTGCTTTTTGAAATATGGGATATGATATGCATGTATACCGTATGTTAAGAAAAAGCGGAAACATTATAAATGTTAATAGCTGCTCAATAATAATGCAGCCAATAGCCATACAATTTCAACTCTATAAACTTCAGAAAAAAACATTTTGATAAATTTATGTTTGATTTGATGTGGCACCCAAAAACAATATCACCCCCCCCCCCCCATAAACAAAGCAAATTAAACGTGAAATTGAGGCAAGAAAAAATAGGAGGATAAAAGAGGTAAAATCACTCAAGCTTATATGTGTGTGCGTGTGAGAGAGAGACAGATAGAGATAGATAGACAGATAGATATATAGATAGATAGATAGATAGATAGATAGAGAGAGAGAGAGAGAGAGAGAGAGAGAGAGAGAGAGAGAGAGAGAGAGAGAGAGAGAGAGAGAGAGAGAGAGAGAGAGAGAGAGAGAGAGAGAGAGAGAGAGAGAGAGAGAGAGAGAGAGAGAGAGACAGACAAAGACAAAGAGAGAGAGAGAGAGAGAGAGAGAGAGAGAGAGAGAGAGAGAGAGAGAGAGAGAGAGAGAGAGAGAGAGAGAGAGAGAGAGAGAGAGAGAGAGAGAGAGAGAGAGAGAGAGAGAGAGAGAGAGAGAGAGAGAGAGAGGCAGACAGAGACAGAAAGACAGAGAGAGAGAGAGAGAGAGAGAGAGAGAGAGAGAGAGAGAGAGAGAGAGAGAGAGAGAGAGAGAGAGAGAGAGAGAGAGAGAGAGAGAGAGAGAGAGAGAGAGAGAGAGAGAGAGAGACAGAGAGACAGAGAGAGAGAGAGAGAGAGAGAGAGAGAGAGAGAGAGAGAGAGAGAGAGAGAGAGAGAGAGAGAGAGAGAGAGAGAGAGAGAGAGAGAGAGAGAGAGAGAGAGAAAGAGAGAGAGGCAGAGAGACACAAAAAGAGAGAGACACAAAAAAGAGAGAGAGAGAGAGAGAGAGAGAGAGAGAGAGAGAGAGAGAGAGAGAGAGAGAGAGAGAGAGAGAGAGAGAGAGAGAGGCAGACAGAGACAAAGAGAGAGAGAGAGAGAGAGAGAGAGAGAGAGAGAGAGAGAGAGAGAGAGAGAGAGAGAGAGAGAGAGAGAGAGAGAGAGAGAGAGAGAGAGAGAGAGAGAGAGAGAGAGAGAGAGAGATGCAAGAGTGCGTTATATTCATAAAGGCAACAAGAAAAAATAATTACCGTAACAACTTCCTGTTTGGCACATTCCATAAACAGGCTGTGTCATCGTCACCACCGGTCACAAGCACTAGACCATCTAAGGAAAACTGACAGACCCGAATAGCACATTTGCTGTCATGCATTAAAATGCCTGTTACCTGCCCTGATTTGACATCCCACAGATGCACAGTTCCATCTGTGGAACAAGTGGCTAAAGTGGAACCCAGTGGCGAAAAGGCACAAAAGTGAATCTGAGTAATGAACAGAAGAAAGAAAAAATATCATTATGATCAAACTGTTTTAATTCACAGCATCAATAATCTACCAAAATACAGTAGTGACTGCATAAATACCCGGTGCTTGGGAAGCAGAGAAAACAGGCATTTAGGCGAAACAGGCATTTAGACGAAAATAAGTCAGGGACAACAATTTGGTGGCGAGGGGAGGAGGGGGAGGTGTGATCACAAAGTAAGTTCATTGAGCTCTTTCTATTTTTTTTATGTTCCCATTTTACCTTTCGGTGTATGGGTTCATATGCCAGAGACGATCTTTCTCTAGGATGCCCTGTCCTGACATTTTCTGTTCAAAAGTGTTAAATTTCTATTCTTCAATGCCTCTTTTATATCTCCTTTCCACTTTCTTCGAGGTCTGCCTTTTGGTCTTTTACCTTGGGCTTTAGCACTGTATACCGATTTAGCTATTCTATTGTCATTCGTTCTGTTTACATGCCTAAATCATCTCAATTGATTTATTTCTATCTTAGTTTTTAAGCCATCTGCTTTGGTTTGATCTCTTATTGTTGTGTTTTTGATTTTGTCTCTTTTAGTTTTCCCTACTACTCTTTTTAGATATTTTATTTCACCTGCATGTACTCTACTGTATTCTCTACTGTCTAAGGGCCAGGTTTCACTGCCATAGAGGAGAGTAGGATAATAAATGTGTTGTATACTGCCATTTCGTTTTTTGTTAACAATTCTTGTTTACCTACAAATGCCTTTCCTAGATGGTTATATATTGCACTTGCCTTTTGATTCTCTGGCTGATTTCTTCTCTTAGTTTTCCTCAGAGTTAATCATTACTCCTAGGTAATTGTAGCTGTGAACTTGTTTTAAATTCTCCCTGCCTAATTATAAATTTTGTGTTTTCACTTCCCTAGTTACAAGCATTGTTTTGGTTTTCTTTGCATTTACTCTCATTCCTCTTTTATTTAGTTCATTGTTCATAATGTTGATATTCGACTGAAGGTCACTTTCTGATTTTCCAAACAGAACTAAATCATCGGCAAATGAAAGTATTGATAGATTTACTAGTTTGAGCTTTCACATACCTACATTCGTTTCTTCATTTTTGAGGATGCCTTTGCGAGTGAATCCATAAATGTGATAAACAAAAGAGGACTTAGGACACAACCCTGTCTTACCCTTATATCTACATCAAATTCTGCAACTCGCAATGCACATGTTGGTTTATTGTAGAAACTTTTAATGGCTTCTATTAAACTTTGCTCTACGTTGTGTTCTTTTAAGGAATGCCATAGTTCGTCCCTCCTCACATTGTCAAATGCCTTTTCTAGATCTATAAAACACAGGTGCAAGTCAATGTTTTTCTCAAGGATTTTTTCTATTATTTGTCTAATTGTAAATATGTGGTCCTGTACACTTCTTCCTGGTCTAAATCCAGTCTGATGCTCTTCAATCTGATCCTCTACTCTTTTCCTTAGTCTCATTTCCAGTATCCTGGCATATACTTTTCCTGGTAGTGATATCTCTCTATAGTTTGAGCATTCCATACTTGATCCTTTCTTATGCATTGGTACTACCGTTCCCTTTTCCCAGTCGTCTGACACCTGTTTGGACTTCCATGCTTGTTGGCATATTGCATGTAGTAGTTTGTCTGCCTCTCTCCCTTGGTTTTTAATCATTTCTGGATAAACTTGATCTGCTCCTGGGCTTTTCCTAATTTCCCTTTTCTTATAGCTGTTTGGATTTCTTCCAAATGATATATTTACATCTTCAGCTGTCTCCACTGGATTACTTGATACTCTTACTAATTGATCTTTACTCCTTGTTTCATACGTTCTGTAGAGATTATGTAATTGGTGAAAATGCTTTCTCCATGTTTCCATGATTTGGCTGTCTTCTTTCATTAATTCTCCTTTGGCATTCTTAACTTATCGTATTGGGCATGCTTTGGTCTTTCTCATGCTTTTCATTGCCCTCAGAACAGCTTTTGATTTCCTTGATAGCTTTCTTGAAGTCTTTGTCCAAACTCTTCCCATTGTTCCTGTTTTGCTTTCCTAACTTCCTCTTTGGCCATAGTTCTTTTACTCACGTAATCTATCCTATCCTCTGGTCTCTTTGTTTGCATGTATTTCTTCTAGGCATCTTTCTTTTCTTTGATCTTCGTCTTGACATTCTCATTCTACCATGCTGTTCTTTTCACTTCTCCTTTAATTTTTTCCTACCACAGACCTCATCAGTACAACTGAGGAGTGTTTCTTTATAAATGCCACTTTTCTTCTATTGTGCTACCATTCAGATTCAACTGCCTTTCACTGATTAATCTTTTTTATCCTAGATTGGTATATCTCTTTTACTATTGGTTTATTTTGTACCTCTATTTTGAATTTAGTAGCTTTCTCCTCTTTCCTTTTCTGTTTGTTTTCTTGATCAGTAATCTCATTTTGGCAATCACTAGGTGATGATCACTAAATATTACTCTTGCATCCAACGTACTGTAAAAAAGGGAGCTGCTAACTATTATGTAGTCTATCATTGACTTTTCACACCTGTCTTCATTTGCTCTTGTATATTGGTGAATATCTTTATGAGGAAAAAAGCATTTAAATCTTCTAAAACCATTAGTTCCTGTTTGTGTTTAAGATTCTCTGCAGCTATTTGTAAATCATTTTCGAATGTATCTTTTTCTTCTTTAGTGGCGTCTTCATTTGGTCCATAAGCTATTAATAATTTAATGTCTCTTCCTTTTGGTTTAAAATTTACCTCTAACAGCCGTGGGCTTATAAATTTCCAGCTTTCTAGTGCCTTTTCATGCCTTTTATGTACTAGGAGACCTACTCCTGCTCTAGCTCTATCTTTGACATCTACTCCTGAGAAGATTAAAATATGATTTGGTCCTACATTTTCTATTCCTTGTCCTTTTTTCTTTGTTTCTGTAATGGTCAAAATATCTACTTTGAATTTTTCCATTTCTTCAACTAGTTCTAACTCTTTTCCATTTATTGCCCTAATGTTCCATGTTCCAAAAATCACAGTCCGTGTTCGTTTCCATTTTCGTCGTTGAACGCTCAAGCCGGTTATAATATATTTATTTCTCTGCATCAGTTAGGTTTCGGATAAGCGGGGATTAGCCCATTGTACCCTAGATAGATGGTGGGGCTGTCACCTTGAAGCCCCCTACCAGGCCTTGTTATTTTCTGACAGGGTTAACTCCCTTAGCCTTTGGTCATTCAAGACCAGCCTGCAAGGCAGCAGGTTGTTATTTTCTGTCAGGGTTAACTCCCTTAGCCTTTGGTCACTCAAACTGACCTGCAAGGCAGCAGGTTTTCTGTCAGGATTAACTCCTTAGCCTTTGGTGAGCCAAGACCGACCTGCAAGGCAGCAGGAGACTCGTGGAGGGCGGGATAATCTACTTCACGTACAGGTGCTTACCTGTCCACTGCCTGGAAGTTCATTGAGCATAGTGCAGAAATTCAACATTTACCTACCGTGTTTCTGATTTTAATAAACCAGGCTTTCTTTACAAAACCATATTCCAATGCCCCATTCTATTTCATCTGGTCTGTTGACCATCATTCGCCACAAAGAGCCCAATGGATAAGGCCAATACTCGACAGGGAGTAATAAAACTGTTCACACCTTGTCCTTTGATTGCAATGAGTGTCCGGTCTATCAAAAACGCCAGGTGATTTCATGCCACTTACGACACCAAGAAAGAGCCGTGGGCAGAGTCCAGAAGACAGTTCAATTCTAATTGCCAAATGGGACAAAGGATGTGGGCTACATTGTTGACGGGCATAAGCCATATTAGTGATGGGATTACATGAATATGTGGGAAAAAAAGAAGAAATTTTAATCAATTACGGACAAACTTAATGATAATTTGGAGAAGATGATACCTGTAGTTGCTGTTGAGACCGGGCATTTAGACGAAAATCTTGGTTTTGAACGAGCACTTAGAGGGGCAATGTAATGTAGAAACAAAACGGTTTCATTGAGATTGTGAGCATTTAGGTGAAACAGGCATTATAGTGGTGGGGATTTAGGCGGTCACTACTGTGTGTATATGATATATATATATATACATACATACACATGCTATCTATATATATATGTATATCTATACATTTTTACACATACAACTTTTATAATCTTGAAAGACAATCTAGTTGAACTTAAATGATATTTCATAACAAAACGGAAAACGTTTCAAACATATAATCATTTGAGTAATAAAACACGTTTCTTAATCTCAACGAGGGTAAATCTTAAATCCTTACCATAAACTAGTACATAAAAACCTTAACCGAAACATATCGTCGGTGCAAGGTCTCCAATATTTACAAAAACAGGAAAAAGCTAGCAGTTAATAATTTGCAGAACAAATCTCATATGTCATATATTGTGGACTTATATGTTTAGATAGTTTAATGACGATAAATGATTTCATTGGCATTTATATCAGTGATCATTTCTAATTCTTACAGTGAAAGGAAAATTTATATATATAGGAGATTGACTGGCAGTGAGAAGGAAGGTTTCCTATCAGTTTCCACTGTGATGCCCATTGGATATAAGAAACACTTCATGTCTTTGACCACTAGTGTTTTTAAAAATACATGCAATAAAAGTGAAACGAAACAAGCTCTCTTTGGCCTGTTAATGAGTTTGACATTTCCTTAAAGCCAACAGATGTCAACTCAATAATTTTGTATATAAAAACTTACCATGAAACATGCAATAATTGTTTTGGATTCAAAAGCTTGAAGTGTTTCAAAACCCACACGGACTAAATCCAATGTTGCCTTACCTGATAAGTGTGTCCTAGCAAAGGGGAGCAAGCCTGCTCATCAAAGTCACCGATACTCCACAATCGCACAGTTTTGTCAGACGAACATGTTGCCAGTGTTGACTGGGAAAATGCTACATAGGTCACATCCGCTGTGTGGGCTGTCAGAGTGTGACTGTTACTGGCCACCACATTTGTTTTGATTTTGATTTGCTATGAAAGAAAGACCAAAAAAAAAAAAGATCATCGACAAAAATGCTGAAACACCAAAAGAGTTGAATACAGTAGATATAGTTTTAAGATAATTATAACATAAGTCTCCTGATATAAAATCAGCGCTCAAATCATAAACACAAGGTTTATGAGAAATAATTTTTCCCCTTTATTCAAAGTTTATTTCTCATGTCTCCCCTCTTTTCAATGTCGCACTGTGTGCTGACGTGTTTTGACCTCTGCAGGACATTGAAGCATGCTTCCAATCTCGATTTTACGGTACATGCACCCACTTTGAATAACAAAATGGCCAGCACTATTCGCCATCACATTGGCGTTCACATGGACCATGGCACTTTTCACCATTACTGACGATTGGATCTCGGCACTTTTCAATATTAATGATGAATGATGGTCCTCGGTTTGATCCCGGTTCATGATGAATAGAAGACCTTGTAATTATTTATAAATTATAACATCTATTGGTAATACCTTGTTGTTATTATTGTCTCAATTATACTCTGCTATTAGGAAAGCAGTATGACCTACCAGTTGCACCCACCAACCTCCCTCTCACCCAAAGGGTCGTGGTTCAAGCCCCACCAACAGTTGAAAACATTTTCTTAAATTTTTTCGAGTAAAATCTACGAATGAGAGAGAGAGAGAGAGAGAGAGAGAGAGAGAGAGAGAGAGAGAGAGAGAGAGAGAGAGAGAGAGAGAGAGAGAGAGAGAGAGAGAGCGAGAGCGAGAGAGAGAGAGAGAGAGAGCCCGAGAGAGAGAGAGAGAGGGAGAGAGAGAGAGAGAGAGAGAGAGAGAGAGAGAGAGAGAGAGAGAGAGAGAGAGAGAGAGAGAGAGAGAGAGAGAGAGAGAGAGAGAGAGAGAGAGAGAGAGAGAGAGAGAGAGAGAGAGAGAGAGAGAGAGAGAGAGAGAGAGAGAGACGTCCACTGTGCAAGAAATAACGTTTGTGAAGAGTCTACTTTTGTAATCATAATCGGGTCCAAAGACGCGACACGATCATGAGAGACCTCTTCCTTTCAGGCCACTCGATCCGACTACAGTTTACCTGTAGAAAATCTATGCATTCTAAATGTAAGTAGAGTCCAAGTAAGAGAATACAAATTTGATTTCTGTGATTTTAGGTCTGCTAAACAGTAGGTTTATTTCGTAGGAATTTTTGCGATGGAAATATGATTTTTTGATTCTAAATATGGTTTTATATATTGGCATAATCGCACTTTAGCACCACCGGCAGTATCGAACTTGAAAATAGTTAAACGATACTGTTCGCAATGTATCGCCGATCTGACTCACTGAAAAAAACATACTGTGATGTTGGCTAGCCTACTGTGATAGTGATTCCCTCTCTCTCACTTCTCACTGATCATAAGCCTCCGTGACCAAGTCTGAAAAAGATACCTACTGAAAAGACAGTTGGACACTTGGCGGTGCTCGCTCTCACTCTCGTCACTCCGCGAGGCCTACCCTACATCTCTGTTTTGTGGTCCCATCACCTCTCGGCCTAACTCAAGGAATGAGAATGGAGAGATAAATTCTTATTAGGTTTTCACAACTTATCTTGAGGAGAGAGTGGGGGCTCTGCATTAATAGAAACAGTGTTCCCATGTCGATTTTTGAATATATTTATACTCCTTATGTCTGCCTTCTTCAAAACAGCTGACCAATGCAATTCTTGTTTCCCCGATGGTGGGGAATAATAATAATGTTATATTTTATATGATTTACTGGTTCTGTTTTTCAGTTTTTCTTCTTCTTGAGGAAAGTGTGTGTTTGTGTGTGTGTGGGAGGGGGGTGGTTCAGGTGGGCTTGCCCCCTGGTATGAAAACAAACAACAACAAAAAGCCCCGCTCTTGTGTTTCCAAGTCGTCTTCCCAAGTCAGTTGTCTCTATTATTATTACTCCCGTTTTAGCACCGCCGACGTGTATTTCCAACTATTGTGCCTATGGTCAGCGGTGCTAAAGTGGAAATAATATTAGGAAGACGACTTAAAGCCCTGCTTGCCTTGCCTGGTCCAAGTTATCTCCCTATTATTACTCCCAGTTTAGTACTGCCGCAGTGTATTTTCAACTTATAATAGGGCGGCGGCTGGAGAACACACACACACATGAGAGTCAACGCCTTTCATAAAATGTCACACAGCCTCTAGCGATCGAGGAACATGAGAGAGTGAAAGAGGGCTATTGGGACCATGCCCAGTATTGAGCATAAACTGGCTTTGTAATCGTATTCAAGGTGAAATCTTGGCAGAGCTACAAAAGTGCCATTATCCCGATATATTATAGATCTATGTGTTATTATTAAATCTACTTCTCATTGACTTGTACTCACTAGCGAAAAATAAATGAGATACCCCAGTATGGAATTGCTCCCAAAACAAGAACGTGAGTAAGAATCTAGCTAGATCTAGATCTAGATCATAGAATCTAGTCAATATTTTTTTTATTGTCTTGGAACTTACTGGGTTCCTTTGAGACATTTTGAAAGATGACTGCAAATCGTCTCCGTGGAAAATCCGCTGTCGTGATACAAACATGTAGAATGGGTGGGGTTTTCTTTCAGTGGAAAACAAAACTGAGTACACTAAAAACTGTGGGAGGTCTATTATTATTAATACTATCGATTTTTTAACAGTTAGTCTAGTAGCTTCTCTTGAGCATCAAACAACCATTCCTTGGTTCCAAATCTCTCATGTCGCTGTGGGAATTATCTCCCCTTCACAATTTAATGATAACATGAAGTCACATGACGGTGACAAGCCACCTATTAATAGAGATCTATTATGACCAAGTTATTACCACATCATTCTGTGGTTATGAAATATGACACAGGGACAATTTGGATAAATTGAACTACATGTATATTCTTAGACGCCTATGTGGCAGGGCGTGGGGGGGGGGAGGGAGGGGTGGGGGCTTAGGGGGCTCAACGGCGGTGATGACCTAGAATTCTCGACTAAAACCAAAACATGGAGCTTGACAAAATCAAATACAAGCAACCTGTGAATGTGACAAGATGGCTATTTGAAACTTAGCACCTTGTTTTCACAACTATGTTAGCGTCCTGTGTCAGAAAATCATCAAAAAGACATGTCTAGTTCTCCCATAATCATGATACAAGTGGATCACCTTTTTCGCGACACATAGTAAAATGTAGACCAGCCCTCCACCATAGGAAACCCTACATCCCGATAAAGAATAAGAGGAAGATGTAGAAGATACAGACTTTTGACGCGTACTGTGCGTACAACAAGGGGACACGCTCTGCCTGCCAGGATATACTCTAAGGTTATACTCTTTGCCGAGAGGAAACGAGAATCCCCACTCCTTAGGGATAAAGGTGCCCCCCCCCCCGACCAACATTGACCCAAAGACAACATATCGATATGGTGTTCCACCCGATTGAGCGGCATAGGCCATACGCCCGCCCGTCTTAGCAGAAGCCAGGGCCAAAAGAGGCATGTTGGTTAATCACCTCAGCAGGGTGCTTCACCTCAACCTCCAGGATCCCCTTTTCCTGTCTTACGGGTCGCGCCTTACGGGAAACGAGGCGCCCACTAAGTGGAGGTTGTCCCAAAAGAGAAGTCAAGTAGTAGAAAGAAGAGGAGACATAGACATGACGATAGAGCAAAAAGGAGTGGATGGATAGAAGACAAAAGTAAGAGAAAAGAGATGTCGTATCTGCGTCACAAAAGAGCTTGTAATGCATAGGCGACACTGCATTGTTGCCATTTGCAACCCGCGGCAGCCACGGTATCCTTAATCGCCTTCTACGACACGCATGGATGGAGAGACGGCGAGGTACCTATTCTGCTCCTCTCCTCTGTTGGAGAGGTCCCGGTTCCCACGGGGGCAGTGTGGAGCAGATAAAAGCTTTATTTCCTCCTCTCTTGTAAGGTCCCTTAAAACCACGTTTCTGGGACGGGAAGAAACTTTATTTTGTTCGTTTGGCAGTCTTAAATTCTCTATGATGGTTAAAATGAATATATTTGAGGTGACTGACTGAAAAGAAAGGTATGAGCGAAAAGTTACGTATGACAGAAATTTCCCAAATGTGCACATCCACGTTAAAGCCTTAAGTCCATAGAGAGCTCCTGGCCCCTACGACATTCATATATTAGAGTGAGAAGATGAGATGGAGGAAGGAAACAGGTGAGGGTAGATATTCTTATAGGCCTAGATTATTATTGGGGATCAATCAAGCCAGCAAGATCATCGAGGGCCCGGGGAACTTGTTGCCCACGAAACCATTTTGGTAAGTTGACCCTTTCAGGTTCGTGGCACTCAACCGATTACCAGTTCAGTAAGAAGGTG